>STHB01000010.1:15539243-15574041 GCA_018908115.1 Anopheles rivulorum
CAGTGATGAGCAAAATGAAGCGTCCTCGTTGGCGAATAATAACTATTCCAGCAGTTCCACATCTAGTCTTCCATTGGCACTGGACAGCCGATCGACCTCGCTGGAGGCGGTCAGTGGTGGTACCGGTGCAACGACTGCGGTCTCCTCGGCTGGTCCAGCAGGAACCGTCAGTGGTATAAACCCGACACACTCACCGGGTGGTGTCCTTCCCGCGAGTGCATCGACCGTGAGCGGCACGAGCGTTGTGCACAGTGTCGGCAGCGGCTCCGGCAGTGGCCCCGGTGGTCTAAACGTTCCTACCGCCCGCGAATGGATCGACAGCGAGGATGAGGGTACGGTCGAGCCGGAAGCAGACTGGAGCTCGAACATCCCGCCCGAAATTCTATCCTCCATCAGCGATCTGGAAAAGAAGCGCCAGGAGGTGATCAACGGTACGTTTGGTTTTTGTGTTGCTACCCTTTAGCGAAAGCCTTCAACTTATCACGCTCGTGAGTATAAACGGTCTTTGTTACATTTGCAGAGATCTACCAAACTGAGCGTAATCACGTCCGCACGCTGAGGCTGCTAGAGGGCATCTTTATGCGCCCGCTGCAGGAATCTGGTGCGTTACCGCATGAGCTGCTGAACCTGCTGTTTCCCCACTCGCTGATCAACCTGAAAGATCTCCATACCGCGTTCGAGCTGAAACTCAAACAACGGCGCAGCGAGCACGGGAACGTCGTACGTGAGATTGGTGATCTGTTGTTGACTATGGTAAGGGTGAACGCACATTCGTTTGTTTGAAGTGAGTCAGTGAGCGCTACTATATGTGTAGTATGATCAACCCTCTCAGAATCATGAACGTCTTTACGTTAATTTGTTTTAATTTGCAAAACACTCACACTTTACATTATAAATGTATGGAGAGCTCGAGCACCTATTTAACACTTTATTTATTTAATGTCTCTGTAGTTCGACGGACAAACCGGCGACGAGCTGAAGGAACATGCGGCACATTTCTGCGCCCGGCAACAGATCGCCCTGGAGGCGTTGAAGGAGCGTCGGAAAAAGGATGAACAGTTGCAGCGTCTCCTAACGAAGGCCGAATCTCACAAAGCGTGCCGACGTTTGCAGCTGAAGGATCTGCTACCAACGGCACTGCAAAGGTTGACAAAGTATCCGCTACTGTTTGACAATTTGTACAACTTTACCGTGCGCAGCTCGCCGAAAAATGAGGGCGAGGCACTCGCCATCCGCAAGTCGCACGAGTCCGCCAAACGGATACTGGATCACGTCAACCAGGCGGTGCGAACGGAGGAGGATATGCATAAGTATGTGGCACTACCATTCGTAGGGATTAGTAAGGATGTTTTGAAACAACATTTTCTCCTCTTGCAGGTTATTAACAATTCAACGCAAACTCGACAAGAGTGGGCTTGATAAGGATGCTTCTATTGAATTTAGGGTAAGTCAAGACTACTGGAAGTTATTCAACATTTGGGTACATTATATTAACGTCTTTTCTCTTATTGCTTACATAGAATATTGATCTTACCGTACGTAAACTAATCCACGATGGGCCTTTAACGATGAAGAAGAATCCAGGTGTACAACTGCATGGACTGCTGTTCGAAGATATAATGGTGTTGCTGCAGAAGCAGGTCAGTAGCAGTGTTTGTTTAATGTTGAACAACCTTCTCTTATTCCTGATACGTTTCTTACTAATGTTGTTTCGCCTCTCCACTTCCTTTACTTACAGGACGACAAGTATCTTGTCAAGTATCACTCTAGTCCCGGGCTCGGCGGAAGCGAAAGCAAGTACGCCGAGGGCCGCTTTAATCCGATCACCAAAATCCATCTCATTCTGGTGCGACAAAGCGCCGTCGACAAAAATACGTTCTTCCTAATCAACACCAACGTCTCGCAGATGCTGGAACTGACCGCACCGAGCAGCACCGAGTGCAAAACGTGAGTAAACGTAGCGACAATGTAACCTAAAAAAGGGGATATGAATGAATATTTAAGATATGTTAGAGGCTGCGAGGGAAGAATTCTTTTAACACGTTCAACGCCGCATCACTTGAATTCCGGTGATCGCTTTGCTTGAATTTGAGACAATATTGGACGTGTCAAATGGCTCAGTTTAAAATTGTGTAAATGAAACTAGCTGATAGTATGACGAGTTCGTTGACTCAATTTCACAACCGGAAAGCCCACAAACGACTTCGGAAATGGTTCAAAAGGCACCGCAAATTACAATAACAATCGCTCATTCAAAAGACTTGTCCAGCTTATGTATTCCTCGTGTCAATACAATGGCATGTTTAAAAACGTGAAGTTTTGGTGCGAAGCAAAGGTCGCACAACATTTATAAGGAGTTTAAATATGCTAGATCAAGTACAAGATGGCCACCTGGAAGTCTCCATTATTATCTTTTATCTGTACGTGATACCAATTCGTTTGGGCGTTGCACAACACTGTTTGGCATTGCAACTAAAATGTCTAAGAATTTGTGTAGCTATTTATATATGATACTGATGTATGGTTTGGTTCGACACTGGAGAGGGCTTATCATTGAAAATATTTAACATCAGTGCCTTAGCCAAAATCAGTGCCTGTAAAACACAGGGTTGTTATTAAACGTTCTTGTTCTACATAGGGTCTTCAAGACTGTCTTCGGCTTCTTTTGTTTTAAAGGACGTTTGATCCCTAGACCACTACAAATATTTGTTGTGTTACACATTAAGCTCTCGTATCGTTAGCACTGTTTATATCACAACCCCCTGAAAACGCTATTTCTTTAGCCAGTTTAGATGCTCCCCGATAAGATGATTTAAAGCTTACAGGAGTGTTTGCGAAACAAAAGACTTTCGCAGCTTCTTACATTAACCCACGGCCTGTGGTATTTAGCGTATAACAATGTAAACCTATTTCATATGCTCCGTGCTCCAATACCTCACTTTTTACAACCCAATGAACACACTCATTAGACGCAAATGGGCATGTCGCGACAATGATGGTGTTAGTAACCATGTGCGCTATATTTAGTTGCCAATTTTTCCGCCCTCTTCCGATACGCGTGAATCACTTACTTGCTGAACCCGTGTTGTTGGGTTGGGCTGGATGAGGATGGATATGCGTATTTTTAGGTAAAGGTCGCCATTTTTTGGTTCTTTGAAGTTAAAGAAGCACACAAAAGGATGTTTTATTTTGTTTCTTTCAATCCTTTTTTTTTTGGTAAAAAGAAACATGAAAGCGTAACAATTCTTTTCCCTTTTGCTTACTCATCAGATCCGAGGTTGAGAACATGAGTAATATTTGTACGGTTGTGCAAGCTTATGTGAGTGTTTGCCTGTTGCCAGTTTTCAGGTAGTTCAGGTGTTGGAAAAACGTTTACGAT
The DNA here is from genome assembly GCA_018908115.1 of Anopheles rivulorum. Classification (NCBI taxonomy): domain Eukaryota; kingdom Metazoa; phylum Arthropoda; class Insecta; order Diptera; family Culicidae; genus Anopheles; species Anopheles rivulorum. The sequence goes on from STHB01000010.1 coordinate 15,542,623, forward strand.
GTTTAGCCTGTACTGCGCCGGAAAAGATGCTGCGCCGTTACTTTCTCTTCGCTTCGTGTACGGGAACAAGTTTTCCACCGTGTGTGTGTGCTGTTCAATGAGCTGCGATGTGGCGACACCGGCTGTGGATGTCTGTCGCCCTTCATTACCGACGGGTTATTGTTTCATCTCCCGTGTATCATACACATTCACGTGAGTTTGTGTATGATGTAAAGGGTGGCAAGGTTATTGCATCGATCCAAGCGAGAGTTTGGCGCGGAACTCGTTCCTAACTCGTCACTTTCTCTCTCNCTTCTCTTATTCCTGATACGTTTCTTACTAATGTTGTTTCGCCTCTCCACTTCCTTTACTTACAGGACGACAAGTATCTTGTCAAGTATCACTCTAGTCCCGGGCTCGGCGGAAGCGAAAGCAAGTACGCCGAGGGCCGCTTTAATCCGATCACCAAAATCCATCTCATTCTGGTGCGACAAAGCGCCGTCGACAAAAATACGTTCTTCCTAATCAACACCAACGTCTCGCAGATGCTGGAACTGACCGCACCGAGCAGCACCGAGTGCAAAACGTGAGTAAACGTAGCGACAATGTAACCTAAAAAGGGGGATATGAATGAATATTTAAGATATGTTAGAGGTTGGGGGGGAAGAATTCTTTTAACACGTTCAACGCCGCATCATTTGAATTCCGGTGATCGCTTTGCTTGAATTTGATGCAACATTGGACGTGTCAAATGGCTCAGTTTAGAATTGTGTAAATGAAACTAGCTGATAGTATGACGAGTTCGTTGACTCAATTTCACAACCGGAAAGCCCACAAACGACTTCGGAAGCGGTTCAAAAGGCACCGCAAATTACAATAACAATCGCTCATTCGAAAGACTTGTCCAGCTTATGTATTTCTCGTGTCAATACAATGGCATGTTTAAAAACGTGAAGTTTTGGTGCGAAGCAAAGGTCGCACAACATTTATAAGGAGGTTAAATATGCCAGATCAAGTACAAGATGGCCACCTGGAAGTTTCCATTATTATCTTTTATCTGTACGTGATACCAATTCGTTTGGGCGTTGCACAACACTGTTTGGCATTGCAACTAAAAGGTCTAAGAATATGTGTAGCTATTTATATATGATACTGATTTATGGTTTGGTCCGACACTGGAGAGGGCTTATCATTGAAAATATTTAACATTAGTGCCTTAGCCAAAATCAGTGCCTGTAAAACACAGGGTTGTTATTAAACGTTCTTGTTCTACATAGGGTCTTCAAGACTGTCTTCGGCTTCTTTTGTTTTAAAGGACGTTTGATCCCTAGACCACTACAAATATTTGTTGTGTTACACATTAAGCTCTCGTATCGTTAGCACTATTTATGTCACAACCCCCTGAAAGTGCTATTTTCTATTTAGCCAGTTTAGATGCTCCCCGATAAGATGATTTAAAGCTTGCAGGAATGTTTGCGAAACAAAAGTCTTTCGCAGCTTCTTACATTAACCCACGGCCTGTGGTATTTAGCGTATAACAATGTAAACCTATTTCATATGCTCCGTGCTCCAATACCTCACTTTTTACAACCCAATGAACACACTCATTAGACGCAAATGGGCATGTCGCGACAATGATGGTGTTAGTAACCATGTGCGCTATATTTAGTTGCCAATTTTTCCGCCCTCTTCCGATACGCATGAATCACTTACTTGCTGAACCCGTGTTGTTGGGTTGGGCTGGATGCGGATGGATATGCGTATTTTTAGGTGAAGGTCGCCAGTTTTTGGTTCTTTGAAGTTAAAGAAGCACACAAAAGGATGTTTTATTTTGTTTCTTTCAATCCTTTTTTTTTGGTAAAAAGAAACATGAAAGCGTAACAATTCTTTTCCCTTTTGCTTACTCATTAGATCCGAGGTTGAGAACATGAGTAATATTTGTACGGTTGTGCAAGCTTTTGTGAGTTTTTGCCTGTTGTCAGTTTTCAGGTAGTTCAGGTGTTGGAAAAACGTTTACGATGTTTAGCCTGTACTGCGCCGGAAAAGATGCTGCGCCGTTACTTTCTCTTCGCTTCGGGTACGGGAACAAGTTTTCCACCGTGTGTGTGTGCTGTTCAATGAGCTGCGATGTGGCGACACCGGCTGTGGATGTCTGTCGCCCTTCATTACCGACGGGTTATTGTTTCATCTCCCGTGTATCATACACATTCACGTGAGTTTGTGTATGATGTAAAGGGTGGCAAGGTTATTGCATCGATCCAAGCGAGAGTTTGGCGCGGAACTCGTTCCTAACTCGTCACTTTCTCTCTCGCTCTCTCTCTCTCTCTTCTTCGTTCCTTGCGCTCCACACGTCTCTGTATGTGATAAACGGGTGCAACACACATTGCACATAACGCGACGGGATAGATTGAAACACGTGTAATTAAGCAATGAACGGAGAAAACGACCAGACGGAGGACACTAGCAGCTCTCAATGTCATCGATTATGTGTCCATTACTGCTGTTACATTTATTAAAGTGCGACGTTTATGTGCATCTTCAATGCGCGTATTTCATCTTGTTTGTGTTTGGTTGCTTCAAGCGTGATACGCACGCTAACGTCCCATGCATGGTGAAGTTTCGCTTTAATAAACGTTTTCCTCACAACCGTTTGCTTTTTAGTACAATGGTCTTTCTTCTTTTTGGCCTTTTTTTTTGCTTTGCATCTCGAGTGGGAGAACAGGCACTAGAAGCAGGGATTAAAACAAATAAACCCGAATGGGAGCCTGACGACGATACCTTCCAGCAAGCAAACAAGCAAACTTGCTTGCTTGTTGGAGCCTTGGCAAGAAGAGGTCCTTCTGAGAAGTAAATTGCACAAGCGTTGCCAACAATGCGTTGTAAAGCTTAGCAACTGTGTGAACGATGCCTGAAGCAGTTTTGTTCCCAACATGTTGCTGTGTGTAGTAAAAGCATTCATTTAATTGGTGTAAGCTGCTGTTGGAAAATAGTGAAGTTGTTATATTTTTGAGGTTATGTAGAAATATTTAGGACATTTTCATACAGTTTCTGGAGCTTGAACATTTTCTTGTTTGCTCACAAATAGAACTCCCTCTCACTGGGCTTACAGAAGACCGTTAGAAGAGGGAGTAGAATATCGCCAGTGGCCCAGGCATACTATACCAATCAAACCCCAATCGATGGTCACGATGAAACAGATTCTCCGAGGCCCACCGTACCTAGAAGTGTGAAAAGACATTAACCAGGCTGACGTGCTACCATCCCGGATTGCGTCGTTGTTCTTCCGAACCACTCCGGCAACCAAAAGCAGGGAAGATGTGTTTGCATCAACACTGCTTGGATGTGGAACCGCTTCACCGTGAATCCACCCACTGTTCGCAGCAGCATCTGTTCACTAGCCAGGTCAAGTACAACGCACGGCCGACCGACCCCAACTGTTTGGCCAACGGAGCACGAAACGGTGGGGGTGGGTGTGTCCTGATTCCCCCCCCCCCCCCCGCGGGGTGTGGAAAATCTCACTGTTGTTTGTATTCGGCCAGCGTCAGTCTGCTTTTACTGAGCGCGCCTCCATACACCATCAATGCAAACGTGGCGTTTGTTGAAGCACGATCCAGAAGACGTTAAAATTCGCGCTAAAGCAAATTTGTCGGGAAAACTCACCTCGTACCGTAACGCGTGATCGAACATCATCCACCCACTGGGGAGGAAGCGCAGCACAAGTTCCGCTAGTCAAAATAATTTTGTGCTAAAAAGAACGCAAAACCAGCTTGCGTTTCTCTGTGCGTGTGTGTTTGCGTGTGCGCGTGCCCTTCGCGTATATTTGGCTGGGGGGAGGAGGGGGGGGCTGGTTTGTACTCCTCCTGATCATCATGTGCCAGGGTTGTGTGGGTTGAGATGGAGTTTTGTTCCCCTTTCTCTCTCTCTCTTTCTCTCGCTCTTTTCTTAGCTGGAAAACAATTTTCCAGCTAAAAAGCGGGAAAACGGAAATCGAACGAAAACAAAATTATCACAACAGTGGTGGAAAAGTTTATATACTGCTTTATTACCAGGAAGAGGGCAAAATTTTACGCAATTTAATGGATGGTGAGGGTGGTGCGCGTAATGCAAAATTGTAAATTGTACCTTTTTTTTTGTTATTCTTTTTTTTTGCTTAGGAGCGTAAAGGAACATTTAACTTTATTCCGCTTTCGCTATCTTCACGCTTCTTGTGATTCGATTTTTCTTCAAACAAAAGAAATATGTGCTTCATTTCGTACAAACAAAACACACATACATCAAAAATTCAGAAACGAAACGAGTCACGGAATGTCATGAATTTTCTATAAGAATCCCAACGAATTTTTGCAACTCAATTTGTGAACGCCTCCCAAGGTGGGTTCTTTATTGGGGTGGGACGCAGACTCGAAGATATTTTATATTTGATTTTTTTTTTTTTTTTTTATTCATAAAGAACGGCCTGGCCGTTTTATATTTGATTTATTACTAACACTAATAAATCACTTTATATAATGTTTCTGCAAGAAGAATCATGCTTAAATGTGCTAACATTTGGCTGACTTTTGCTATACACTATAGTAGATTAATAATTACCTTCAGTAAGCAATACTCTTCTTAATTCTTCTTACATTCCTACACCAATGTTACATGTGGAGTATTTGTTTTTCAAGGTAAAAGTACATTAGGCAGACAAGCATAAATAAGCAGAGATCAAATCGTTCGGCATGATTTTGTAAGCAATCGACCAGATGACAAACTTCTCTTCATGCTCGCTCTCTCTCTCTCTCTCTCTCTCTCTCTNAGAAAGAGAGAGAGAGAGAGAGAGAGAGAGAGAGAAAGAGGGCTAGAGAGATAGAAAGCGAAAACGTGAACGTTACAGATAAACTGCGCAGGGTTCGGTTTCACCCGCCCGAACCTGGGGCGGGTGGCCCTTTTGTGCGGCGCGTCATACACCCGCGGTCGTCATGCATGTGACCGGCGAAGACAAAACCTTATAAAGACCCAGTCCGCAAACCGGCACCGGCTCAGTTTTCCTCGAGAGCGTGTGAAAACCGGACGCATCCATCGCTCAAGTTCCGACCGCGAGCGCGCGCGTGTGCCCCTGTTGTGTCGACTGTTGTGTGTATGTGTGTGGGGCTTCACGGCAGGAAGTCGGTTGGCGAGTTTAGAAAAATAGACCGAGGGAGAGGGGGAGGGGGGGTGGTACTTTTCCACTGGAAAATTAATAAAATATTTGCTAAAACATCTTGCAAGTGGAGTGCAAAACTCTTGATCATATGAAAGTGTCACCACGTTGGTGGACCGTCGGGACAGTTGTGTCCCGAAATTATACAGCGTCTTCCAGGCAATACGCGACTGTGCGTGTTTGGTGCTTTATTTATTTTCGTTTGGCTTAACAAACCATGTGAACAGGCTTTAACATTTTACATTATTCATTTGTGCGTGTAGTGTTAAGGTTGGTGACCAACCGGTGATGGTACCATATTTTTGAATGCTGTCAAATTCACCAAGCTCCCTCAATCTCCGTCATCTGCTGTTGAATCCAGTTGTGGAAGAAGGGTGTGTGGGGTGGTGGGAAAATGTGTTTTCCTTCTTCCCAGTTTCGTCCCCAACGACGAGTTTTGTCCCGCGTGCCGTCGTCCAACAATTTTCCCGTGCACCGTGTTTGTTTACATATCATTCAACATTATTTAGAGATCGTTTCGAGGCAGAAGCAGAGTAGCATTAGAATGGGTCCGTGGGGGTGGTTGATAGTCCAAAAGAAGGAAGGGAGGGAGTGAGGGATCAAAAGTGTAAGACACAAAGTGATGAACACCGTACCGGGGGACAGTGATTTTCACGCAAAAACTCCCTCCCGCCTTTTTTTTTATTGCAAAGTGAAAACTTTCACATCAACCCAGGTCTAATGGGTGTGTGTGTGTGTGTAGGCGAATGGCGCATATTATTAGGGCCGTTTGTTTAATGGTTTGTGCGTATTTTTGAGTTATCCGTCCGTTCCATTTTGTTTGGTGGAGATTAGTGCATACATGATCTCGTGATCGTGCTAGATTTTTTTTTCTCTCTCTCTCTCTCTCTTTCCAACGAAAGTTTTCATCCTCAAAAAACCGAAACGAAAGCATTTGTTTACCGACAGAACAAGGCTTTCCTAATGTTGTTTGCAGCTTGTAGTGTGAAAGAGTTATTTCCGTTTGGATAAATTGATCTAGTTATGTCTGTTTTTTTTTTTGTTTTTGTTTCCATTTTCCTGTCGTTTAATGATCAAGGACTTTTGGTCTAAACAGTATTCTGTTACAGTTTTAAATACATCCCATCCACCTTCTCGAGGGAAGAAATACCCTTATTTAACCATAAAAAAAAAAACAAAGTTTTCTTTACTTAGGCACAGGAGATCCCTTTCACATTAATTGAAGCGTTTCGTGTGTGGTTTTATAGCTAACCTTATATTAAATGGCACGGTAAACTAGCCTTCTGCTGCTATACACCTTGGCGCGCAACCATTTAGAAAAAGTAAAACGAGTTGAGTGATTGAACACTTCGCTGTGTGTGGGTCAAAGCGAAATTGTCCGCAGTTTGATAGGCGATAGCAACATTCACCCCCGGAATGGGTTGGAAGGATCAGCAAACAAACCGCACACAATGCCATCGTTATTGACATGTCAACCGTCACCTGGAAGGCACGTGTGCTAGCCCTGCTGTGAAAGACACCATGCCAATGGGGAGCAACAGAATCAACATATATGCGTCTCCCAAACCCAACCCCAACCCAACCCGTGCCCACGTTGTTTGGTTTTGTCAATGGTGGACAATTAGAATGGCAGTCCATTCTCTAAAACGCCTGTTGCAATACGATAAACATTCAATTACCTCTGTTTTGTGCTCCACAATGGCCCAATGACGGCATCTGTGCTGCGATGGGTTCTGGGGAAGGGACACACAGGCAAGGGAATTCGAGGGCGATCGCAACAGGAGACGATGAGCAGCAAATGTAAATAGCAATCGATTCGCTACATTCCAACCCGTACTTGTGGCCGGGAAGGACCGTGGTATGGCAAACTGTCAACATCCGTGCGGAATGTTCTTATCATTCGCTAGTTATACAACCGTTTCGCCATCACTTCTTGACAGCTTAATGAGCTCGGTTGGCGGAAGTACTCACATGCTTTGCTAGCGGCTTCGGGCGGCTTTGTAAGCCGATCGCGGATTGTTCATTGAACACAGTTTTGTTTCCTGCCGGCGTGGAACACTGGTGCGTGGTGCGGTCGAGATTTATTTGCTTTCGCACACAAAAACCACCAAGTTCGATCGGATTTCGCTTGTATCCAATCTGGCGTGAAAGTGTGGTGCGGCTTGGCTGCGGGTAGTAGAACACACAAAACCCCAAACCGCAATTGATTAATATCGTTTCAAATTTCACTTTCGTTTTGCGGTTGTCTTGGAGATATGGCAGGGACCTGAGAAAAAAAAACACGAAAAAATCAATGCCTCATCTGAACGTATTTGTTTTCAGCTTCCAGTGTGTGTGTGTGTGGCACTGGTGGGGAAATCATTTCGCAACGCTATTCAAACAGATAGCAAACTATCCTTTTGACCCTTTTTTTATATCGCTTTTCAATGCTGTGTTGTGTTAAAATTTAGATTGTGCTTTGCTTAATCTCTATTCTTCAATCGGGAGCCCTTTGCGAGAGATGCCCAATCCCCCCCCAGCAATTGTGCAAGGTTATCAGTTACACACAAAAAATGTCCAGAATTTCATGGTCCAAGCATCTCCGACGAACGTGCACCACCAACGCGCACACACGCTCCCTTAGGGGAAGATCACATTACACTTTAGAATTTCGTCACAGTCACTTGGCTGTAGAAAAGAGGTTCTTTTCCACCTGAATGACACAAAACGTCTCTAGTGTCCCCCTTGACCGTTGCTGGTAGATATGATATCTTTAGTGTCTTTAGCAGTCGGCAGTGTAATGATTAAATTACCCCGATTACTTTTGTTCTAGTGTGGAAGTTTGCATTGAGGCGAGATATACACTCCACACCTTGAAAAAATAGTATTTCTTTTCTAATTGTAAAGGTAATAAATGTTTTTTTTTTTGTGGGAAATTTTCATTATTTTGTCTATAAAATATAAAGAGATTTTAAAAAAAATCTATTACTAAACGTTGCAAAAAAAACGCCTGATGAAGTTGTCAGGTTAACAACACTTTTCTTAAGTAAAAATATTGGAATTCAAGAAATTGTATAAGTATTCGTTACGAATCGATTTATTAGTTGGAAAGTCCTTCCGGATATTACTGATATCCTGGAGTTTTGCGGGCAAAGCATAAATCCGCTTAAGCAAATGTCTGTCCAAGCTTACATGTCCGACATAATCCGCCGACTGGACATTTACTCTGTTGCATTGCGGACATTCAGTATGCCAAACGTGGAATACACGTTATTCGTTTACAACCACGTTATGCAAGTACTGGATAAGCAATATTCGTTGTCTGATAACGAACCATAACGCTTCGGTTGGAGGGTGATGGTTGAGTGCCAAAGAATAATTCTATCGTTATGCATCCTCATACCATAGGATATGATGACACCGGGAGTTACCTAACGCATAGGTTGTGTTTGTGATTACGACGGCCCACAGTTCCACAGAACGCACGAGGGGACGGTGTTGCAAATTTTAATTGGCATACGGGTGTGTTTTTCTTTTTTTCGTCGCTGGCCTGATAAGGAAGACATTTGTACCTTTCGCACTACTGGATAAGTGGAAGTGATGATGGTGTGTAATGTTATACATTTTTCATACAGTGTCTCTGCGAGAACGCTTCGTACGTTATAATGATGATAAGTGATGAGTGAAAAGGTTTCCAAAAATCGTAACAGCCAACATCGCTATTGAAAGCTGTATCTGTGTGTTGAAAGTGAGGCAATTAATTATTTACAACACCCACATACCTGTGAAGAATTTGGGACACAAAAACTAACGACAGCGCGGCAAAGGTTGTACCGTGGAATACCCAAAACATGACTCCCTGCGCACGATAGTAACACAAAACCCCATACTACAGAACTCTCGACCCGGGGTTTATTTAGCGTGAATAGAAAATGATGAACTTAACAGTGCCAGCGGTAACTGGACGGTTACGGCGGAAGAGTATAGCCGCTGAGGTGGCCCACTGTCTGCCGGAGCTGCGGTACGATGGTGGTGAACATGACGGAGCAGGTGGCACCACCGGTTCCACCAAGCATCATGCGAAGCGTCGTGGTAGCCTGGGCGGTGAACCGATACGACGGCCATCGCTCGTTTCCAGGTGGCAATTCCTTTAATTCACTTTTATTGTTTAAAATTTTGCAATAGCTGGAGTGACGCTTTAGCACATGTTAGTACATTTGTCTAACTTTCGTTCGCCTTCTCTTCTGGTTTTCCCTTGCAGATGGTTTAAGCATATATCCGATGCCGCCGATGCGTACAAAGCACGTACCAAAGGAACGCACGAGTACGGTGACGAGAGTGCCGGTGGTGCTGGTCATCCACCGAAGGACAGCTTCGAAACCGTCACCGAGACGCAGAAGATCGAACAAACCTCGACCCCGATCGAGCGGTTAGAGCGCAAGGATACGCAGTGTCGGGCGGTGAGCAGTAGTGCCGGTGGCCATCCGCAGCAACCATCGCCAGGCCCGACCGGTCCGGCTGCCGGTGGTAATGTTTCCCACGGTGGATCCGGAACGATCGGTTCGGGTCACCATATGCATCCGGGCACAGTCGGACCCGGTGGCCGATCGGCAGATGAATCCCGTCTATCGAGCGGTCCCGGTGGTGGCGTTGGTGGTGGTACGGCCGGTGCTAGCGCGAACGAAACGGAAGATAATCTGGAGAATGAGGAGAAGGAAAAGTACAAGCGCACGCAGCGGCACGGTTCGCAGGAGTGTAATGGTGGCGCGGCAACGGATGATGACGACGAGCCGGATGATGAACAGTATCCGCGCGGTCGCCCGGGTGATGGTGGTGGCGGCCGAGGGTCAAACAACACACGAACGATCACGCAGCAGTGTTCGCTGGTCGCACCGAGCGAGATCCACGTTAGTGTGAGCGCCACACTAACGGCGGAACCAATCCTAACACCGGCGGGTAAGTTGAACAAGACGTGTTGCGGCTTAACTAAGTTTGGTGCTTAACATCGCGTAGCGCGCGCTTAAACATTCGCTAATTCGAGCTCCCGGGATGCGGGACTAGTTGTGCTGTAGTAGCGGTAGTAGGGGGGACAGTAGAAAAAAGATGCATAACTAGCTAAAAAATATTGTAAACACTAACGTAAAATGCAATAATGTGTGCCAATTAACTGCCATCGCTTGAATCGAAATTTTGCACACAAAACAACGACCAAAAAGTCTCCCGCCGCGGACTTGCTTGCTTGCTGCTGCCCGGATCGTTGGTCGAAAGTGTATTTATTTTGTTTTCGCTTCTTGATGGCTGTTCGGGGTTCGGGGTTGTCCCGTAAACAATCTCATGTTTGCAACAGTAACGAAAAAAAGCCCTTTTTGTGTGTGTGTGTGGGATCGGTGAATGAAAAGTTGATCATTATTAATTATTGATCCCAGAGTGTTTTGTTAATAGGGTGGAACTGGGAGGTGTCAATGTTTATTTGCCATTCTGTGAACAGTTCGAGATAGATTATTTAGTTTTGCGGTACAGGAAAAACATTTAACATACTCTCATTCTTTTCAAGATCTTTCATGTTTTCAACCCTCCCTCGTTGGTACAATGAATGCGTTTTACCTTCTTTGAGGAACTCTTTCCGATCGAACTTGTTTTCTTTTAGTACATTAGTAGTTAGGATTAAGAAGTATTTTTTAAGTTGCTCTTATGTTGTTGTGTAGTTTTTTTGTTTGCTTTCTGTAATTTTGCTGCTTTCGTTAACGCTTCAACTAATTGTTTCCTGCTTGTTGTGTGTGTGTATGTGTGCCGTGTTGTATTAAATAAAAAAAACTAAACAAACCTGCTGCAACATGCTTTTTTTTATAAAAAATTGCATGCAAATGATACTGAAAAACAAAACCTTTCTTCCCTTCCTTTAAAAATGCCCGTCCCTCACCCGTTGCACGCCGCAGAAAAGCTGCGCCGTTACGATCAGCTGATCCAGGAAACGCTCGCCAGCAAGCAGCGTGTCGTGTGCGATATGTTCAAGGTGCCGGATGAACATTTCCAGGCGATCGCCGACATCGCCGCCCAGCCGGAAGCACCAAAGGAACCGACCGACATCGTGCTGGCCGCGTTCGCGTACGGTCAAACGCTGATGGAAATCCTGAGCGAGTGTATGCGCGTGACGGAGAGCCAACAGATCAGTGCCGTTTCCACCTCGATCTGTGATGAGTGTAGCGTGCGCGGTCACAGCAAGAACCACATTCCGTCGATTAACACCGCCGCCGCCAAAGAATCAATCGAACCGACCGTACCGACGATAGGTGGCGGTGGTGGTGGTGGTGGTGGTGGTGGTGGTGGTCCACCAGTGCCTTCCACACCCGGTAGTAGTACACCGTCCGTGGTGTCCGGTACAGCAACAGCCACAAACGTCACCTCCCAGCAAACACCGTTGCAACCGATTGGTCTCGTTTCACAAGATCCGACCGTCAACATTACGGAGGATGAGGATGGTTACTGCGAGATTGATGAAGTTCGGTAAGTATAAAACAAAAGACAAGCGCCCTCCCCAGTAACTCTTCTAACGCTCGATGTTGGGCAATTTCTGTTGCTTGTAGAGCTGCCGCTGTACTGTTGGCCGAAAATGAGAAGGCACGAAAGTTGACGGAAGCATCGAAACTTGCCGCTGTCGCCGCTGCTGCAGGAACTGCTGGTGTAGATACCTTAGACGACGGTGTCGTTGGTGATGCCGTTGGTCGTGCACCGAAATCTCCCGAGTCTCACATAGAGATCAACGAGAACTATGACTCAACGATGGTAAGAATGATCGGTCGTTGATCGATTTGCTACAGCAGCAGCAATGCAATTTACTCTTCTAACTCTCTTCATCCATTCAACCAACGCAGAGTCCATCCATGACGCAAAAATACTCTGGAAGTTTGGGAGGGGAACTATGCGGCAAGAATCGATTACTTCACGCTTCGACTCAAGCCCCAACCGTACCGTGCCATCTGATAGCGAACTACGTAACTGGTTTGAATGCCCAGATTTCGCAGCTCTTGGTAAGTATAATCTTTGCGATTGGTTATCAGCTCTCGTACTACTACTACTACTACTACTACTAACCATAATGACGTTTCTTTCGCAACAGCATAAGATTAACGAAAAGGACTTAGAACGGGAACATCTGCGACGGGAAAATCAACATTTGCGGGAGCTGCTGAATGCAATGCATCAGGAACGTGTTTTAGAATCACAGGTAATTACTTTTTAATGTTTTATCTTTTGCAACGCATCAATCAATAATACTTGCGGTTTGTTCAAATAAATCAGAAGGCAGATAAGGCAACAATTATCAGGGCGTGAGAGTTGAACCATGTGAACAATACATGTAAAAGTCAAAAGTAAACTTTGCAAAGCTTTCTCCGCTCAAAAGATCTATCCCGATGGTTGAAGACACAAACGTACACCTCAGCGACATGGACATAGACGACCAAAAACATTTTAGAATTCTCCGAATTGACCTTTAATCAGAAAAAGATTTATTTTCATCCGACATGAGATTTTTCGTTTAAATGCTAAAGACGATGGATCTGTAGGCTGTTGAAGGTGATATGTTTCTTGTTGCATTAAAACACAGAATCGTCCGCTTGATTTCCGATCATTTCGCTTACGTTAATTGCATTTGTTTTTTTTTTCACTTATACCTACGGCGAAACCGGTAGCCGTTAATCAATAACAATTTGTATACTGGTATCACGTTCACTTGCTTATCAATCGGCACAACAGAAGAGCCACCCGTTCGCTATTGTCTAAACGTCAAGCAAGTTGCGCTGATTGAACTCAACCAACATTGGGCGCACGATCCGTTGATAATTTTTCCCATTGTACTGAATCTGGCGTGCCTTGTCGGCATCGGCACCGTCTATGAGATTCTCAAAATTTACCACCAGCTCATCGGTTTGGTCCATCAGTACAATCGGCAGCACGGTAAGGACGGACATGAGTGCAAAAAACTCCATCCGCCTTATCTCGCGCCGTACATCGTCCAGCGTTGGGATGGGCCGAGCATCGTACCCGAGACGCACCAGCGTTTCCCTGAACGATGCATAATACAGCTCGATCAGTTCGTCCAGCCGGGAGCGCGTTTCATAGTTCGGACAGGTGGCAAGTGCATAATTTAGATCCAACCCCGGGCTGGTATAGTAGCTGATCTGCAAATCGACGAACGCTACATCCTGCACGATCGAGGGAGCATTTGGTGCGTAGCGAAACATCATGTTGTTTGACCACAGGTCGCCATGGTTCAGCACACGGTAACCGCCGTCCGCTTCACAGTCCTGTTCGAGACACTCGCGCAATCGCTCCACATACACCGGCATCAGCCTTTCCATTTTGGCCACTATCGTTTGATCGAAATTATCCCACTGCGTTTTCGCAACAGCGATCAACGCTTCCAAACCCTTCTCGAAGATGATGCGCATCTCTTCCAGCGGTTCGCTAGAGTTCGGATTGAACATGTTGAAATGAAACATGCGGCTGAGCAGATCGATCTCCTTCTCAGCGTAACGCATCGAGGCGGCATGGAACTGGCCGATCTTTTGCATCACCAACGCACAATGCTCAAAGTCTAGCCCGGCCTGACGGTTTGCCGTCACGTAGCCCAGCGCTTTTAAATCCTCAAACACGATCAAACGCTCCGGAAGGTCGGACGCGTAAAAGCAGCGCGCGGCAAAGAACGTATCGTTGGTCAGCTGCGACAGTTGCGGCACGATGTCGCGAAACATGCACGCTTCCTTTTCGTACGCTAGCAACTGCTCAATGATTGGACCACGATGGCCAGTGTCCGGTAGGCTTTTTACCACAAGCGAAATGTGCCGCGGTTCCAACCGTTGGTGGTCACCAGTATCATCGCCATCGATGTAGCTCGCCACGATACGAAACACATCACTCATGTAGTTATCACCGTTAGCCGTGGCGCGTGTTATGTTGCTTGCGAGTATTTGAGGCTTTCGCACACCCAAACCGCTCGCAAGGGATTTCACGATCAGTTGCTCGTTGATGTACTCCGGTACGGGTATGTCCATCCCGTCTGTGCCGTCCATTTGGGTGCCGTGTCGCAGAGAGCACTCTTATCAGCCTGCACGCTAACCGCGGACTGCTCGTTCGTCCAGCGGCGGTCGGTTAGATTTATAGCAAACGACTGTGGCCACGTTGCATGCGTTTGTTTGCCCAACTCACCCCAAGGTTAGAAACACTTAAGAGAGGAGAAGCGCACAAATATACTTATATCGCAAGTCATTCCGCATCGTTCGCGAAGGAACCATGTTTGTGTACGCGTGTCCCCCTTCCATTCAGTTTGGTTTGGTGTGCTCTGTCCATCTTCTAGATTAGATTCGGACTAACTAACTGATTTCAATTACCATCGGGAGAATGTTACGATATGCTCTAGTTGGGACAATTCGCGCGCTATGATACTAATGCTTGGAGAGAGTGAGATATATTATATGCTAATATTCTTCTTACACCTAGCTGCTAATAGGAATAGCTAGAAATGGAAATGTATTATACGGGTCTGAAGTTCAACATGCTTCCAATGCGTATGTGAGTCTCAACATAATTATTTTTTTTTGTCGATGCTTAGTTTTGAACCGCAATGACTTAAAATTGGGCGATCATCATGATCATTATTCTTCAACACGCCATGTTTAGTCACAGTTGTCATACTTTAGACGCTGTCATTCTTACATTAATCTGTGGCCTTTGACAACCGCAAACACATACAATTATATGAAGGTGTGTGTTTCATCACACAGTGTAAAACCAAGCCATGACCAACATGACAGACATCGAACAATTCTGGCTGATATGTCTGATTATAAACATTCACAACCATGTCATGATTGGTCCTATATGTCCCACAGATCATAGACTAATAAAAAGAATTGAATCATAGACGACAAGAAGACGTTGAAGTATAGATGAATCATCGCATATTTTAATCTGCTACTGTTGTGATTAAAATTTATAATATTTAGAAGAAAAAAGTACTAAATAATGACTAAATTCTCTCTTGAAATATGCCACTATTCCAGGAAACCAACCAAGATCAGCAGCAGCTCGCAACTGGCGATGAACAACCGGCGTCATCATCCTTTTCCACGTTGGGCTCCGACGCTAATCAGCCACAACAACAGCAGACACCTTCATTAACGGAGGACCTTACAACCGGGCCAACCGGAAGCAGTGCACCAACAGTGCCTACGGACTGAAGCAATACTAAAATCGGCCGCAAACAGCAGAACAGCAGAAGAGTGGACAGGAGAAAGGCGGCACATCAGCAGCGCGTTATTTTAATCACCACAATCAACATCCACCCACTCCCCTTCCCCCACTTCCCCCCTTCTCCCCATCTCGCTTCAAACGACGTGACCGCCCGGGTTGTGCTCTAGTAGTAGTAGTAGTAGCTTAAAGTGTGGACACATAGCACAAACGCTGTAACATTGGTGTCGGATCGCGATGTGTGATCGAGTAAAACACGCATTTCACGCACCAGATAGGGCAGATAGAAGGGAAAGCAAATCGGACACACACACACACGGGAATGGAAATGGGATTAGCATAAAATAAAACAAAGCCTCCCAATCGTGAAGGAACGTTGTAGCACAAAGATGGAACGGTAAACCCCTCCTGCGAAGCCATCTGTACCGGACTGTAAAAAGAAAGCCGGTTCTCTAACCGGTTTATGTACCTCACCTCGTCAGGACGTCAGGTGTGGACTGTTGGTCTGTTGGACGATGCGTAATTTAGCTAAAAACAAAAATTTACTTCAAAAACGTTAAGAATATTTTTAGTGTTTCCGTTGCGAAAGTTTGCAGCATCGTCTAGCAGCAAACACCACGTACCTTTGCACGCATGTTTTTCCGCGCGTGTGCAACACACAGTGTTGTAGTGAAACAGCGGGGGGGCAACAAAAAAAAAACAAAGAAAATAACCATTTTGTTTTGCTTTTTTAAGCGACAAAGAATGTGTATTAACTCTACGCGCGCGATGTTGTGTTGTTTGTTGTACAGAATCTGATCTGATCGATTTCCTTTGCACACCACTATCTTACTACCATCACACCTTCCCTTACTGACTGGGGGAGCAGTTGAACGTGCAAGATCGTGCGATAACTCTCTTGCAACTAACGCAGCTGCCCTGCCCTAGTGTACATTACCAAAAACCATTGCGAAGCCTTGCGCAGCGCCGATGGTGGTTTCTGCTAGTAAAAACGCTCTAAATGCGCCGTTTTAGTTTAAGCCTAAGGTAAGAGCTGGACAAAAAAAAAAAGAAACGATCGCTGTAGCAATATAAATATATATATATATACATATAAACACAAACAGCAACACATACACACATTAAAATGTGCATGTTTGCGTTGTGTTTGCATCGTTCTTTGATTCCTGTATCAAGTCCTTCTGCTGCTCCTTCTTATTTGTGCGCGCGTGCGCCTTTAGCCTCACGCAGTGTGTTTTATTTAGCTGTTGTTAGAAAAACAGAACAAAAACAAACAGGCTCGTTCCTTCTTCATCCGTGCCGCCGCCTTCCCGCCCCCCCCCCCCCCCCCCCCCCCCCCCCCCCCCCCCCCCCCCCCCCCCCCTATGCGTGTGCGCCGTCGTATATGTAATGTGAGCTACTCACATTCATTTTCTCACATACACACTGTTTATTAGTGCTTAATGCCGCCCTGTAAGGCGCACGTGTATAGGACGAGAGAAATTATTTTCTAACACAAACACACACACACACAGAGAGCTTTGTTTAGTGCTTATCGTATGAGCAAACGTTTTTGTGGCATGATGATGATCGATTGTCGTGGCAAAAGAAGGGTGTTTTGTTTTTGGCAAGCGGAAGAAGAAAAAAAAAACACGGCCAACAGCATTAAGAGCATTATTTTATTTTTATTATCATCATTAGTAGTGTAATATTATTATTATTCTATTGTCTATTATTAATATTATAAAATCCTACACCTTCCCCCCCTCCCTCCCTCCCGCTCCCCTCCCTCCCGCTTCTTCCTCCACAATCGCTCTACTACCGCTACACTACCACTATTTACTGTAATGTGTAAATCATACCGAACCCGAGGCAGGCACAACAACAACAAAAGAAAACCACGCGGGTTCGGGACAAACAAATTCCGCCATTTTGAAGGCGCAGAATAAACTGGTTGAAAAGAAACAAAACTCGCGTCACTCACGGCCGCCCACGGTGGTATCCAAGTGTGCGCATCCAAGTGCATCTTTTTGTTTTGTTGTGGGTGCGGGTTTCTCGTTGGATGGGTGTACCATTTGCTTATCTTGTGCTGTATGTTTTCTCGTTTTAGAAAGTGAAAAAACGAAAAAGGGGGATAATTAAATCAATTGAGAAATAAGCTGAATATATGAAAATATATCAAAGAGAAACTGAGCAAAACGAAGAAGGAAGAAAGAAGTGCCGAAGTGTATGGTATCGTATCATCAAATCAAAACGTAATACAATCATATTGTGACCACTACCCGAATACACCAAAAGAAAACAAAAACATAAGGGGCAACCATTTTTCTCTCTCTCTCTCTCTCTCTCTCTCTCCTACTAATCCTAACACACTTACCGCGCGTGTGCTTTTTACTAGCGACATAAGCAATCAATCAACGTACGTGAATCCGATTCGAGGAGACGTATTATGAGTGTATAAAACTGAGTACGAAAAGCAAACAAATAGTAGAAGCGATGTGATATTTATGGAATATGGGTCACATTCAAACCGTTTGAACGGAGGGGGCCATCCCATGCATTTTAATATCAGGCTTCTCTCGGTGCAAAAAATGGTTGCGTTGGTTGGTTTGTGTCTTGGGTAAGGTTCCGCCTGAAGGTATGCAATCGCTAATGTTAAGATTACTGTTTACCATATATGGCACGATTGCCATGGGTAACGAACATTTGTATTGTATTGCGATTGTATCATCGCAGAGAAATAGAAGATACACAAATTTGATCCTTATTTGCATTGTTTGTTTTTTTTTTGTATACGTTCTTTGTTAACATTCGTTTTCGCTTCTTCTCGTGAAATGTTTATTATTTGATTGTTTTTTTTTTTAATTTTCATTGTTTTTTTTTCTTCTATCTTCTAATGACTGAACTTATAGGCTTCGATAAATATCAACAAATTGTCGTAAAGCAAGCAATTTTGTCATGCGATTTGCATAGTTTTAGGCGTTTATCGCTTTGCACATGGCATACTGTGGCACTATACAATGCACAGAAATTGATAGCAAATTCAATAATAAGTTAGGCAACCATTAAGAAATTCAATTGAGAATAACAATGTAATTATTATCGTACACACATAATTGGAGGAATAAGAAGCAAAAATTAAGAAAAGTATTAGTGAGAGCGAGAATGCCTTATTTTGAAGACATTTTTGTGGGCGATACAGCAAAAAACACGTCTTACTGTGACGGAAAACGAAACAAAAAAAAAGAATGTTCAACAAAGTAAAAACAAGATTAAATAAGAACAGAGCGTGATTGTATTCTCTCTTGAGTTACCCGTTTCGGTGGCCATTTTGGTAAAAAAAATATGAATTGTTGCTCTAAGAAAATGGAATTGATATGCTAACTGTGGTAAAAATCTAAACACACAGTAGCCTTGGTAGGAAAAATACTTACACACTTTCGTTGTTACCTAGCAACACATGCGACACCTTGCACCATCTTGCATTGCTATTTCGATTTCTCCTACACACTTTACCCAATGAACGCTTTTTTTTTTCATGTAAATTTGTTCGCAAACTGACTGAGTGCTTCAATGTTCCACAACTTTATACTCATAGTTTATACAAAAACGCTTTCTACACACTACCTACTCGATTGTAAAAATATGACCGCCGGTGTAATTTTGTTGTGCTGTAGTTTAATTGGTGGTATTGTGCAAAGTATTACTAAACGAGAGAGATAAATGCATTACCACTGTGCCGACAACAGCGACGGTCACTACTATCTATGCAAATGATTTGAAATGAAAACAAATAAAACACGAGCAAGCAGTGTGTGTTGATCGACACGAATAAATCTATAGAACACCCTTATCGCTCGCCTTTGTACAATGGGTGCATTTGCATTTTACAACCATTTGCTTATCATTTGCCATTTGTCTGTGGGGTAGGATAGGGACACGCACCATGCATTCCTTCTATCCTTCCTTCTCCTTAGGAACTTAAGCAAAAGCCCTTATATCTCTTTCTCTTTCAATTACGAGCCCGTAAGCAAACCCCAATAGGAATTATTGGCACGCGAACAATTGTGTATCGAGTGGTGCACACGGTGGTCCGACAACGCCGTTTTTGTAATGTTTGCAGGACAACATTACGTTCACGGTTAGAATGAAATATGTAATAAATTACTAACATACACTCCCGATTAAGTGAAAAGTTAAATAATTTCATTTTTTGTTTTCGTCCTATCCGGTGTAGAAAACACATTATCCGAAAAATAGATAACAATTTTCCGGCAGGAGCCGCTGATCACGGTTTAAATCCAAGTAGCATGCGATTTAGCGGAAATAATGTTTCGTCTCCTTCCATTCGTTGAAATCTCTGCCGTTTAGTTGTCACATGTTGCCCGTATGCATCTCGCTTGCTCTTCTTCATCTACAGTGCGTAACGCAACATCGCTAGCATTAATTTGTGCATCATTATTTTTTAACATTAAATGAGTGGATATTAAAATTCACTCAAAGTTTAGTTCAGTTTCATAATCTTTATCTAACAAGCGTTTTACATACATGCAAAAGCAAAAGCAAAACACAATAAAGACGATATTTACAATCAAATGATCCTCTTCTCCAATGATGTCCCGCACTGTACTGACTAACACAGTATTAAGATAAAGAGGCAAACATTCTTTATCTTACCAGCTTTTTACGTAGCAAACAGCAAGAGATCATCCACTACTAATTATGGATTAATCAGTGAGGGAAGTCCCAATATTTATGACATAGAAATTGTCATACAAACTGCAACTTCGATGACGAGACGTTGATCTTTCAGTAGAAATCTTTATTGCAGGGCACTATCTACTCCTCTGATAACGAGAATGGTTATATGTATATCAACTGACATCTGCTATCTATCCACCAGTTAGAAGAAGGGAGAACCAAACATTTTAAATCACACCTCACAATCTTCTTTCAGGTGATTGGATTTCTTCAATATCAGAAGGAATGAATAGACTCATAAATGTCTCCTTCTACTTGAACTTTCTTTGTTCGCTCTTCTAGTAACTAGAGCCCAGAACGTCCATGTGTACGGGAACAATTTGCTAACAAATTCATCAAACAGCTTCACTTCATTTGCCGACCACTAAGCTACTTAATTTTTATTCAAACACTTGTACATATGGTTCAGCTTGGAGATGTCCCGCTCGCTCATGCCCACGCGTTGCCCGATCGCGGCATTCGGGTCCTTCGGTACGATCGTTTTCTCACCGTTCTTGCTGAATGCGGTCGAGCTGTAATGCATCACACTGCCGTAGTCGTACACCACGTTAAAGTCCGTCACCACATCACTGCCGTAGATGTTGAAGTTATGCTCCTTGCCGTCCTCGATGTTGTCCCACACGATATCGACGAACTGGTCCCGATCGCTGGCACTCTGCTGATGGTAAAACCCGAGCGCATGGATAAACTCGTGCACGATCGTGGCCAACCGGAAGCACCCGGTATCGACGTCGTACGGCTGCAGATTGAGCGTTTGGGCACCGCCCCGATGGCCGACGGAGGAATAGCAACCCGACCCGGTACCGATGACGCGCACATAGTCCGTCTCGTCGGTACGCGTCACAAACTTAAGACAGGTGACCAGCTCGATCTGCCGCAGACCACGCTTGATGTGCTCGATCTGGTCCGTTGCTGATAAAGCATTGGAGGGCAAAGTGTTGTCATGACTGCAGCGTAAATTGGCCAATTCTAACTATAACTTACTAAAGTCCTCCTCCACGATCATGACCGGTACGGTATTTCCCGGCCAGCGAAAGGTCGAAGCAATCAGTCCATTACGCTTGTTGCTCAGTATGGAGCGTTCCTGTTCCTCGCTCAGTACAATATCTCCCTCAAACTGGCCACTAAGTTCCTCTGCCAGTTCATCCGGCCGAAGGTTCCGTAGTCGGGCAGCTTCAGAAGCAGAGCGCAATAAAGATTCGTACAATTCATCAGCTCCATCACATTCCGTGCAACGAACTCTTACCATTTTCTGGTGAGTTTTTAAGAACTCCTGCCTGAACCAACGCCACCACGAACACCACAAAGCGCAAACCACGCAGCACAACCATTCTGGGTAAGGTGTTCCCTCGACACTAGTCACTAGCGAACTGTTGAGCGTAGAACAATCGCACCGCGGCCATATATCGACCGTATCGGCTACTGGTGGCGACGACCGTTTTGCTACCGTTACGCGTTACACCTGATAAGTGCCGCGCACCGATACCGGCCAACAATCGTATGGTATGATGCGCAATCGACAATGCTATTTAGGCGATGGTCGACAAAAGTGAGAGAGAGAGAGAGAGCTGAAATCGCTCTAGTGTCTGATAACAGCAGATAGGTAGGATTAAGTGGCAAAACAGTCCGCGTGATAAACAATTCCTTCCATTCACTTTTCTTCACTCGAACCCAGGATGCATATGGGAGGCTGACTTGCAGTATCGAAAACAGTCTACCGACCGAACGTATCAGATAAAGGTGCGCTGTCTCGCTGACGTAGGTGTTACTGTGTAGTGCCAAATTCGAGAAGGAGCAGTCCCGCAACAGGAAGGTGCACGGTCTACGTTCCAACTACGTTCAGCACTGTTTGTTTTGCGTGCTGTTGACATCGTTTACGATCACTTTCCGAAGCGTGCGTAGTATATTGCGCATAAGTTTAGGTAGACATATCCTGCGAATGATTAGAAAGTTTTTTTATGGCTTATTATAATGCAAAAAACAGCAAAAGTATCACAGAATTTATCAACTAATCCACTTTCGGGTCCGATCAATCCGGTGTTAGATAATAACTTATTTTTGCAAATAAATTTTTGGCATTAAATCGTAGTAACAATCGCATGTCCTTTGTTGAACATTCAGCAACCCCAACTCCAAAATCGTCTTGCTATCTCGCTTTATCGAACACATAATCACATCTGCGAAAACAAGACAGCATGCTTGCGAGGATGTTTGTATGTTCACATTTAGATGGCGCTAGTTGCTCTGGGTGTACTTCTACGCTTGCTGTCAATTAAACGTCATTCTGTAAGATCGTCTCTCAATTGTTTTTGTTAATTACATATGAGATATTTTGCATCGAAAAGCACTTAAACAGCAAAGCTTCGACGCTTCCCTACGTAAAACTCGTAAGTCGTAGTCGGTTCTCTCAATTGGGTCAAACGTTAACATCAGTAGTAAGATGTGTAGTGTGTGTGCAAAATGCCTCCAAATGGTGTGCTTCCTTCTTCCTCACAGCCCATTAGCTTTGCGGAAGGACAAGTCATGCACACCAGCCTATTGGACGGATTATCTTGCGAAGGGTCAAACAACTTGTAGTAAAAATCCGTTCCCCTTTACACAGGGCTAATCTTATCGTGCGCAACCTTCACACCGAACGAACGAGCGGTAGAAGCTCCCCTAATTGCCCATTGTATTTGGCAAGCGTGATGCCTTGCTAAAAGCGCTAACCTACGTCCATTGGCCACTATAATCGGTCGTCATCGGTAGCAATAAGGTAATCGCAGCCGTGTGATCGCGACGGTGATATAAATCAGGTCGCGCTAAGGTTTGGCGTAAAGATTCTGGTTGATTGATACCCCCGGTGCGGTGTTCACTAGAGCTGCAGAATCGTTCCATTAGTTTGTACCGAAGCTTGTCCGTCTCTGAAGAACGGAAATAGAGACCAATACAGCCATGGTAAGGAAGTGCGTGATTTCTTGCCGTGGTGCCAGTGTTTTAAAGTGAATTGTTTTTTCTTTTGTTTCTAGAAAGTTCTACTGGCAGGTATCTGCGCGTTGGCAGTGGTCGTAACATCGGCCAACTGTTTACCGACCGCAGGAATGGCAGTGCCTAACACTCCGGAAAATAGTGAGTTGCTTTCGTGAGACGTGAGTTACAAAACGAGTTTCAAACAAGATATCTTTCCACAGTGGAACGGTTGGCCCATCTCGGGCAGGATGATCTTGCCGAGGAGCTGAGCGGACAGTTTGAGGGCGATATGGTGCTGAACGAAGATCAGTTGAGTTCGCTACGGGATAAACGCAACGGACTCATCGCTCAGACACGTCATTGGCCTGACCGAAATGTTAAGTACTACATCCACGAGCCCGATTTCAGTAAGCTTTCCAGTGCGATCGTTCGCAACGTGATTGGAGAGTAATGCACCTAGTTTGTGTTTTCAGCCCCGGAACAGGTACAGCATATCGAGCTCGGTGTGCGGCTACTGCAAACCCAATCGTGTCTTAAGTTCCAACGCGTCACACCCGATGTTCCCGCCTACATACGCGTGATCGGTTCCGGTTCCGGATGTTTCTCGTCCGTCGGATATACCGGTGGTGCGCAGAATCTTAACCTGCAGCCAAACACCGTCGGGGTGGGTTGCTTCCGCATCGGCACGGTGGTGCACGAGTTTCTGCACGCGCTCGGATTTTTCCATCAGCAGAGCGCTAGCGATCGCGACGAGTTCGTAGACATCATATGGGACAACATTCAAGCGGGCACGGAAAACAACTTCAACATCTACAACGCCACCACCGTGACGGACTTTAACGTGCGCTACGATTACGGTAGCGTTATGCATTACGGCGCAACGGCATTCTCCGTGAACGGTGAGCGAACGATTATACCGAAGGACCCGAATGCCACCATCGGGCAGCGTTTGGGCATGAGCGAGCGGGACATCTCCAAGCTGAACTGGATGTACGGCTGCTTTGGAAAGAACTAATCGATCCGAGTTCCGATCAAAACTGCTATGGCTTGTTTGACTGTAAACGAATAGTAAAACCTTAATGGGTTAACTATTTTCCAATAAATCTGGTGCCTTGTATGATAAAAAAACACTTTTTAATAAGTGGTGAGTTGCTGGCTAGAAACTAATATCACCATGTATTTTCTAATTTATAACTTGTTCAGCAAAATTGGCTTATTGTCTAGTATCTTGTGACCTATTTTTTCATATGCTAATTTAAATTGAAAAGTAATAAATAATTATAGAGTAAATTAGAGGAAACAAACTTAGCTTTACTGTGTGGAGACGCCCAGTCCTTTACAGGAAAGTGACTTTTTAGACATAATTTGCATCTGATTTTGGTAGCAAATATGACGTGCAAGAATTAATTTAGAAATATTTGTGCAATATGCAACATGCAACAGCAACACGTGAAAAATTTGTTTTAACTGACTACCTTATGCGGGATACCCGCTGTGAAGCATTCGGTGCTATAAAACAATCAAAGTTAGGAGAGCGCCTAAAAGTATGCTATTTCCGTACATATGTGCAACCAGCAACTAATTACTCCTTGCTATATGTCGCCGTCAGTGAACAGGGATGAACACTTTTTCAGCACGTATTCCGCCCCAGCACGTTTTGCCGTTTAAAGTTTTCCTGTTACCCATATTGGCAACCAAATATGGAGGTATCACTGATCAAGTGAATCATCTCAGTGCGTGAAAGAGACATTGCTCTCTCACTTTCAGCACTCAGTATGAAACTGGTGCAGGGGTTTTCGCCATATTCATCTGAAATATTTCAATCGTTGCTGTTTTTTTTTTTAAATCATTAATGAAAAATTGCAAATTGCCTATGAAAATTTGCTATAATAGAGTGAAATATATGAACTACATATGAACTTTTATTTATTAATTAGCTAAGCTTTTAAATGTTGTGAATCCTTGATCCTGAATCCTTACATCCTTAATTAGAAATAACAATCAGAATCCTTCAGATTCTTAATTTGTATTTTTTTTACAATGAAAATATAGTTTAATTGAGTCCCTTCTTATCTACTTTATTCTGGAATTCTGGAAATCTTTGGTTGGAAATCTAACCAAATGACTCTAACATCTCCCAATTATAATCTGAGCTGAAACATTTACTAATGGTTTGTGCTTCAGTGTTCCAACGAGTTCCTTGTCAGACCAGTAGCCGAAAATCTACGTCAAACATCTCCACAACAATTCAAATATCTGCAACAGGTGTAATCTTTTATTTTTACGAGGTTTTCTTAACGCTCCAAGATAACGGATTATCGAGTCAAGATTAGTTCAATACTGGTGTGAAAATGTGCCACAATATTTTAACCCCAGCAGTGCAACCGATGTTTTACAGTATTGTTTCGGTTGCAGCAGCTAAAACTTCGGCAAAAGAAAATGTTTGTCCGGCAGCTTGCGCGTCTTGCAGTGCTGTGTGTAGTTCTGCCGTGGGCAATGCTGCATCCACTGGCGACATTACGGGAAGCAACCGAACCGGAACAACCGGCGGACGTGTTGGGCGATAACTTCGAGGGTGATATTCTGCTGTCTGAGGAGCAGATTGCAGAGATGAAGAAACGAACCGGCATGTACCTGCCCACGTTTATCTGGCCGGGCGGTACAGTACCGTACCAAATAGTGTCAACGGACTTTAGTGAGTGTGCCCTTTCATAATATATGTATTAGTCCCCTGCGACTAACAACGAACTCTTGCTCCCTCTCTCGCTCTCTCTCTCTCTCTCTCTCTCTTTCTCTCTATCTCTCTCTCTATCTCTCTCTCTCTCTCTTTTAACAGCTTTCGAGCAGACGTCCGCCATTCAGAGTGCGATGCATGCAATCGAACAAAGCACGTGCATTCGTTTCGTACCGGCCACTACCACAACCGTCGATTACATTCAAATCACTGCCGGATCAGGCTGTTCGTCCTTTGTCGGACGTACCAGAGGCGTGCAGGCACTAACACTACAGCCGAGTACCGTCGGTACCGGGTGCTTCACGCACGGTACGATCGTCCACGAGCTAATCCACGCACTCGGCTTCTACCACATGCAGAGCGCCACTGAACGCGATCAGTACGTGGACATTCTGTGGCAAAACATCACACCGGGACGGGAAAATAACTTCCAATCGTATGGCACCGATCGCATCATGAACTATGGTGTCGGTTACGACTATGGTAGTGTTATGCACTACAACGCACACGCATTCAGTGTCAACGGACAGCCGACGATCCTGCCGAAGGTGTCGAATGTGGCGATTGGACAGCGCGACGCGATGAGTCCGGCCGACATTCAACGCATCCGGAACATGTATCAATGCTAAAGAAGGCTGCCGCGGTATGATATGACCCGGAAAAGACAGAAATAAACCATCTAGTTTAGTTTATGCAATGAAGAACGTGCAATGTACTGGTGTTTTAGCCTTTTCAGCCATGCACAATCGGACCATAACGCCCACTGAATTGGAACCCCTTTTGGTTTGTTGGGCTGATCCCATTCATTGATCACCAGACCAGAAGCTTTCATCTAAATGTTATATGTTTGGTTTTGTTTTCTTTAAATAAATATTTTTTACAAAATATCGTTAGAATAAGAATCTGTTCTCCACGATATTTACAAATTCATAATTTCACCGTAATTTAAGAATTGCCCTAAAACACTCATGTCTGCGTGGACGTCTTTAAGGGCCTTATGGAATCAGTCGTGTCATTAGGTGTCATTTTAATGACATGACTATGCATGGGGAATGGCACAATAGTGACGATCTTACTACAACTTGCAGTACTCATCATTGGAGTGCCTCGTTCATTGTCCTTCCATATATACAACAACAGAACATTCTTTACAGCCGGACATGGCTAAGAAGTTTTCATTAGACAGAGTCTTTATCCGACAGCATTAAATGACACTTGGAATGAATAGATATCTACATTAAATTCCTTTCAAAGTATATCACCAAAAATGACGTCTAGATGCTACAGGCATATTTCTTCCATTCAATTTAAGGTTTATCGCTGTACCTATCGCAGAAGAATTTATCGCGGGAATGCTATTCCGGTTGCAACTCAGATAAGCTTGTGCAGTGATTAGTATCACAAGGGAAACGATTTCGGTTTGGTTATGTGGAAAATCGAAAGATCATAAAGTTAACACACTGTAAAAATAGCCTTTGCCAGGCCTCCAAAATCAGGGGTCGGTAAACATGGCAAGAAAAATATTTGATTAAGTTTAGAAGTTTAGGATAAACTTTAGTGTTTTTGACATTCTGGCAGTAGGAAATTCAAGGGAAGCTTGTTTTTTTTTTTGAAAAAAACATTAGCCAAAAATCTTTTTTTCAACTCTAAACTTGCGCCACGTTGTCAGTTTGAAAATTCATTACTTCCTTGCCTTGCATATGCATTTTATCGTATGGTACGGCCTTGTACTGTTTTTGGCGCACTACAAATCTCAAGTGAGCTAGAAAAAGTTAGTTATCAAAACAATCACCTGAGCATTAAATGATTGGACCACTAATTGTTGTCAACAAGAAGAAGAAAGCCTAGACGTGCGACCTATAATTAGAGATTTTCGATCATTCTAAGAGTAACAGCTTCCGTTGGATATTCACCATACACTGTACTGTGGCTTAAAATTGGTACTAATCTTTATGGTGCGTGCAATAATAAAATCTTCTCTTTATCTTCCACTCTTATCTATTACTTTTCACTGGGAATTTGCCCAAAACGATGGATGAAAGGCGTGTTATTATCACCGTACTGTACTGTGATATAGTGTTCGGGAAAGTAGTTACGAGCATCGTGCAAGGATCTAAAGATTGCCACTCATGTAAAGTCTTCTGAAGGTTATTTAGCTTATTCTTTGAAGATAAGATGATAACGTGGAGAAAACAAGGAAAGTTGAATGTTTGCAAAAAGAAATAGAAGGAAATTTAATATCACTCACCTGACAATCTGCATTGTTTGAATTGCACACACTTTTCTTGCGTTTACTAGCGACACTTTCGTTTGTCATCATGGTTTCCACTTCACGCATGTCCTATCTTTTCTTCGACTAACATCTCCCTACAATACGAATGCATGAATTAAAAATCAATTAAATAGTTTATTACAATCTAATGCTGGAGGGCCCGTTCGATACGATATGTTCAATACCCTTTCCTCGTATCATCTCTGCTCGCGTTAGTTACCACCGCATTAAACCGTATGTACAGCGAGACAGAGAGTCCCCGGGTAAAACGTGCATACTTCGGAATGGATAAATTAATTTAACGTACGTGTGATAGAACGTTTGGCGTACGCAAATACACTCACACGTTACGCTGGACAGAACAGACGGAAGTGTAGCTGGTTCGTTAATAAAACAAAAAAAAGGCACTGATGGAGGCACTTATATAGCACATATAAATTAAACTAAAACTTTCTAGCGTAAAGTTTACACACTTCATTGTCTAGCCTACAGGTAAGGTTAGGTTTTTCTCCGTCGATCGCGTCTCTGCGTTTTTGCGTGCCCTGAACTAGGTTTTGTACAGTGGGTGAGTGTCTCATGGGGAATGAAAGACACCTCAGCTTAATCATCATCATCGGCAAGATTAGCATTCGACAGCACCTTATTAGTGGGAATTATTGAATATTGGACGATGCTTTCTTTGCAGCAGATTGTTGGTTGCTCCCGTTTTTTTTCAAGAACAAAAATACACTGGAACTCCGATTGGAAGACAGCACATAAGGGTAAAACGCTTATCTACAATGGTATGTACATCAACCGACAGGCTCGCGACCGTAGAACGAACTTTGCGGCCGTTTGACAATATTCCTACGCTGTAAACGCACCTATTATAAACAGAGCGTTCTGTTGAGCATTGTACAATTCAGTTCCATAACTAAAGACTAATCTATAGAATAGACACGTATCGAACTATGGAATGGATTCGATCCATTTGCAAAACGAGATGTGAAGCAAACGTGCAAACAAACTGTCGTCGCAAAACACACAACAATTCCGCGTGCCAAAGAGAGAAAACATACATGAAGAGAGCGCTTATCGCTTAAGGCACGCGCACATTTCGATGCGCTGTTAAAGATTGTACTTTTGTTGCCTAATTTCTAGGGGAAAAAGGGGGGGGGAAAGCGTACATTTATATTACATATTTCGTTTGTCCGATCGTAAAACTTAATAAAGCGAAGTAGCATTGTTCCAGCGAATCGGCAATCTTCTTAAGAAACTCAGGGGAGATGAATTCCGGCAGCCTAACGCTTCAGCTCAGCTCGTTACCCTCGTAAAGACTTTCGCAGTTTTCTATTAATCTCAAAATCGGTGTAATGTTGTAGGGAAAGAGTGTATCGGCAACGAGCCGACTGATCTGCAACCGTAAACTAATCAGCACGGTCATAACACTGTCCAGAATAACATTTGCATTGGTGCCACCGGCAACAGCTGCGCTCGAAGGATCGCCTCCATGACTTGAAGCGCTTCCGATGCTTCCACCCGACACTAGCCCTGCATTGCTACCGGTTGCCGCACGTAACCGGTGCTGCAGTAACGTTGCCGCATTGCTGTAGCTATTGTGGCGGTAGTAGTTGTAGCAGCTCTGCGTAAACATCGCCCAGTTCTGCCGGATGTACTTCAGAAAGCGAAGCAGAAAGAGCAGAAAGCACGTTTCCGGGCTGATCAGCAGATCGAGAAACAGATGCGTTATGTTTGGTCCAAGGTTGGAGAACTCGATAAACGTGTACACCGGGTTAAGCATCGCGATCAGCTCCGGGAACGCATTGTTCCGGAAGGAGATGCCCGATGTCACGTCCAGCGTGCACACCATCGCCTCCACCAGATAGTCGTCCTGATCGTCGAACAGGTGTATCAGCACCTTGCTGAAATGGCTCTCCGGATGAAACTCCAGCTGCGCCTTCAGAAACGTCTCCAGCTTCTTCACCACGTCCCGGATGCTGCGCTCGATCATCTGTATCTCCTGCATGTCGAAGTCACTGCTGTCTACGCTAGAATCACTCGAATCGCACCGAATCTCCTTCACGATGACTGCGACCGCCTTCAACACCAGCAACGCCATCTTCTGCAGCAATGTGCGATCGTAACAGGTTTCGGGTGTTGCTCCCACCGAGGATTGCTGATGTGGCGCACTCCCGGCACCACTCGCCGGATCGTGCAATCGCGCTAGCCGTCGGTTTTGGTAGCGCACCATCTCACCCTGATATCCAAGGAATCCGAGATGGTTGCTGTACGACGACTTCGGCATCTTGTCCAGTATCCGATAGTCCTTCACCGACCGTACAATGTTATGTGCCAAGCTGCCAACCTCCTCGGGGATGAGATCCTGCAATGCTAGCGTACTGCCGTAGCATAGTGCCTCATTGAACAGTGTTAACATTTGCCTATAAATGACGGCATTCTTCGTGACGAGCAGCAGCAGCTGGAAGCTATCCAGCTGCGAATGGAATGGTTGCGTCTCCACCACCGAAAGGTTCGCCTTCACACTGATAATACTTTCCCACAGTCGCAGAAACGTTAGGATGCACGTTTCGGTCGCAACCATCACTGCCGGGTTCGAGCTGTTCGCTTGCGCCCGTATCAGCGAACTGATGTGCTTTACCAGCGCGGACCATTTGCCGCCGAGAATGTTGATCGTCTCAAACTTGATACGTGTCGTGTCGAAGCTTTCCGAATCCGTAAGCGTGATGTACCGACAAGGTCCCGAACCTTCGCCTCCCGAAAGCAGTGGATGGTTAGTACTGTGCGTACCTTGACTAGATGCCGTCGCCGGTGATTCCGATGCTTTGGTCGCCGACGGTAACGCCGTGCCGGAAGACGATGACGACGAGGTAGACGATGATTCGCCGGACATTCCACCCGCTGGGTGAAAAATGTTTCTCGACGCACCATCATCACTCGCGTACTGGTGCGATGCGTAGTGCGTTGCGAAGTAATTGTCCGCCAGCGATGGTGCTCCGGCAGCGGCAACACCAACGTTCGCCGAACTTGATCCTCCTCCCGGGGAAGACCATTCACCGGAACCACCACTAGCACCACCTCCAACCGAACCCCCTCCTGCTGCTTCCTCCTCGAGCGGATGTTCGGTTTCGTCCTTCCATTCAACGATTCGCTTGATCACCTCGAGGCTCGCGTTAATCTTTCGCACCGCATGCAGATCGAGATGGCCAAAGTCAAACAGATTCGCCACTATCTTCTCCAACCACCGGTCATCGTCTGGGTCGTCCTTGACGATGATCAGAAAGGAGGACAGTATGCGACCCGCCAAATAACTGACGTACTTGTTGTTGCAGCTACACA
>STHB01000010.1:15605347-15625820 GCA_018908115.1 Anopheles rivulorum
ATCGTCTTGCACTTTGAATGTACAGTGTGCGCTATATTTGTAACAGAGCTTACTGGATGTCACGGGCTTTACTCAGAAACGGAGCGATTACAGTCAAGTGTTGCAGCTAGAGTGTTTCTTTCATGTTTTTCTTTCGCATGTTTCCGATTGCAGAATGAAGAGTCCCACTTTTTTTATTTGAATATCAATAATTTATTTTTATTGCATTTTCAAAAAAAAACTCATTTTCTTTGTATGCTTACTCATGGTTTAAAATATACCTTGCTTTGTTGTTTTTGCTTGCGGGTTTTTTTTTGCTGCAGCAGGATTTTGCTTCTTCTTCTCACTAGAGTAAACGGACACACACATTTCGTCCTCATTGTGTAAGTTTTGCTGTTTTCCTTATCGAATCTTCTCCAGCGTTCAGCTCTGGATGATAATAGTGCGCTTCCCGAATGCAATGAGTGTGTGTGAAAAAGAAAAATCTGGTTACGTCCTTTCTTCCCTTTCCCCACCCCCTCTTTAATATCCTTGCGCGTCTTTTCCATATGCAAATCGGCTTTACTACCTCACGCCTTTATACGCAAACGAAATACAGTTTTAAAATAGTAGATGCATATATTATCCTAACACCCCTGGAATACAGGCGAAAATAAAATAAAATAAACAATGTTACGCACAGTACATAAACGTATATATCATAACTACACATCTTAGTATATAAAAACCATCCAACGGAAGAGCCAATACAAAATAGTGCCAAAATCAGCAATAGTGACCATCACACACCGACCCAGTACACGGTTGAGATAATAATTAAGTATGTTATAGATGGAATTGCAATAATTCAGCTACATATGTGTGGTTACACATACACAAACGTGCGCAAGCACGCGCGCACACACGCACACCGCTGGCTATCGGTTACGCGTCAATCCGCTATTACCCTGTCATGTGCTATCCTTTTAACTTCTTTTCATTAGATTACTAGATTGGGGTACGTCGTATAAAACCCCGTCACTCTTTTTCCATCGCGCTTTTCTCCCACTGTGTTGTTCACCATTCGTTTCTCGTCTGTCTTTTTGTATTCGTCTGTTTTGTTTACTACTTTTCTTTTTTTTTTTGTTTCCGTGTTATTCTTTTTCTTTACGGTGTAGTCCTTTTCTTCATTCGTTTATAGTAAGCTGTTGCTTGTACGTCCGTCGTGCAGGTTGGATTTTTGCACATTGCTTACCAGAAACGGCAGCCTATAAAAAAAACTAATCCATTATTGTATGACGCATGCATTCTTGAAAGAAAAGAAAATTCTTGAAACGGAAGTATAATAACCAAACTATAAATTATGTACGAACCACATTGAGACATACGAAGATTCTTCAGTTCCCTACCTCGTTTTGTATGGCATCATATTCCATTCGATCGAACATTTGCGGTCGTTACCCAGTTCCTTACACCTCACCCCCACCCACCACACGGTACAATCATTTTCTCTCCCTCCCTCCCTCCCGTCGAAGGTTTGCCAGTATGATCGACACCCCATCTGAGCGGGACCCACTGGTTACCGTGCTAGGCTAGAGCGAGCGGGTTTAGCTGCATTGTCGTGTATATTTTTATATGATAAAATTGACCGTAAAATCGTGTAATGTTTAAAGTATGTTCACGCGACTTCCCTTTCTCCAATGACACACACTTCCACGCCGGCCGTGCCAAGGATACAGCTGCAAGATGTCGATGCTTTGCACAAGATTTGAGCACTCAGCACGAATAAATGACAGTGTTTCGCCTTGGGGAAAAACATACCGCGCTTTTGCTGTTTTTTTTCTTGTTTCCCCATTAATTTATCCTTTTTCTAGTTTGCTGTTTTTCCTTTTACCGTAGGTTCCTGCTTTCTGGTTTTGTGTTATTTGTATAATTACTCCTAATCTAACATTTGTTCTACCGTCTTTTTTCTGCGTGTGTGTGTGTGTGTGAATGTTTATGCTTTTGTTTGTTTTCATTTTGCAGCTTGTTACGCTTCCCATGTTTGTGTTTGTTTCTTTGTTTGTTTGTTTGCAGATATAATGTATTTTATGTATTCCTAGTCAATATTTTGTTTCACAGCGTGGGTATTGGTTTCATGCATGAGCTAAGAGTTCCCGATTCCTGTTACCTTATGTATTGGAGTTTTTCATCAATTTCGTGCAGTTTTTCCCTTTTTCTCTCTGCACACTTTTGCTGTTGCTTATGCTGTTCTTCTTTTGCTACTTTTGCCGTTCTTTTGTTTGTTTTTTCTTCTTCTTCCTCTTTTGCTTTCGATATTCGTTTTTTTTTTGTATGAGTTTGGTAATTTTATATCAATATTCTACATTCAGATTCGATTCAATTGTGAAGGAGAGCGAAGATAATCGTTCGAAGAAATTTCATTTCCATTTGCATTTGCAAGTTATCCTGTTTGTTGGCTTGTTTGTTTTGTTGTGATTTTGCTTACTTTAACTGTATATCTTCCGCTTTCTCTGCTTTGCTGAACGTGATGGTTATGTGATTCTGAGTGTGAGTGAGAGAAGAATGTACGATTTTAAGCACCGAGACGCGAGCGCTTGTATCTTTTTTTTTATGCAAATGGTTATCTAGTAAATGTACCAAAATCAAAAACACTACAAACTGATAATAGTCGGTGTGATTATGTGCGCCTTTCGGTATGAATGCTCGTGGTTTTTTTGTTGTTGTTGCTAACAGTCAAGTGTAGAAGACGCGGCACATCATGTGCCTTGTTATGTCCTATGGTTGAATTTTGTATATGAGCTACTAGAGTTTTTTATCCTATGCTTTGTTTTTTCTTCTTCTCCCGTTCATACGACAGTATTTAGTACATTGCCAAATATTCCATTACTTGCTGTCGCAATATATGTGTGTATATATATTTACTTTTGAGCTAGTATAGTGTTTGTTTCCATTGTTCTTATGCCTCCTTCTGTGCTGTCATCGCATCAATCGTTTCGCCGTTTCGTCTTACTAATTTCGAGAGCGAGGAAGTAAAATGGATTGCAAATGTATGCACTACGCGGGAGGTGTTCGTGCCATACATGCACAAGCCAACCCGTTAATGTCGGTGCATCCACCGAACAGCAAAGAGCCTTTTTTTTAGCTCAATATCCCGGAAGGAGCTGTACATATAGAGACAATACGACGAAAAGTAAACGGAATAATTTTGTTTAATGCTTGTTACGGCGTTACGGCGTTTGTTTGTGTCGGGTTTATACTGTCGAAGTGCAAATATGCCTATAATAAATAGTATGTGTTTTTTTTGCGTTCTATTTTCAGTTTGGAATGCGTGCGTTCCCCGCCACTCCACCGCCGCGTGTGTGTGTGTGTGTGTGTTTTGTTGTTGTTAGCAATTCTCTTTGCGGTGGACGACACTACGGAAAAG
This sequence comes from Anopheles rivulorum, assembly GCA_018908115.1. Lineage (NCBI taxonomy): Eukaryota > Metazoa > Arthropoda > Insecta > Diptera > Culicidae > Anopheles > Anopheles rivulorum. The sequence continues at coordinate 15,608,733 of STHB01000010.1, forward strand.
GTTCAATTTATACGTATGCAGTAATGATGATAAATATGTCTTCGTTACGTGAATACACATTGATCCGTGTGTGTGTGTTTGTGGGTGTGTTTGCCGCTAAGAGATGTACGTTTCGTTAAATGACTCGAATGATTATTTTAATGTTGCAGTGCCTAGGTAGAATGATGCCCTTTCATGCTTTAATCCGATTTGTTTACCCTCTTTTTAGTGAGTTCCATACACCCGCACTCTTCAGCACCTACTACTACACTGTTCCTTTCTCCTTGTTTGCCCGGTATGGCTTCTCCTTGTAAACATGTGAGTTTCTGCGTGTGCCTTAATGCATTAAAGATCCAAAAAAAACGACAATAATCGTACATGATCGTTCCCTTTCGTGCGTAGCTGCTGAGCTTATACTGAGGAATGTTTTTAAACATAGTTGAGGTTACACAATGACACCATGGTTCAGTTCTCCACGAGCGCACTTAAATGCACCCTAACGTTTGGTTGTGTTGAATACTCTCCTGTTCATTTTTTTTTGTCTTTTGAAAAAGGGAGGTAAGATAATGGTAATGTTATGGGCGGTAAACTTATCTTATTATCTGCGCAGTATGGTTTTTTTTTTGTTTTGTAGTTTTGTAAAATTAATAATCAATTTGCTTCGCATCCGTGTAAAAAAAATCTCAGTGTTCCATAAGACAATCGATGTTCGAGGAACAAACACATGGTGTATAGATATAGATGAATGGATGAATATCGGTCGTTATCGGATGGACTATCTTGATAAAAAAAAAGATTAGTGCACCTGATTTTAGAGTGTGTACACCACTGTTACACACCAGAACGAGCGGGCAACAAATATTACTGAACTGGGATCACACCAATTACCACAAAACACATACACTGAATTTTGTGTGATTAAATCAAAAACGAAATTTCATCCTTTAAAATTCATCAGTACACAAGACGACGTGAAAGTGGGTATGCCCAGGTAAGAAATTGCACTGGCATTTTTAAACTTGTTTCGTGATTATATCCTGCAAATACCTTTCTGGTTGAAGGTAAGCGAAAAACAAGCCCAGTCCATACAAATGTTTTCTAACAAATTACCAAGCCCAAATGAGCACCATTAAAACACGGCGAGGCGATTCCGTGAGGTCGCGCAAACGTAAACGCGTTAACGATTTCATTCCGCAACATCCCACTGTTTGTCACATTAAAACGAATATTATAGAAACCAATCGGGGGGAAGGAAGAGCAGCAATGCAGATATTTATCCGCACTTTTTTCTTTAGCTGTACACTATCTTCTTACATGACGACTGTCTAAGCTACCTACTAGTGGTGTGACAAATGGATGTCAGCTATACTTTGAGGTTAATAATGAAGAAGAATATTCGAACAGGAGTGTGTTGTGGCTTACTGGTTGTGTGCGCGTGTGTTTGTCAAGAGAGATAAAGAGAGAGAGAGAGAGGGAGAGAGAGAGAGAGAAAGAGAATTTTGGAAGCCGGTGCAATGAACGAAAAACGATACTTCTACTATCCATCATCTTCCCAGCTGTTTCCGCATCATTAGCTGCACTGATGCTTGGTGTAGTTGCCACGGTTATATTCACACACGCGCGCTGCTGCTAGGTTACTACGGAATTCCTTCTTTTTTTTTGGGTGGCATCAACATTCGTCACCGTTGTGGGCGTGTGTATGCACATTAATATGTCTTTCCCGCTTTCGATTCTAAGCGTAATCTGACCGTAAAGACGGTAGAGATTACGGTTGGTGGCATGCGTCTTCTTAAATGCGATATCTTCACAAATAGAGCTATCAGTACTCAGTGTCCGATAGCATGTTCATTCATCTTCCTGCAAATAGAAAAGGACAATTAATACGTATCTGCTTGAGGGGAGCTTCGCTAACACGTACCCATCTTGATGGTGCCATCGCCCGGAGGTAAAGACATGGCCTGGCCACCATTGTTTGCCGACGAGGATCCCTGCTGGCGTTTCATGGTGCGATCCTCGTACCTGGTACCGCTCTGCGATGCCATCGGACGGTTGAGGGTGTTGTTGGGTGAGTTGGGCGAGTTGTCACTGTAGCTGCCACCAGCGCCACCGTTGCTGCTGTTGAGATTTCGCGACGCTATCGTTTTCGTCACAAAGTCCTGCTCCTTCCAGCCGTGTTTTTTGTAAACGTCGCGCAGATCCTGATGCTGCCACATCGTGAACAGCAGCTGGCTGGCAAACTTTAGTACGCGCGGCGTATACTTCGACTTTTGCCGCGACATGTTCATCAGCCGCTCAACACCGCCCGCATCTAGCAGCGATCGGGCAAACTCCGCATTCTTCTTGATCACCTCGTTCAGCGTGGCCAGTACGGCCGCTATCGTGTCGTCGGACGTGCCTTGGTCACATTGCGGATTCCCCGACGGCAGCTTCTGCACCAGATCGCGCATCGCATACTTCCCGATCAGCTCCTTGTTTCTTTGGTCGATTGCTAGGTTGCGTAGAGCCGTCGCTACCGCGCACACCACCCGGTCCACCTCCATGCGCAGCAGCTCGACCAGGATTGGCAAACCCTTCTCCTTGCGCACGGTCGCCCGGATCTCTATGCTCGGCTGCCAGTAACAGGCGGCCAGATTCTGCAGCGCACCGGCCGCCGCTTCAAGCGTTTCCGGATTCGAACAGCTCTGCAGTAAGGCAAGATAAGAATGTACAACGTCTGGTTGCCACAGCTGTTCAGCTCCTAAAATGGGATAAAAAAAAAACAAAAGCACATTTAACATACAGCAAAGCGGACTGCCAACAAGCCTACCCGGTAGGAAGCCATCATTCGATCGTACCTTTATAGTGAGCAGTATTTTTGTACGCCATTCGTGCCGGATCACCGTTGGCACTCGAGTGGTCCTTATCGGCGGCAGCCAGCTGCTGGGCAGCGGCAGCTGCGGCCTGCTGTTCCTTTTTCTTTTTACTCGCCCCGAAGCAGCCCAAATTTTCACCTTTGGAAGATGCGGCGCTCACCACGATCGCACCACCACCGCTACCACTGTGCGATCCACCACTTACGCCACCGTCCGAACCATGGTGTGGGATTGGATTTTTATCGTAGTTCGGATCTTCCACCTCCTGGCACCGGTAGGAAAGATTGCGCAGTATGCACACACAGTTCTCCACGATCTTGTTGCCGATGTTCGACTTCTCGATCGCTATCCGTATGACGTACAGCAGCGAATCGACCAAACCCTCGCACTCGCGCAGCTTCTTTCGTGCGTACTCGCCAGCCGAGCTGACGTTCCGCAGGATGCCGGACGCATTGCGGAACACCGTGCTCCAACAGGTTTCGCCCGGATTGGTAGGGTCCCAGCCCGAATGAGGAATTATAATGTACGACACGATCACCACGACGGCATCGTCGATGATGAAGCGCTTCAGGTCCTCGCAGGACGACATGTTCCAGATGATGCCGGTCACCAGCTCCTTGATGTCGGACTCGGCCGTCCGGCGCAGCAGATGTATCAACGCCTGGATACCGCCCGCCGAATTAATTGCACGTTTGTTTTCGTCGTTCTGCCGCCCGTACGACAGATTCCGCAGGGCGCCGCACGCATTCCGAAAGACGTCGGTATTTTCGTGCCCGAGCAGCTTCACCAGCGGCGGTATACCGCCGAGCGTACGTGTCCGCTGCTTGTTCGGGTCGTCCATATAGCACAGATGCTGCAGATAGGCGGCCGCATTCGCCTTGATTGCATTGTTCGGATGGCTGAGGAAGCCGATCACCTCGGTGAGATTGGGATCGCGCCACTTCATCTGGCGCTGCTCGTCCATATCTACCACCCCGCCACTACCGTCCGGGACGCCTCCGCCACCACCGTTGGCGGTTCCGCTCACACCGGGCCGATTGTTTCCACCCGGCGAGGTGATTATGTGCTGTAAAAACACGTGATTATGTATCTGCAGGTTCGATAGCTGCTGGTGCAGATCGTCATCCCCGTCGTAGTAACACGAACCGTCCGGAGCTACGTTGCCCACCACACCACCGCCGGCCCGTTGCTGTGCACTGGCGGCTTCGTACGCGAGCTGTTGCTTCGTCGCGTACGTTGGCTCGACACCACCGTTGGGGTCCATGTGGGAACTGATCGTACCGTACGGTGGAGTCGACACGTACCCGTATACCATCGCCGACGGATTGTCGGGATAAAGCCGATCGACCGGGCCACCCTGCGAGGGCGCGATCACGTATTCGCCCATCTCGTCGTACTGCCCCTGCAGGTAACCACCGGGGCCACCCATCAGGTTCGCGGACGGATTGCCCATCTGCGGTACGCTCATCGGCATGGGAATGGAGGATTCACTGTTCTCGCTCGACGTGTGCGGTGTGTTCGAGCGATCGTTCATCTGATACTCGCCGAGATACGATTGTGCGTGCGCCGGATGATGGGCCGCCTGTCCGAGATCGTACCCAGCGTCCGTGTACTGCGCGTAATGCTCATAATCCTGATAGTGTCCCTGACCGCCACCAACACCACCACCGCCTCCCACCATTGAGCCGGGTACGCCCGGTCCACCACCTCCGCCCATTACTTTCGCGCCCGGTGGTAGATGCGATTGGGGCGGACCGCCCACCATCTGTTCGGGCTGGTCCATGTGGTTGAAGTTCAAGTACTGCGTCCGGGTCGTGTACATACCCATCGGCATCGACACGTAGTCGATTGGTTGTCCGTCGGTTCCCATGTCTAGAGGCATTGCTACATAGTCGAACGGTTGTCCAGCATCCGGTCCCAACTGCTTCACCTCGCGGACGACCTTCGTAATGGTCGTGATTTGCTGTGTCGTTTGCTGGTTGTGTGCTCGAGCAATTAGATCATCCTCACTATGCATTGATGGTGATTATAAGTCGTTTGCTTGTGTTTCAACCACGCCAGTTTAAAGTGTATTGATTTTACCGTCGTCTATCGTTCGTCTATTGATACCGTACCAACTGGGAATCTGAAAAATAGTGAACAAAACAAAGCAATTAATATATTTTTCCCCAAACAAAGCATTTTATGTTATAAATTTTGTTACATATCTTCCACTGTTACAATTGATTTAGTGATCGCTTTTATGCTTATCTTTTGTGATAGCACAAACAAACCCATTTTACAATATATCGCTAACTGCTAATGCTAACGATCTAATTATACACAATCAAACTGCCACAAGAGGCGATAAACCTCCTTCAACCGAAATCATACATTTTTTTCTGACTGATGGATAGCTATATTATAGTTCTGGGCTGTGCATGTCATTAGAATGACACCGAACAACCTTACGTTATCAAAGTCTTTTTAGATCTCCAAACTGAGTTCGAGTGTTGGCATCCGTCAGAACTGGCTGACGACAACACTCTACCGTATGCGATTTAAAGGACTTCTTAAACAGACTAAGAGCAGGAAGTCTGATAACTAAGAGGTCATATTTAGAAGCTTTTAAAAGCTTTAATGCTTATACTAACCCAATATTTTGGGACAGTTTTTAATTATATTCGTATCTTCCCCGTTGGCACTTATGAAACAGATCTTCTATAACACTCTTATGCTGACGTACGGACAACGAGACCTATAACCTACCTATAACATCAATTGTGTGTGCCTTTCCCTTTTTTGTGCTATCCCTATTGACAGTCAGCATCTATTGCACATATATTCTACGTCCATTGGGACGAAATGTCCTCTCCATTCGTTCCATTGCACGATGGTGGTATTACAAAAGAGAATGAACGAAACAAAAAAAATCTACCATATACAGTAAAACCAAACGAAACAAAAACGACACACACAAATATTTGCCCATGACGACCCTTGCCTTGTACATTCGACACGGTCGGTGCATGCTTGCACTCATTATCCAGCGCTTTCATTTAGCGCTAATTACATGCTATCCATCGTCACCGGTGGTGTGCCGTGACTGTGGCGATCCTTCCATCACCGTCTGGCAGAATCCAGAATATGACAGTCGTCCTTGTGGCATATAACACAAGCAGCATGGATTAGCAGTGCCCAAACGATGGGCACCACAGGATGTGGAACTTCCCCACACTGGGACCACTCGGGTAAATTCATCACTACGTAAAGAGACCTTGCCCCAGACGGTGTACACCTCAGACGGGGGAAAAAATACACACACACAGAGGACCTATCATCATGTCGCCGAGCGCCCTAAGAAGAGTGTCAAGTGCGATTGTGTCGTGCTGTACGGGTGTCTCGTTACTTTACCAAGTACGAGGTGAATGTGAAGGGCAGGTTGAAACGATTCCCTATCACATATACTGACTATGTGTGTGTGTGTGTGTATGTGTGTCCTCCCCTGGCAACCCATCTTGCCGTACCATTTCCATTTCCCTCTGTTGGCATTCCTTCTGTCACATTTCATCGTGCTGACTCACCGGCGGTGGTTTCGTTTTTGGACATTTTCTTCTTTTCTTCTTTTACGTGTCTGCTGCATCTAACTGCTGTTGCAGCTAGAAACAAGGAAGATACAGTGCATACGGGAAATGGCAGCATAACTTCCCTAAAGACGATATACCCAAACTCGAGACGTACGGTCGTCGTGGTAAGGGAATTTGTTCTTATCTTCCTACTCCAAAAACCGTACGCGCCGTACTGTCGGGCAATGTCGCGCTTAACTGGTATAAAACCCTCTTACTAGCCGGTTCTGCATACATCATGGGAGGAGTTTTTCAAACCAACAAAGAGGGGAGGGCTAAAAAGGAAGTTTCCCGTGTCAGGATATGTTTCTTCCTACTGATGTCAAGCTGAGAGAACGTTGCTGTTATCTCTGTTCTTCCTTAATAACTGCGTCATCTTTCACAGTAACCGCGAGTCCCGTGTGTTTAGTAGCTACCGGTGATGGCGCATGAGATATTTTCACGAACTTCATCACAGCCCATTAGGCGAACGTAAATTTACCGACTCTGCTACAAGAGGGCATTTCCATCAGTTTTTTCGTTGTTGTTGTTGTTGTTGCACCACATCTTAGCAACCCTGGTAACGAAGGACCATTTTAAGCTGACGTAAATAGGTAGAGCAGTGAGTAGTAGTAGATGGATGAAAGCGCACATAAACCATATGTGCGCACAGTGAGAGAAGGTCGAGAAAGGAAGCCTACTTTTCACACACGTGAGCACAAGTGTCTTCTTGAATTCATACTAATTTAGCACCAGCATCATCTCCACACCAGTAGGCGAGGAAAACCAAAACAATAAGGATGACGCATTGGCGGAGAGAGTGAGAAAGTGCGAGTTAGCGTACGTACGTACGAACGTATCCTTTTACTAAAATTAGAGGTTATTTCGTTTCGTTCATTGACGGCAGCACAGCACAAATGGTGTAAAGATTGATTATGCATGCTCGCAACAGCATGCAACATCGTATCCAAAGTGGTATTACGATAAAAGTGCGAATGGTGAGGAAAACTTCATGCACTGAGTGTACAATGGTGGAAATGAATATAAATAAAATGAAAGGAACAGTCTCTTCACAGTTATACCGCCTGCTAATAGTATTCTAAACATAGCATAAATTTGGATATCATGTAAGTAGTAACAATTTAAATTATTACAAATAACATTAATTCTTTTCTATAAAATACTACAAGTTTTCCAATTTTTTATTTTTTTTTCGATCAGTGACATGTAGGAAAGTATCTGACAATCGTTCAAAATGTATAAACGGTTTATCAAATGTCATTTTTTGGCTCACGGATAATCCGCCCGCCTGTTAATCAGGCCCCGGATAATCGCCGTTCTACTGTAGTTTCAGTAATCTTAAGTCAATTTATGTTTATATCTCTGACCAATAAAATCTTTTCCATATTTCTATTAGTTTTTTTCCTTTTTCCACAGAGTAATAATAATTAGTTTCCAATGGATATGATATGTTTGAAAAATTTGCAAACACATTTACATTTTCCACAAAACAGCCAACAAACTTAAAGGACAACCGAGCCACATTACTTTTACTCGGAATAAAATTCGATTAAAATCTCGAACGCTGTACGGAACGCAACGAATCGTCCTGGTTTGCCTTTACGATGGGTCTTGGGTACCCAAAACCGACGGCAAACCACTTCAAACGCCAAACACCATCGATAACAGAGTGGTTAGAGTAGGGGGGAGGGGAGGGGGGGGGGGGGGGGGGGGGGGTTGGTTGGAGTTTGGCTGCAAAGGAATGAAGAATCCATCCATCCAGCGTTGGAAGTGAACGCATCATCGCATCATACATACACACTATTATGGTGCACTTAAACATTTCTTGGAAAATTCTTCTCAAATTCATTTCCCGGCGACAAGCACACACACACATGCCAAGGATACCGTGTGCACAGTCCCCCGGAAAGAGGAAGAAAAGCAATTAGAGCAGATATTCATTACGAAGTTTCTACCGTTTTGCGTACAGAGGGGGGACGGACGCGTACTATCAAAACTATTGGAGCTATTGGAGTGCGACACTGGGTAAAAGCCAGTGGCAAACCATCATCTCCCAAACCCCGCGGGGAGAATGAAAAGTTTCAATCCGCGCCAGAACTGCCACCAAACAATCTGCTGGTCATGGAGGGGAAGGGATTAGAGAACGGGAAGGCATGTCCTACACCAGCGTCGTGTAGTGCCGGGACTTGTATACACACAAACACACACCCATATACACGACCGAAATTAATCCTTCAATCGGAATACAATCACACACAGCGCACGGGCATTCGAGTACGGTCCAATTAGAAACTAATTCAAGCTATAATTAAATAGTTGCTAGGTTATGAAATGTTGTGGTTTATTACTCTTTCATCTCTCGTGTGCAAGCGTGCTACCATTTGTGTGGAAGCATTCACCGTCCTTCAGAGTGCAGCAGTACCACGGAGGTATTCGGGGTATTGCGAAACTCGGCTCGACTCGATCGATTCTGTAATGCATTTCGCACAACAGAAGTCATCCCACAGCAACGTTTGCGTCCTGTAAGCTAAGGATTCAATATTGAAATTGGCAACACCACCACCTACAACAACAGGCACCAGAGGAACTGGACTGTGACTTGCAGCAATATTTTAATTACTGGCGTTTTAGCACCATGACGGTGAGAGGTGACAAAGTCATCTACAAAACTATCTTTAAAAGAGAACTTCTAGAAAACCTATTACCGGTTGAGATCGATTGATGAAGTTTCAAATAGAGTTGGAGCGGGAAAAGGGGTTACCTTAAAAAAAAAAGGTAAACTTTACCCAAAATCTAGGTGTCGGTGCATTGACCGGGGCACCGGAAAATGCACCTCCATTGTTTAAGTTTTTAAAGTATTTCATACAGAGCCTTCTGGCCCCGTTTTTGATGCCGTTTGTCAAGGGGAACCCAAACACGAACTTCACGTCCAATTATAAGTTTTGATACACTTGCATTCGCAAAATTGGGGCCGGTGGTGGTGTGCGGCTGGTTTGCAAACGCAAACTTACCGTTCATCCATTTGACGCGTATGTTGCGTGACGCGACTGGATAAATGGGCAAAAGTGGACATTTGCATTACCTAAATTTCATCACACACCGGAGTTGTGTTGATGATCGTGGCTGCTGCCGAAGCAAGTAATAATTTATCATAAAGCCGTGGGCGGGATGGAAAAAGGCTGTCGCGGTGCGAGCTTGATGCGCTTTATCGAATTTCCGTTTGCGCGCTTGCAGCACACAACAGCGCGGCTGAAATCAATTATTCAACCAGAAATCGCTCGAACGGAACATCATAAATGCAGCACTGCTGAAGGGTGGCAAAATGTGCAACATGGCAGGGAAAATGCGTTTTGGTTGTTTGACGCTTACTATATTTGTGGAGACAAAGCCCTTTTTGCGATTCGATTTTTTGTTCCTTTCCTCTTTTTTTCTGTGCACGGATACTGCCATTCGCGCGTGTGATTTTGCTTCATATTTTGCATTCTCTCGCATGCCGTGACGCAAAAGAGGGAGTTTTTGGCGTTGTAAAAAATCAAAACCCATCCAAACTTTATGTGTCAAACGAGCGCGCTCAGGTTTTAGCTGATGATTTATGACTGGCGCGGGAAGTAAAACATGCTTACTGCTGCACTTCCGGCTAATGAATAACAATAGAGCAGCGCAACACTCTTGGCACTCGTCAAGCAAAACAAGAGAATGAAAAAAAAATCCCGACAATTTATGCGTTGAGCTCGACCGTTGTGCTGCTTGTGCTGGTTGTTGCGTTTTGATCGTTTTGAGGCCCAATCGAAATTGGACCAATGACAAAGATTCGCTTTCATCGGAAATAACGCTGACGGGGTGGCGCAACCGCCCGCGTAGGTGGTTCGAAATGTTTGTCAAAATTTAAATTCTATCGAATTGTGTGGCGCACAAATACAGCTGATTGTCTCTTCTTGTGATTGTGACGTATCGCCACCGGAAACACACTTCAAATGCTGCTGCGCTTCTGCCATAAAAATCAGAAACCGTGAAAAAGCGATCAAAACTGCTGGAAAAGCTCACAAAACCGAAAAACATGTGCAAGGTCGATACATTCTAACAACCCAGCCGAGGAATCGAGCCGATTTGAGGGTTGACCATCAGCAATAACACCCCGAAGCGTATCAGTAATTTGAGCTTTTGAAGGACGTACACACCCATTTAGTGTGTGGTATGAAATTATTCGCTTAAATTCTCAAGGAAACTTCTAATTCTTCTGTGTACTAATGTACTGATGGACTTAGGAATACTTAAAAACAAATCATTATGGGTGCTTGAATAAAATCACACTGAACTGTCATACTAAATGACCAATAGTAATACCAGTGAATCGTGAGTGACAGCACGCGAGTTACCAAAAGTGAGAAATGAAAGATGCTGGTAATGAACTCATCCCTTGGAAAAGTGAAGTGAGCGGTTAAAAAATGTTGCTTGTTGAATGAAGAACCAATCCCAAAGGTTTCAGACAATTTATGTCTGTTTATCAAGTTTTCTAGTTTATTGTTGTACAATAATAATTTAAAAAAAAAAAATTAGCGAGTAGTGAGTCACCGATGAATGATTGCACGAATTACAGAAAAAGCCTAAATGAAAGCAACCAACTCATTCTAACACATCATGACCCAAGTGGAATTAAGAAATATTTGTAAGTTTACCAAAATTCGTAGTGTGTTTTTTTAAATAACTGGAATTTTATATGCTAAACACGGAACCAAAACAATGAAAACTTCAAATAGAAAATATCGAAAAGATTGCTGTGTGATCAATTGAAGATCGCCCTTCTCACGTATTTTCTCTTATCAATAGTATTGGCGTTCGTTTTATGCGTTATTACCATCAACAGTATGGCACGAAATATCTCAAATAGGGGAGCAGTTTTGCAAAGCAAGATAAGCTGTACACGTAACACCGCAAAAAGCTCACATTTACTTTTCAAACTTTATTTACTAACCGCGACAACAATCATGCCAGTATAGGATCGCCCCCGTTGTATGAAGACTGTTTGGTGGTGGCAAACAAAAAGAAGAATACATTTCCAATGGGTCACCTACGGATATCGAATGTGCAAACAAGCAAGCCCCCAAATAACGATGAACACGTCAAAGGACCCACGAAGCACCCGGGAGATGGTGACCGATCTCTAGAGCAGAGAGCCGATACACAAATTGTACTCTAGGGTTCTCCTGTTAAGCGCGCACACACGACCGCTTCCAACTAAGAAAGGGTTGGCAAGAAACACCGCGATACATTTTATGCGCCATACCGTGGTCCACCACCCATCCCAGCTGCTCTGCCACCAAAACAGAACCGTGAGCCCGTCCTTAGGCAGTGTGTGTGTGTATGTTGTTGACACTGCAGCGTCGTAAATTGACCTTTCCCGCGTGTCACTGCGTTCGGGGTTCGGAGGGTTTGTTTGTGTGTGTGTGCTTTATTTGCAAACCACGCGAAACCGTTGACACTTCTCCACAAGGTTCTGTGGATTCTCTGGTGTGAACGGGGACGAGCCCTGGGGGAAATATTCGCGGTTTTATGGAACCGTCATTTTCGAAGCTTCTTCACTTTATTTCGCTACTACTGAATTGCTCCCTGCGCGGCATTTTTCGGATCGGTTTGCATGTGTGGTTATAGAGTAACATGGGGAAGCGAGAGTGACACACACAAAAAAAGAAACCCTTAGGAACGGTTTGGTTGGTTGGTTGGTTGGGCTGTTGTCCCCTGCAGATCGTAATGCGCGCAAAGTATACAGGGTCGTTTTTTTTTCGCTCCCCAGTTCCCTGCTGTTATTTCACCGGTCAAGAGATTTCCCTACACACGCGACGCCGTTTCGCGTGCTTTGGGGTGGACACGCGCGGAATGATTACGGACAAAATTGAAAATAAAGTTCGGTGCGTGCTTCGAGCCGTTCACGTGGAAACTTTTGCGCCCGTCTGGCGAACCCGGTCGACTTTGTTTCGCTGTTGCGTCATGTATATCGCTCCCGATGGCGCACCGGGGGTAGGAAGCAATATGGTTGCTGTTCTGTTTCTTGGTGAAACGATGATGAACACAGACGTCCACAGCAGCAGCAACTTTGTGTACGAAGGAACTCGCGCCGCAGCACCAACAGCACAGCAGTTGTCCAAGGGTGCTTTTAAACAAATGCGATGTGCCGTGGAAAACTCGATGGCTGGTGATGCACAGCCGGTAAAAAAATAACTAGCTTACGGATCAAATCCATGGTACGTGACTGCTGCTGTTGGCTGCTGTTCCCGCTGAATGTCGCCCTTTGACTTCCTACGCCGTCGTAACAGAATATTGAGCAAAAGACGTAGTTAAATTTCGATCTTATTCTGTTATTGCTTCCCATCTACCTTGTGCGTTTTATTTACCACAGAATTGCCTCTTCGCGATCCTGTTGCGCAAAATTACCTTTATACTATTGGGATACTGGAACTAGCACTAAAATAAGGAACGGACGAAGCACTAAAAGGACGTTTTCCCTGGACAGTTGGACAGATGGACGGTGGCATGTCACTCCAACAACGGTAGTGATCATCTCGTCAAGTGTACACTTAAATGTCCGTAGTATCTTAGTAAATACAGATAATGTCTCAAACTACAACCTAGGCATGCATATTTTTGAATGACCCAAGAGAGTTTTTACAAACAAAAAAGAACTATAGTTTCGTTGTTACCGAATATGATTTAATATTATAAATTCTGCAGACATCTTTCCACCTACATCTCCAATAACAGCACTTCACCTTCACTGGCACTGACATCAGTGCGAACGACGGAACACTTCCCTACAAAGCGTCGTACTTCCGGTGGATGATGCGCATCGGACGACGACGTCTAAACCTGACCTTATTGAAAAATTTGATTCCCCCGCCCAGGGTCGTAAAGCGCGCGCGGAGGCACATTGAAATTGTGTTGGCAAAGTTTATCTGAATTTCATTTCCGTCGTGTCAAGGTGTGCGCGCTCGGTTGGGAGGCACACGAAAGCAAAAAAAAACAGCGCCGTGGTGAAGACACACCACGACAGCTAGAATCCGGCCTTTTCTAGTACCATCGTAACGGTGCGGTGGTGAGCATGTATGTCCACCGCCATAGATGTCCAACCATATCGTACCGGGGCGGACACTTCGGGTTGCTGTGAAGCGAGGAGCTGATTTGCCTGGAATATTGATCCTTATACGAGATCGTGCCGGTACGTTACTGTCCCTGGAACTGGGGACGGTAGTACCCCACGGTGGGTATTTGCATAGATATAAGTAAAGACTCTCGCATGTGGACGGTGTGGTGTGCTGTTGTTACGGCCATCTGAAGCAGAAGCGCAGCGACTTGTTGCAGATATTGTGCACGATATACCCACCACCACGGCTAAAAGCTTTGTACAGCGAGGAAGCAAAGGAGAATAAAAGACAATTTAAATTCGCATCCTCACAAACGACGCGCTTCGAAGGTGTGAGAAGCATACGTGCGACCCGACCCAGATGGAGAAACTATTAAATGTATTTTTTTTTTGTATCAACAACATCCGAGGAAGACACTTTCAAAGACCCCACATATGCCGTCCGTCTGGAGACGGGTAGGTAATGGGCGATGGATCTTTTGGATTCTAGGATCCTTGTCTCATAAAGCTCCGTGCTGGGACGCTATGTTTTATGGGACGGGGTTGTGAAACTGTGCCACAAAACAATAACAATCGGAAAGCACTGCGAGTGACATCTGCCATAAATTATAGCATCTTGCAATGGCAAACTGTAGCCTCCGTTTGGGCCTTCGAGAACTACTTCACTATCCACACACGGACACACGGAGGGGAACATAGTACTCTCAGCATGCCTCCCGGACATTTTGTGTGCAATCAAGAATAATGCACTCTGACAACTGTCCCATCCTTTCCTTGATCCCGTTTGTACGTGTGTGTGTGTGTGTGTGTATTTGTACCTTATTTGTGACGCTATCCAGCTGGTTCCCTTCACATTAGACCACATACGCTTCGGTCTGTCCAGAGTTCGGGTCCGTTATTTACACTGCCATTTATCATGAACTTATGGGAATGTCCACCATGAGTTATTCTTTCTCAGTTTCTCTGATAGTTCCGGTTACGTAGTAAACACAACCAATAGCACATTTTTAAATAAATTGTTTTATTTAAAATAAAATATACCAGTAGTTGATGATTTGACAGAAATATCCATAACTGTAACGGAAGATTTTTATTTTCGAATTTCCCCTGAGATAAATGACGTTTATATTCTTCAAGAGACTGATCAAGAAGTTTGGACCTTCGCAAAGGAGGTTATCGCAAGAAAACAGACATGGCTGTTCTATTCTAGTAATAAACCAAGACAACTTCTCGTTGTTTTTCTGACATTATACCGTGTGTCTGGCAAAACTTCTCGACCCGAGTTTGTCAGTGTAGTCGAAGGAAGTAGCACAAAAGGGGATCTCTCTCTCTCTCTCTCTCTCTCTCTCTCTTGTCATCTGATGCCATCAACAAACCCAATAGTTGTGCAATTCCGCTGCTCAATACCCAACCATATCCGCCGCCGCGGCTTGATAAATGACTTCCGCTGATGGACGTGCGNTCTGACAACTGTCCCATCCTTTCCTTGATCCCGTTTGTACGTGTGTGTGTGTATTTGTACCTTATTTGTGACGCTATCCAGCTGGTTCCCTTCACATTAGACCACATACGCTTCGGTCTGTCCAGAGTTCTGGGTCGTTCTTTACACTGTCATTTATCATGAACTTAGGGGAATGTCCACCATGAGTTATTCTTTCTCAGTTTCTCTGATAGTTACGTAGTAAACACAACCAATAGCACATTTTTAAATAAATTGTTTCATTTAAAATAAAATATACCAGTAGTTGATGATTTGACAGAAATATCCATAGCTGTAACGGAAGATTTTTATTTTCGAATTTCCCCTGAGATAAATGACGTTTATATTCTTCAAGAGACTGATCAAGAAGTTTGGACCTTCGCAAAGGAGGTTATCGCAAGAAAACAGACATGGCTGTTCTATTCTAGTAACAAACCAAGACAACTTCTCGTTGTTTTTCTGACATTATACCGTGTGTCTGGCAAAACTTCTCGACCCGAGTTTGTCAGCGTAGTCGAAGGAACTAGCACAAAAGGGGATCTCTCTCTCTCTCTCTTGTCGTCTGATGCCATCAACAAACCCAATAGTTGTGCAATTCCGCTGCTCAATACCCAACCATATCCGCCGCCGCGGCTTGATAAATGACTTCCGCTGATGGACGTGCGACCATCAACCCATCACGGACACAATAGACGATATAGACCTAAATACAATGTGCAGCAGCGGGCTTGTCACCCCCTCCACCCCGAACACAGGGAGGAAGGTTCCCATGAGGTGGCAGACGTACGGCAAAACAGCTAGAATTTGTTGTCTTGTCGGATCTGTTCCGTCTCCATTCGGAGTTCGTCCAAGATCGTCCTTTTTTGTGAAGACGAAGCAACCGATGATGATGATGATAGGGCGTGCAAAGGACAATACTATCCGTGACAGACCCAACACACCATTAGCTACTTTTGGCTTACTGGAGTAGCATATAATTGACTGAGCCCATGAAATATTCATTGTTTTGCTATTTTTGAGCGCCATTTTTTCGCTCGTTTTGTTTATGGAAAACATTCCTCCACATTCAGAGGTTGGGGGCTCGGCCAGGAAGGTTTTACTTTTGTTTATTCATCCATTTGTAGTAGCACAATGTTACGGGCTGGAAAAAATAATAATACAAAAATAATTATTCACCCCAGCAGTGATGAAACATTATCGCGACTTGTGAGGCCCTATTTAAGATCGTTTTTCATTTGTGTTTTTGGAACCGTTTGCCAGCAGCCATGATTGTAAGAACATTTGCTGCTGTTTTTGTCAATTATCAACGGAAAATCATTACAAAAACGCACCCGAGATTTTATCCTGATTTATTTAATATTGTTAAAGCTGGTAAGCTTCATTTTAATTATCAAGTAGCAAAGTATGTTTAGAGAAAGATTTCCTCCGCCAAACCCGAAGACATTTCTCTTATCAACATCCCATCACGATGAGCATGCGGCATGGCTCATTGAGCCTTCCTACATAATTGCCCTACATCTTAACCCCATTCTTCGGTCTAATGGTACCACACCAACTGATGGAAAACGGACAAAAAAAAGAGAATTCTCATCCTTGTGGACTAAAATCGGTTTGCTTCTTATCTCTCTAACACCAAGCACCGACAGCACACACCAACATTTCGCCTTCGATGTGTACGAGAATTGAAAATTATCGAGCGGAAAATTGATGCGCTACTGGATGGATTAAACACAAAAAGGGCACACACCACGTTAATGTCACAGCAGCTGCAGTATCCACTTAGATCGCTTCGATTGCGGTGGTCTCGTAACAACAACAACACACACACACACATACAGAGACGTGGTAAGCATTCATTGCGACATCCTTTTACCTTGCGGTCGATGGATAGTGGTACTCATCCGTATCATAAAAGGGATTTTGGCACGTAAATTTTACGCCCGTTCATAGGGAGAAAGAAAATTAATGGGAACAGATAATAAAGCGAAACTACTTACGCGTATACGAAGCACAAGCTAGGTTTATTGAGCGAACGTT
>STHB01000010.1:15735420-15907180 GCA_018908115.1 Anopheles rivulorum
AGCGCGAACCCGCTCGCGTTCGGCTGCTCCATATCCTTCTCGCGCTGGATCACCTTGGACGTGCCCGTCTTCAGGCCGGTCACCCACGACAGCAGCGCGACGATCACGATCTCGATGAACCGGATGCTGAACTGGTAGCCCCACTGGAACCAATCGATCTCGATGTGGGACGCCCAGAGCGTACCGCCACCGCCCGGTCGGCCACCGGGCCCATCGCCCGGCAGCCCGCTGCTCGGCGACAGCTTGACGCGGGTCTGCGAGCTGATGCTGATCGCGCCGTAGATCTGCAGTGCGGCCAGCAGTATGAACAGCAGCGCGGTCGCGATCGTGATGTGGATCGCGTACGACAGGTTATTGTAGCCGTGGATGTAGTTTTGGCTTTTGTGCAGGATGCGCTTCAGCAGCCGGTACATGTACAGGTACAGTATGCCGAGGCTGAGACAGATGAAGATGTAGATGATCTGGCAGATGAGCGAAAGGACGCGCGGCGGTATCTGGATGTTGGTGGGCGGTGCGTGCGGTCCACCCCGACCGCCACCGATACCGCCACCGAGCAGCTGCTTGCTTTGGAGCTGCAGCTGGTGCTGCTTGTGGTAGAACTGCTTCGTCTCGTACGACTCCACCAGATGCAGCGTGATGCACAGCGTAACGTGCACCACCGAGCCGATGATGATCGTCAGCGGACGCAGGATCGAGCTGTACCGGTTGGTCTTGTGGTTGATCGAGCGCAGCAACAGAAACAGTATCAGGATCGCGAACGTCGTCGTGAGAAAGGTGAGCGGCAGGTTCAGCAGCAGCTCGGACACGAACAGGTTGAAGCTGAAGTGCATATTGTACGCGTCGTAGCAGAGGTAGAATATGCGCAGCAGACAGATGATGATCAGGATCAGATGGATGCTGATGAAGTACGCCTGCGAGAACAGGTGCGTCAGCTTGTCGTAGAAGATGATCTTGAAGATCGAGTAGACCGCCAGTATGGTAAACAGGATCGCGGACAGGTAGACGTGTATGTTCCACGCTATCGTCCACGTGCTGATGTCCGCTATCTCGCCCTGGAAGTTCCGATCGTTCCCGTACGCGCCGCCCGCACCGCCCCCCTCCTCGCCGGTAGCGTTCTTGATCATGACCGATTTGAGGTTTAGGTTCGGCATGCGCTGCGTGATGGGCGACGACGAGGACGATTGGACGTGCATCGACGAAACGGTGGAGGTCGCCACGTGCGCGGTACTGCCCGGCTGCTGCCGTGCTGCACCCTCCTCGAACGGATCATCCTCCTCGTCCTCCTCGTCCTCCTCGTTATCGCCATCGTCATCCTCAAAATGGCGCCGTCCGTCTCCGTCACCTCCGATACCGTCCAGCGGTCCAGCACCTCCGCCGTCACCGCCATTGGTTAACCCATCGCGGTCGCGCTCACCGTCCAATCCGACCGGCCGATTGCCGAACGCACCACCGCCGGGGCTCTTGGCGTTGCTGAGCGAAGTCGTACCACCGGGCGCACCGCCCAGCTCGTACGCTGGTTGGTTGGGCCGTGGTGCCGACGTGACCGAGCGCAGCAGCACGTCCGGTATCATCTGTGGGCGACCGTTCGAGCCGGAGAGGATGCGTGAGATCGACGGGAAGTGCATACCGTTCGGCAGTATCGCACTCGAGTTAGCGTTCTCGTCCAGCAGGAACAGCTTGTTGTTACCATCGTAACCCTTGGCCGCGTCCAGCTTGTTCGACTTTTCCGAGGGCGTGTTGAGTGCCTTCTTCCGTTGCGCTTCCATCGACTGCGACGAGGAGGGACCGGCGGAACCGGGCGGCATCATGCCACCGGCGAGATCCGCGTTGCCCGCCACCTTCGGTGGACCTCCAGCGTTGGGCGGTACGCCACCAACACCACCGTTGCTGCCGGGTGCACCCGGGACGAGATCCGGTGGGCGCATCGGGATTCGTTCGTGACCGGGCATCAAGCTTGGCGGTGGAAGGGGCCGTCTGTTGGCGTAGGTGCCCGTGTTGATGATCGTACTGTCACTGTTCGTGCCGCGCAGTGTCGGCTTGTCGGCGAACGGATTCGTGTAGTTGCGCGGCAGTGGCGGGGTGAAGAAGGTGCGCGAGGGCGGCGAATACGCCGGAATATCGCCCGAAAACATCGAATTAGTTGGAAAGCCTTTTTTCGCATTGTGACCTACAATTTGTTGGGGAAAAGAAAAGTTAGCCGTTAGTAATTTGGTTTCACCCCTTGACAGCGAGAATTTATGAGTCGTTCTCCTTAGGACCCCAAACACATTATCTGAGAACTCTGGAAGAAAAGGGTCGAGTGTGTCAAAGCTTACCGTGCGGATATGGCGTTGAGTTCGAGTGCCGATGACGGTCGTGGTTGTGATGCCTGTTCGGGTTCGGGTAGGTCGGATTACTGTTGCTCTTGAGGATCTCCGCATTCGGGGCCGACGTTGGCAGCACGTGATCCCGCTCCAGATCCAGCTCGTAGTTCCGATGGTTAGCGCTGATTTGCTGCTGGTTGTAGTGCGAGTCCTTATCGCCGAGACCACCGCCCGGGCTCGAACCACCCAGCGCGTCCTTATTCTTGTTATCGTACCTACAGACACACAGTCACCAGAACAGTGTGGAAATGAGTGCAAGAAAGAAGGAAGCGAAACAGACGAACAGTTTTAATTAACGTGTACAGTTCTCGGGACTCTTTCAAGCTAATTGACGTAATTTCACTGTGAAAGTGGTGGAGGGATCAACCGTACATCTACACGGGGAGGAAATTGGGTTTCACGTTACGCGCACGGTGCTTCGGTTGGTTCCGCCCGCCGGGGACTTCCGGGGACTGTCGTTCGTTCCGGCTGACGAATTTACTGTTGCGCTATATGCTTCCACCCAGCGTTCGCATGTTTCGATTTGCCGGAACCTAACGTCTCAGCGTAACGTGGAATGCCTGACACAAGCAGACGAGGGTGTACTCGAGTCCAGGAATATGTTGGACCATTTGTGGGGGATTTTTTGTTTTTGGGTATGGGAACGTGTTCTTAATACAGCTTTCGAGGGAGGTGCCACATTTGCATACTGGCTGTGCTGCTAGCAATATGATTTATCGTTCCGTTCTCCCACCACCATACCCCATTTCCTGAGTTCTTGAAAGAACGCCATTTGAAAAAATGAAGAACAGAACAGAGTGTACCAGAGAAGAAAGGAGCTCTTTTCTCGTGCTGTAACTCAGCTTGTACTGATATTGATAGAATTTACCTTTTTTCTTAAGAATTGAAGCAAAAAGGGACTAACGATTTAAATTTGTCACACTAAAGACTTTTAAACTACAGGGACTAAGAAAATTGAGTTTGCGAGCTAAATTTGAGAAAATTAGATCCGCTTTCTGGACGCTTTTCAACTTGAAGTAAAACATGTCACAGTTAATGTGGATTGAATTCTTCGCTATCTTAGACCAATTTCAACTTGAAATAGATCTCAAGTGTCTATCACCGATTTCCCTTTGGAAAATGTCAAAAATAACAAAAAAAGGGAAAAAAATCCACTTCAACTTGTAAAGAGTCTAGAAATGGATAAAACCTTGCATCTTTCATTAAACGCCTGTATTTGTAGAAAAATTGAGTATAATTTCAGTAAAGGAACCTTTTTTTTCCTGCCTAAACCATCTACTTCCCTTGCTTGCCAGTCAGTGCAAGAAAAGGCTTTAAAAAACCCCCCCGCCCCAAAGGCAGTATAAATCAAAAACAGCAACAACCTACCTAAACGTGGTCAGCAGCGGCGTGGAAACGGTCGTCAAGCTCGGCACGTACACGTTGTCCGGTATGCTGCGCTTCGTCGTGGTGGTGGACCCGTAGGCAACGCGGCTAAAGACGGCCGCTATGCTTCGTTCCAGGTTAACACCGCCGAGCTCGTCGCCGAACGCTTGCACCGGTGCCTTGGCATCGCCCGGCCCACCGACGCCACCGTTCGTGTCGAGCAGTACCGCACCGGCACGGCACGGTCCGTGCACGAGCAGCAGTATGCTACATACAAAAGCTACCAACAGCCGACCGATGCCGGCAGGGAAATGGCCGGTCGGCCATCGTACCCTCGCCAGCCGCTTCCTTCTGGCCGTGTCCGTGCCGACCGCCGCCACCGCCGTCGTCACGGTCGTCCTTCGGCGTGTGCGGGCGGGACTGATAATACTACTGCTAACGCTACACCTATTCAACCGGGGGTCACTTTTGGTAGTGCTTATACTAAAACCACTGTCGCGGGTACTGCTGCTGCTGCTGCTGCTGCTACTACTATCACTGTGGCGCGTGGTAAGGTCCGCGATCGCCATACCGCACACACGGCTACTATCATTCGCTGCCGGTGGCGCTGCTGTAGATGATGCTAATAATGTGGATGATGATGCTAGCGCTGGCGGTGATACGTCCGGGGTCGCCATCGGCCGTACCGTGCCGGTACCGGTACCTTTCCCGCAGCCGGCGAGTGATATTTTGTAGCGCTTGTGCAGCGACCGAGTGCCCTCACAGCACGACATGACTGTGACCGGACGGCTTCGGGATGTGTGGCCTCGGCTGGGCTGATGCAATCCACTAGGATGCACCGGCACGAATGCACATGCACACGGCAATGACGGATACGGGGCACCAATGTCTGACACCTTTACCTTTTTTTCTTCTCTCTCGTTTTGCACGTGCCTTGCTTAACACTTGCACACACAGACACACACACCACACTCCACACTCCACACACACACACACACAGTTTGCGTCGCAATGGACGTCGGAACACTTTCACCAGCTCATTGAGTCTGTTTTAATTGGGTTAAGATGCTGTGACATACACGCACAGCACTACTTTATTGGCTTATCGGTCACCCTCTACACACTACCAGCTGTGGAACCTAGAATATAAGAAAAGACATGAAAATTGATACATTTAGAACAAAAGACAAAACCCAAGGGTCTGTAACTGTCTTTGTTGCCAATTAAATTCCCGCATATGCTATAGCTTAAGACCCTGTGAAGGAGAGATCACGCTTCCCAAAAACGAACACGCTCACCCTCAGTCACGGGGTGTTAGCGTAGGGAAGATAAGAACATTTTCACGCTCCCTCCCACACACACACACACACACTTTACTATGTGTGGCTCCATGTTGCTATGAGCATGCTGCCAGTGTGCCTGTTCTAATTCCCATTTGAACGAGGCGCTTCTCGTCTTGTCTTCGGCGCTGCGTAAGGTTTCCCCGGGTCGCGGATACAATCCATCACAAAACACGGCGCGGAACGAATCACCGATGGCGCGCGGTTCCATGTTTGGGAAACGGGAGCGTTTGTCATGTACCCCCGATGCACAGCACCAAGTGCGGATCCGTGCCTAATGTCCCTTCTATGCTTAAGTAGTCGTTTCCTTCGCCGGGTGTGCGCACGAGCGCGCTCATCGCCCATCCGCGTACATTTATCACCTACTTGAGCACTTCTTCGGACAGTGCCGGCTGAGGCTTGGGATGTACCTGCCCTCTGCTGGCTTAATGCTTAACGCTTTTAAGTGCTGCGTTTTTTTTTTTGGGGGTCCTAATGCTGCTTTCCTTCAGCTGGCTTGTGTGGTAAGATTGACCGAGTAGCGGTCGTTTCACGGGGGTGTTGTGTTGTTTCGCCCATTTAATGAACGAATCGCCTCTTCTGCCAGCATCTGCCATCGTTCTGTCTTGCTCTCCGGCACAGTTTGGTTCGTTTTTTTTTTTTTACAGTAAAACTTCTTGTACCGCCGGGGGAGTTTATGTTTTATGCTTCCACGCGCGCTGGTATGTGTTTGCTGTGTGTGCAGGGACCATCCACCCGGGCCATCCTTTCGAATCGTGAGCCGCGTGTTTGTTCCCGCGTGTGTTTCACCTTAACGTTGTTGAAATTATCTCTCTCTCTCTCTTTCTCTCTCACTGTCTTGCTTTGCTTCACACGGTGGATAAAAAGAGTGAGAATAGTGAGCTTTTCCTTCACCGCGGGCCAGCATTCCGGGGACGGGTTTTCTGCTTCGTGTCGTGCCGTTGCGCCGCATTACAGGCGGCATAGAATTGAGCCGGATCGAAAGAAACCTGGGCTTGGCCCTGGGAGTAAAAACCCTCCCCTCCGGGGGCGCATATGTGTGTGTGTGTGTGTGTTTGTGTGTGGGAATGGAAGAGACCGCGTCCGATCGTGATCTCGATCGCTCGGTTACGTACGTACGAACGTTCCCGCGTAGCGTTCGCTTTAGGGAGAAGGGAGAAGTTGTTGCTTTCGAAATGTAACACGAACGAGGCCCAAACCCCGGGATGTACAGAGGGTGCCGTACGGCGGGTGTGACACAAGAAGGGTGTACGAGGGCGCATTCGCGGCAAGATGGAATATTTAATTATTCGTTTCTATCTGTGTTTCTCCGGTACTTCTTTACCGAGGCGGTGGTCCGTCCTCTGCTCTGCTCTCCCTTCTTCCACCTTTTGTACACACACACACATACACACATACACACACACACTAAACGGGACAATTTAGCTTCGGTAAAGTGCTGCTCTAAACGAGCGCCAGCGCCGCTTTCGTGTGGGTCTCCGTATGTCACGCTTCGCAAAGAACCCTTCGAAAACAAATCAAAGGGACCAAACCCAGCAGGTTCGCTGCACAAGATTGATCGGGGAGTCGATCGCGTACGTGTGTGCTCTTCCTCCCCCATAAAATTACACCATAAATCACGCACAAACACACACAGACCGCTCCATTGGGGGCGGGTAGGCTAGGGTCGGCCACAGTGGTCCTTGTTACAGCCCTTCCCCCGGTGTGTGTGTGTGTGTCGTACACGGTGATCGGTACACACGGTGCTGCTCGTTCCGCTTCCATGTTGTGAGATATTTTTACACGACTCTGCTTGTGTGCTTTGTGCGAAGGTTAAAACCCGGACATCCTGCTCAAGTGGCCGGTGGAAGCTGGCTTTTCGTGACACGGTACACATCGGGATTCTGTGAAGAATGAGAGGAAAATAGAACGTTAATAATAAGACATTAGTAGATGCTACAGTGCAATGTTGGAACAATAGTGTGGACATTTAGGAATTGGACAAAATGTTTATATTGTAAATTGAACTATATTAGATGGAACAACATAATGTAGCTAAAATAAATGAAAATTTTGCATTATTGAATGGGACGGTGGCGCCATCTGTTAGTCAAAATGTTACACTAACTTCTCTAACGTTTTGCATCGACGAGTGACCAGAAATTGGAAGGTATTTTCCCCAATAAAAAGAAAAACCAGTCCCCACATTTGTTCTGCGCTGTGTCTTCCATCGTGTCCGCGATATGGAGAACGACCGCAACGACATTGTCGGAAAAGCAAACACAACAAAATAAATGGATGGCTGCTTGAGCTATTTTGGTACTGATTTCATTTCCGTTCCAACCCGTACCCTTATCGCAAAACGGTTTTGCCCTTTACAGGCAAAAGAAAGAAATAAGAAGGTTGCTACCTGGGGACGGATTTACAAGACCATTTTTCGCAATACCTGTACAATAACAGAGGATGATGTCTTGGCGGTATCGAGTTGAGATGTCACACCGAGATGACACACATTCGATTACATGCCTGCAGATGTATATCCTCTCCACGCAGAGTTTGTCATCATTCAAAGCGAAGCAGCCATTTTTGCCGTCGTCCACCGTAAAACCCGCAAAACATAAAAGGGTTGCGATTGTCTTGACGAATTTGTTTAGCATTAAACCAGCGATCGCGTATCGTTGTTTGTGTGCGTTGTGAGGAGAAGCGGGTAGGGGTGGAAGAGGAGGGGAGACTTAAAAACGGCAAATCCAACCCCGATTATAGCGAGAAACACAGGAAACGCATTAAAACGACACCTTTCTTCTTCGATCACCACACTCTCGATCGGTGTTTTAAAGTGTGTTTTTTTATGGAATATGCCGGTTTCTTCAGAAACCATTTCCCTGTGTTTGCGGTGCTTTCGTCACTGCACACAGACACACACACACACACATACACACTCACAAAACGCGTCGCTTGTAGCCGGTGAGCGTGATTGTCGAATCCTTCAAAACGTCAATGCGATAAGTGGTAATGATCGGGCGAGAACCCCCCGTGGACACTTCATCCTTCCATCGCAGGGGGTGGGGGGAGGAGAGTTACGAACAAGGGTTGTTGAATTTGTCAATGCCCTTTTGTTTGTCTGTGTGTGCGAAGAGAGAAGAGTGAAATTGTTTGGCTGACAAGCCGGACAAACCGGAGTGGTTGCTAATTTTTAAGGCTCTACCCGATTTCCCACAAGGGAGTTATCGCTTTATTTAATGGACTGATGGGAGTAAAAAACAAAAAAAGAAAGACACCCAAAAGGACCATATTTTTCCATTCCTGCATTCTGGAGCCAAATGGACACCCCGCAGAAGAAGATTCCCAAACGATGAGGAAGGCCAAGAGATAGCACTTTCATGTCGCCATTTAAATTATCCGATAAGCTAAAGTGTCCCGAATTCGACAAAAGATCCGTGTGTCTCCGTAAAGAAGAAATGTCCATATACCGAAAAACTTATCAAAGTCCCCAAAAAATAAAAGATAGAAAACCAGAGCAAAACTTATTCGCGCATTCGGAGTAACCGAGGTGAACCGGGAGGGAAAAAAACAACCCGAAAAGCAATAATGAATATGAGTATGCTGTGTGAGGCTTTTCCTTTACATAAGTGTCTTGCCCGAGTTGTTAGTTTTGGATTCGGAACTAGCCAGAAACTTTTTCTGTGACATAAATCAAACACGAAACAATGGACAGCCTTCTGCTGCTGGTTGCGGATAGCGCAAATGTAAAAGAGAAGGAAACTGAGTGTTTGAGAAAAAGAGCTCGTTTCCTAAAAGCTACTGCAGCAAGCCTCCATACCCATTTTCCAAAGGTTTCGTGGAAGGAAGTTACAATGAATGCAAAAGAAAAATAAAAAAACACTTTTCGCACAATAGTTTTCGCGCACGAACGCCGGGGTTGTGCGGCCAAAAATGGCCATTTCTTGGCCTCCGTTTTCCGCTCCGGTTTTCCGAAAACGGCACTGGCAAGGACACCAGCACCATCGTCATCAGGGCCCAATGTCGGACCATGGTGGACATTTCGCGACACACTCTATAAATAACCATTGTTTCGGTTTCGAATAATAAGTCGCTTTAGCTTTTTCATTTTCTTTCTTCTGCCCTTTGTGTGTGTGTGTGTGTGTGGTTCACCGAACCCATTTTGTTCTCCTACTAGGAGGGGGGAACCAGGAAGGGTTATTTGGAGGGGGGAAAAATTGAGAATCGAGCTGTCGTCGGGCGCCATTGAATAAAGTTTGCAAAGGCGCGAGAAAGCTTTCCAGAAGCGGGCGAAAAATGAAATAAAAGAATAATGTTATGATTTATGTGCTATGGAATAAATAGCTCGCTCCACAAAACGAGGAAAAAAGGACCAAAGACCCGAGCTGTTCGTATCGGCAGCCTACCGAAACGAGTACAACAAAACGACGTCTTGACGGTGACCTAAAAAAAATCCCCAACCTTATTGTGTTCTTTTCTTCTCTTGTTTTATGCCTTGGCGTGCCGATCAACCCTTATCGGGGTGTATCCCCAACGACCCGTGGGTAAGATACAATTCATTGCTACCATCGGAGATTATAAACAGCATCCCCGATCGCGTACATGGTCAGAGTTTTTTGTCTTCTTTAGCAAAACCCTTTAGGAGGTAGCAAGGCTCGATCGCTGTGCACTGGGCGATGGCAAAAAAGATCACCAAAGCGACCCAGATTAGCGTCGTTCCTCGGTATTGTTAGATTAGTGCTTTCTTCGCAACGAAGATCGTTACGCGATCTTCTTGCGCGCTTGGCAGCGAATGACACGGTGGTCCAGTTTAGAGTTACTGGACGGACATATTCACGCATTCGTTCATATTTCTTTATACACTGTTTGATAATACATTAATTATAGCAATGAATTATATTAAAGTACAACGAATTTTGTACATAATAAATGTGGCAAAATATGCATTTAAAAATTGAATGTTGAGACGATTGTTGACAAAAGCGTCTGTAGCGAAAGGATATTTTCCGTTTATGTTTGTCTACTCAGATATGACCACCTTTGAACCATTGTGGAGTGATCCAGTAACAAGCTCACACACCAAACACCAGAAGGAACGAGCCTGTCATCTCCAACGCACCCAAAATGGACATTGACGTAGAGATAGTTTAACAAACGCAACAAAAAAAATACCTTCCAACCCTTCACACAGCGGATTGATTGACAGAGTCGGACAGATTGTTCCTGTTTCCCGGCCGAAGGAGACAAAACTAAGGTATGGGAATTTGCAGTGAAATTATTTGCTTTAAAACAGCGCGATAGTGCGAGCGAATCGATTTATAAATGCGTGAATCAAAGCAGGCCACATGTTGAAAACGATCGGTGCGTTTATATTCCCCATTACGGCATAGGAACAATCCCAGTAGGTGATGATGCTGTGCTGACTTTCTTTTTTTGTTGTAGTTAAATCTCATTCTGTACTGCTCTTTATGGTTCCTCGCGCTCACATGCCCAGTGTGAGTCTCCTGTATCGATCAGCACAGCTAAACAATAAATATTTATTATGTTGATTTTAATTTGGATGAATGCCTAATTAGCACGCACATCAACGCGCGCTAGAGCTGATGTTTACTTTTTCCATCATCACCATCATCACCGGTCATCATCACCATATGGAGAAGGTTTTTTATGCTTCAGGCTTTTCTGTCGTTCTGGGTGCTTCTATTGTGCTGGCGGAGTTTGCGCCTAGCAGCCAATTTGGAGCGCTTGGTTGGCCATCAAGCACGGGTTTTTATGTCTCATTTCGTGTGTTTCATCGTTTTATTACGATCGATATATTTTTTTTCGGTTTTGTGTGTTTTTTTTTTCTCTTATCCATCCCGGTTCCGTGTCATCCCTTTTTCGGGAGGTGAGACAAAAAGATCTCACTTTTGGGACCTTTCGATTGGCAACAAATAACCCAGCATATTCTACTGCATGTTGTACTTTCACACCAAATAAGCGTGACCTTCTTCTTCCTCCTCTTTCTTTCCAAATAAATGCTGAAGCATAACATTATGCTTGTGGTGTACCAAATTTCTAATATGCTCGCTGCCGCCTGTCGGGTGTGTAACAAAACGGGCCACGTTGAACTGTATTTGTGCCTGCGTGTGTGATGAAGGGCTTGGAAGAGAGAAAGTGGCTCAGTAAAAGTGCACAAGGGCAACGCGCGCTTAAGATCACTCCCAGGGCAGCCATTTTAAAATATTAGTGAAACAATAGACCTATTGAGCCGTACGGTGGATTGCTTGCGAGCGAGCACCCGCGGGTGTGTGTGTGTGTGTGAGACCGGGCATATTAGGAGACCGATCTCGACCGACCTGTCGTACGAGGTGGTGCAAGTGTGTGGTGCCTGCCTACTGTCAGCATAAATGACCGCACGGTGTAAAGGGAAATGGAAATTCATGACAACGGCAGCAAAACGGAACGAGAAAAGCCAACTCCATTCGCTAAAGTATCCAACGGTGAATGGGGGAGAAGGGGAGAGATGTGGGAGGAGGATGAGGGAGGCAGGGCGAAACTTGGGAATGGTAGGCACTTTGCTTGATGCTCCAAAAACTGTGCTAAGAGGCACGTTCACATTTGCTGTATCGGGCGTTTTTTTGTTGTATTGTGTGTGTGCCTGTTGTGCTGCTCTTGTCTCTCCGTGTCAGAGCGCCACGGACAACGGTGTGTGTTTTTTTTTTCTTTCCCGACCCTCAAGAGAATGCTGCGGCTTTTCATCGCAAGCACCGTACGGATGCGGCGAACTGGAAGCCTCCCGGAAAGGGACAAAACTGGACCGTCAGCATGCCGGAGGGCTTCATCTGTGACCATTACCGTTGTGGAGAGACTCGAGCCTTGGTACACGGGCTTTCGATCGATCTAACATTAGCAGATGATGGTGAGCACAGTCTACTGTTAGGTAGGTATTACTGGTTCAGAGCATTAGCTTTCAGTGCGATGTTCGGAAAAATGGAGCGCAGTTGTAACGCGTTAGCTTAGCGCACATTTAGAGAAGCGAAAAATGCTTATCCAAGTTAGCCACGGATCCGTTCGTTCGTTGTTTTGTGTTCATTTTAATGGCAAAGTTTACCCAATTAATTCACATTGAGTGTTGTATGCAAAATGAATGAATAGTTTCGTACAATAATGTTACTTTTGGTTCCTTTTCTTTAGATCTCGTGATAATTCCATAAGATTTAAATAATTCCAATGCTTCTCCTTGAGTTTTAGCTAGTTTTACAGTAATATTGGTAATATAAAAAATAAACATTTAATTAGACGTCTTTTCTCCATCAGCAAATAGAAATCCCATCCCGAATTCACTATCACAAATTATTTAACAGATTATTCTCGCTCAAATTATTTATTGTGATGTATGTCAGCTAGAATTGCGTTAGTCCGACAAAATACCCTAATTTAAATAACTACTTTTGTGCAACGCAACAAACTCTAGCGCTCATCAGCCAAACAAGCCATCCTTATGTAGGGCCTATAAATTCTCCGATTTAAATTGGAACACACAGAGTGTGCGAGCTGCCTCGTCCAACGTATATGACCGTACGAAACTTTGGCCGTATTGCATAATGTTTCAACCTTCAAAACAAAAAAAACTCGCCAACATAAAAATACGTCACCATTGTTTATGACTCGCCTAATAAACCCCGCAACCAGAAGAAACAAAAAGGCAAACGAAAAAGAAAAAAAAAGAAAACGCCACCCAAACCACCATCCGTGGCACGATGCTATTTTGGCGGGCAATATTTGGCGGCTGTATATAAATTTGAAACTTAATCACTGCCGCCCATCAAACAAACAAGCCGAACCGACTCGGCGATGCAATCAAATCCATCGCGCGTTCTCCAAAACATGGTCTGCTGAGCCGGGTCGGGCCGGGCCTGTTGCCCCGTTTGGTTGCCACATGTTCCACACTTCCATCTTTCCTGCCATCCTTCCCTGCTTTCTGCCCTTCCTCTCCGCCAGAAACCACAAAAAGGCTGAGTTCCGAGAGGAGAACTCGACAAGATGCGTTTATTATTATACTGACGGGCGTGACGATGACCGGGCGATATGTACTCTGGCCAGCGCAAACGTGATACGGTTTCCCGATATCGAGTTTCCGGTTTACGAGATAAAATCCATTAACTATATCTTCCACCCTTATCTTCCCATCACCGTTACTCCCTCCTCCCCAGGTATTCGACCATTACCAATCTTATCTACAGAGAAAGAGAGAGAGAGAGAGAGAGAGAGAAAATTGGGATCATCAAATCAGTGCGGTTCCATGTCCGGTGCATGAAAAGCCCAAGGCCCACAAAACTGTGGCCCGTAAACCGCGGAATATGCACTTGGGCCGTCTTGCTCCTCGGGGATGCGTCGAGTGTCGGGGTACGATTGTGGTTTTGTTTTTAATTAACTCGCACACTGGTGGGGACAACGTTTTACAACTGTCCTCTGTATCCGCTCGCACACCACATATATCTAGCCTTTAATCATCGATTAACTTTTACAGCGAAGTTAAACGGCAAAACACAGACGCGTGTGCTCATCGCGCGCGCCATTTGCCGCGTGGGTGATTGTGGTCACGAATGGGAGTTTCGCAGGGATATTGGGAAGGTGGCATGGGGGATAAGCTAATATTGGTTGGATGCTCTGTTTTATGGTGGTGCTTTATTGATTGAACTATTTTCATCGCACAGTCGGTGTACGTTGGAACATGATTCTACTTTTACAAGACACACTGCTGCTGCTGCTGCTGCACATGCCGGGGAGATTGAACATATCCCGTCCCCATCGTGTGCAATGAAGCGTGTAACAAACACGTCTCTCGTCTCTATGCTTCCCTTCTATCCCTCTTTCCCTCTCACTATGTTAGGGAGCGCAATGAAATCTATTCCCGGTCAAGTGTGCACCCATTGGGAACCGCGTTCGGGGTTGGTTCGTGGATCCAACGCGCGTTACATGGGCGATGGCGCCCATCGCTTTTGACGCGTTTGACGAACATTGGAAGATTGGATGGATTCCTTTTTACTGCATCGACCCCATTTTTACCCGCAGTGGCGAAGCAGTTCAAATGCGGTGCAGTTTTACAACCTCGAACCGATCAGAGTGTCTTGTTCTCCCCATCGATAGCACAACCTTACTGGTGAGAAAATTTGTGTTTCCGTTCAGAAGATAAAGCGAACCAAGAACCAATATATATATACATATTTGCAAGACAAATAACAGCACAACCACCTCCAGCAGTAATGTTTTTGCCAGAAGCATCCATATAACAGATAAAAAGAGGAACCCCACCCAGGTTCCAAACATGACAACAGGGCACAACGTTCTGTAAAGAAAGTTCATTCCGCGTGTTCCGTTTGTTTCATGTTCGCATTCGTGCCGATGCAAAGCAAGTCCTTTTGGGCAGGCAGACAGTCATCCCTTGGGCAAAAAACAGGTTCTCTGGTTCGCATTTTCCACGCGATGTATTATTGAAAATGTTGATCGGTGCGCATCACTGCACCATAACATTGGACTTCGAACGTCGAATGGCCGTAAAACCTAGCACGGGCTTCTCTTTGTGTGACAGTGCAGTTTGGATAACCGAACGGGACAAACTCTGAAGGTCAAATGGCAATGTCCCAGTGGTTGTGATTTTCGCCAAAAAAAAAACCCCCACCCAAAACCCGCGCACGCGGGATCAATATCCGACCGGCAGACTCCACTCCACGAGGCGAAAGGTACCGCCGCGCGAAGGTTAATTAAAGAATCCTGTAACGTGTCACGCGGGCGGTCCGAAACCTGAAACGCGCATCCCAAACCAAAAACCAACGCGCGCAGACTACGAGGGCAACAGTCTGTGTGTGCCTTTTTGTTCCCAGTGAGATTTAATTACGTGCCGGAGCGTGGGCCCTTTTGTGATGATAAAGCACGCCGGGGTTCGTTGGGTGTGTTGGGTGTTGTTGTGTGCAGCGACATGAAGTGGTTGGACTTTGGTAATGCAATCGGAATGCTTAGCCTTTCAGCTTGTATGTCACTAACGAACTTGCCGAAGAAAGTTTTTCCCAAAGAAAGCGCTGACAAAGAAAGAAAAAAACGGTAAGACAAAGCGAAGCTGTCCATTTGGGAAGATTTCATGAAAGAGAGTTGGAACTCTCTCTCTCTCTCTCGTAACATGCGGTACCACAGTTCAATGGTAAACCAAATAGAAACGAAAAGTAAATCATCTTTTTCCATTCCCAGACACTAAGGAAATTGCAAACCATCAGGTCAGGTTGGTTCAACGTCAGATCTTCACCAACGAACGTTCGCCCGAACGTAATAAGAGAGAAGCACAAATGTCTTCATACAAGTGGTGCGCGGTGCCCAATTGATGTTGGAAATCTGTGACCGCCGGTCTCGTAGCACGTAGCCCTTTTACGGGTCATTGAATGCAGTCGCAGTACATAAAACGCTTGTGTACCACCACCCAATGACAAGCAGTCCGGAATAAGAGTGCGTCCAATTATGAGCGGAATGGCAACATATGTTGAGTGCCTGTGCCTTGATGTGCAATAAGAAATTCCATGCCTTCCAAGCGGCTTGTGTGCTTTTTTTACCATTGCTTTTGCTTTATGCTGGTTAATTATGCTTTGCCCGGTTCCTGCTAATGAAGCGCCAGACGTGAGCGTGGATGTGACATATTATTAACAACGGAATCATGCCACAAGCCACACCAGCTCCCGGTCGCTGGTGTTGTTCATTCGAAAGAGCAAGTTACAAGCAAGGGAGTTAGATGTCTATGTCTCGTGTGTCTTCAGCTTTATTGGGGACTCCTTTCCGGCATGGTGGCAAAAATGACAAGTTGTCTGTTTTAAAGCATGATGATGTGTGACCCCGGAAGAACCTCTGTTTTTCGGGGGGAACTTTGAAACGGTTTAGATTGGACGTACGGCCAAGCAAACAAGAGCATGCATGGTGATCCAAAAATCTGTCATCTTCCGCCTCTGATGACATACGTCCGGCGACATCAAAACTGTACCGGATTCTCGTGCAGAAGAAAGAAGCCGCTAATATGGCGTCCAATAAAGCAGACAGTTGACAACTGTGTGTGATGGTGGGCATTCGCGGAGTTAATTACTTTATTACCCTCGTATTCTCCATATTCCCATGGCACGAGGGCACGATCTCCGAAATTGCGTCCGTCCGTTGGTCCCAGACTTGTTTTGCGGCTAATTTATGTAACTTTCCAGACTGAGACCGAACGATGATGATGACGACGAGTTTGCATGAAATTAAAAATAGCAATAAATGGACAGGGCAAAACTTTTGTTAATTTAGAAACCCTAAAAATGAACGAACGGTATGATCGTCTACGGTACGATCGTGATCGCAAAATCAATCACACCATAAGGTGTGTCTGCAAACTGTTTTTTTTTTATTTGTTGGGTCTCCTTTTGGGGAGGGTTGTTTCAACCGTGACAACCTCGGGCATCATGTGTGGGACGGGTATACATCAATATTGTATATATGGCACCAAACACGATGATGATGATGATCACACCGGGGAGATATTAAAATTACATCAAACCCCATAAACATCCCAACACCCGCGCGCCGTTCTCAGTGAAGTCAAGAGGAGAGCTATAAATTATTGTGCCAAGATCTTGGATCACCCGGAACGTGTGCCCTCTGTTCCAACACACATGCTCCGAGATGTGTGGTGTGTATTAAATTTAATCTTCTCTTTCTCTCGGTCACTACTGCGCCAGGAATAACACAGAGATACATCAGGAATAACCAGAGCAACTAGCGTTATAGGGATACGGTATACTGCAGCAATATGGAAGGTCAAAAGTATAATTCCAATATTGGAGCATTTATTCCTTCTTCCATCCCCAAGAACGGTGGATAGAATATAGAAGAAAAAAAAAACACCAAACGGAAGCAAGTACCTGAGAGCCGTATTATTATCCCTCCGTATTGCAATAAAAACGGGCGTCGGAACGGGTCGGCTTTGTTCCACACACCGTTCCACACAGCCGCAGCAAAACGGACATCTGGAGGCGCTATACGCGCAGGCCTTTACGGATTGTTCTTAATTAACGAAACGCACGAAAGCGTACGGTGTGCGGCGGATGTCGAGAGACACACTGCCCTGCGGGGCCAGTTTCGCTCCTACCACGCTACTCAACTTCAACTTCGACTTTGAGCTTTTTTCTACTCATTGTTAATTTACTGCGCTGAATGTCGTGTGTGTGTGTTTTTTTTTCTTCTTTTCCTTGTTCGGTATTTGCCGTTGTAGCCGTGAGGGTCCCGGAGTATGTTCTCGCTTCTCTCTTCCCATCCATCAATCTTTTTCTGGGGGGGGGTTCTTTTTTTTGTGTAGTCGCTGTTGCTTTCTTTGGCATCCGTTCCGAGGTCGTCTTGCGCTTTTGTACGTGTTCCACGTGTACACACACTACTACTGGCCGTGTATGTTGGGCGTTTCTTCGCCATCGAATCTGGGCTGATCTGGTACGCTGCATTTGGGGCCAGCGTGTTTGACGATGAATTGCTGACATACCACACAAAACGGGGTGGACAAGAGGACCACAGGCGGACATCAATCACAGTGCCCGTTGCTCAAGGTTTTCTCCAGTCCGATCTCTTGCAACTGTCCTTTCTTCTTCCCACACCCCCCCCCCTCCCCTCCCCATCACTCTAAAACATTCTTCCTTTCCTTGTGCCTCAAACCGGAAGGAGATATTCCCACCCCCGGAGACCTCCGTGTTCTCCTGGGTCATCCGGAGTCTTCTGGTGGAACATTTGGACGTTGTGAGCAGTTTTCCAAACCGCTCCATATGGCACCCAGTGTGCCGCGGAAGCGAGTATAATTTATTTCCTCACCTCGGTTGTGAGGAAATCGTAAATCTACACGACACGGCGGTTTCGAACGGTGCAGAAACAATGCAAGAAACCCGGCAAAGGTTGTGGCCCTCTTCCCCAAAAGAGCCCGTCAAAGTTTTGTCCGTTTTGTTGCACGATTTGTTTGACCGTTTTTGCTTTTTTTCGTTCGTAGTTTTTATGTTCTTGTTTTTTTCATTTTTTTTTGCTATTCCAAAAGAGTAATAGTTTTAGCAGGAAGCTGAATTCCGTTTCATTGCTCAAGCTCCAAACTATTCGTAACTCTTCTGATAATGAAGAAAGGAAGTTTGTTCGTTTTTCTTACACTTTAGTTTTTGGTCCAATTTCCCACAGTTTCCGACAGTTCACACAGTGTGTGCCTGTGGCGTGCCAGTTAATGGTGATGCCTTTGTCCAGTTCGAGCGATACGATACTTCCGCTTAACAGGAATCGCGGATGAAAGTGTTCCCTTTTTTTTCTCTCATTTCCCCGGGATGCGAATGCAGATGCCAAACATCAATTATGCATTTACATCCTTGGCAGGTTAAGTTTGCACTATTTTTCCATCGCTCTCTCTCCCCGCTAAACTCACTGGGGTTTGTGTTGAAGTTTTGCTGTGTTAAATAAAACGAAACGAAGCAAAAGCGCAAGTGCAGTATGATAAGACATTTCCCTTTTGCGTGTGCACGATGCAACCCGGTACGATGTCCAGCATAAGAAAGTTTTACATAAAGTTCCGTTGCAAAACTACCTTCCCTCCTTCGCCATTGCATTTGCAGCTAAAGCTGACGCTATTTTTCTTTCTCTCGCCGGGCGTAACCCGGGGACAAAAGTTTAGCGACATTAATTTTTCCACCTACGTCTACCATTTTCCCAGATTTTTTCCCAACCCTCCGGAATGGCTGTTGCTGCCGAAGTAAAACTAGAACTTTGCCAAGCCCACACACAACTTGGCTTAAGATGTCGAAACAAACTCCTGATAGCTTGAGGTGAGAGAGGTGGAGGATGGGACGGAGGTATGGGTACGGATGGGGCCATTTTGTTGAATCAAAGTTTTAGCTAACGAGTGAGTGAGCAAGTTTCAATCAGTACGCGGGACTTTTTCGTTTTAGTGCTGCTAGTTAGATAAATATATATATATATATACAAAAAAGTTTTGAATTGAAGCTTAACAAAAGGAAAAAACTTTCCACGCGCGGCCGTTTTGAGATGAATAGTATGGTCCATTTTATGGTACAACTTGTGCGCGTTTTATGGGAATTTAATGAATTTAAAATCTCGTCGCTCTATTTAAAGATCTTGCTTTTTTGCTGAGTAACATTCCTTCCTTGTTCGAGTGTGTTTTGTTCGTATAGTGTCTATATTGATGCGCAAGTACATTTTTCCTTCTTTCTCAAGGTTTTGCATGATGAAATCGATTCTTAATATGAATCTTTCTAATTTTATGGCTCCGCCATAATTCGCACTATAATTATTGAAAATTTTTTATATCTTATTTCCTTCGGGTTTTATTTTATAGCATAAAAGTAGATTTATACAACAAGCTTTAAGTGTCTAAATTGCTCAGAAGCAAGCTAATAATGAAAATTCTAATTCAATTAATGATTCGCAAGTGACTTTTTGTAACGCACAGCACACACACATACACACACACACATACAACATATTTCCGTTTGCACATTGAAATCTGAAATGTTATTTCAAATTGAATTTGAAATATGCATTTTCTTCCATTTGCACAGTTTGGCCGGGAGAGCGGGCATTAAGCATAAAATGCATTAAATTGTAGCTAGACATTATGCATCCAACATATTTATGCATTCCGGCGTAAAGGCGTACACACACACACACACCCAGGCGTTGTTGGAATGCAAATGTTGCTTTTCAATATCGCAACGGAATATGATTAGTTTTGTTCACAGACGCATTCATCGCTTCGAATGCAAATAGTGTACGCCGAAGCCAATGATCGGTAAAAGCTTCCAAAGCAAAAACCGTCACGTGTGGTACGTTCTTCGGCACAGTGAAGTTGAGTATTGAATTGCCAAAACAAAAAGACAAAATACCCCCCTCCCCCTCCCCATCTCGTACGTACAAGTTCCCACCGTTCTTATGGACTCTCCATGTTACTGTCCACCGTCCACAAGGAAGAAAAGAAGAAAAAAAAACCTTCAAAAGCTTAGGTTGATTATTTCCTGATGAGCTCGGAAATTGATACGCCAACTTAAAGCGAAAAGGAAGGAACACACTCATTCCACCCCCAACCCCCTTCGGCACCGCGAGAGGTCATTTTTCCCGCGGTCTGGTATCTTCTTTCCAAACAAGCGCATTAACGCAAGTGGGAAGACTAATAAAGGGGAGGGTAATAGGGTGAAAAGAGACAACCACGGTACGGAACACGCCACCGGTCTGGTCTGGTCGAGTTTTGACCGTTTCATTAGCGCGTGTTTCGAGCCGCCTGAACCGTCCCGGAGACCAAAGCAGTGGTAGAGAGGTTGAATTTGTATCGTTTTATTTATACTGTTTTTTTTTTGTTATTGTGTTGTTTCCTTTGCCGTGGCCCCGTTACCATCGCCATCGAAATTTATCGCCGTTTAATTGGGCGCTGCACATATTTTAAACAAAAAAGGTTTTGTTTTTACCCCCATTCTCGAATCGGGTTTTGTTTTCCCAGCTCGATTCAGCCGAATGTTGGCGGGTAGAATGATAGCGGGTGGTAGTAGTAGCTTTGGGAATATATTAGTGCATATTATTAAATGCAAAATTTGTCGCACTTTTGGCATAAAAGCTTGCCAGCGTCGGAGGGTTAGAACGAGCGAACAAGGCAGCAGACTCCCAAGCACACTCTGGCGCTGGATCTCCCTTGCTTCACGTAATTACGTTTCACCCGCTTATGGAAATGGTTTGCTGAAGCCAAAAACCGTGGCGAAATTGAAATCGAAACTAAAGCGAGCTCTGTCGGAACAAACAAAAAGATGACGGGCGCGCGCGTTCGCTACTGTGCCCCGGAATGAAAAACAGACAACCATCCATCCAGCCCTCACCGAAGGGAGGCTTAGGAAGATAATTCATGCGAATAAAAGCGCACCAACCGTTACGGGTGCCGATGAGTGATAGCGATCAGGTTACGCCGGGCGAATGACAAATTTATTTAAATTGTATGTGAAATATTCTGCTGCCTGGTGGCAGCCGTGTGCTTTTAACGCAGGCCTACCCTGCGGAACCGTGCGACCAGCAAGCGCCATTGCGACGGTCAGGTGTTCGCGTTCGGTTCCCCGGCCCGATGTGTATCGGGCGTAATCTCGCTGCCCAACATAAAATTAACTGCCCCATAATCTCCACCCGAAATGGCGCACATTAGCGTTCGGTGCGCATAACAGTAAATCGATGGGCGATCTGGCCGAACGTAACCTTTTTCGTTCGGTACCACCCAACACCTCCGGCACACCTGACCGAGAGACAACAACAAAAAAAAAAATGGCCGGGAGCCGGTAAATCACAATCTAAATTAATTGAAATCGGCATCACCACGGTTCGATGGGGTATGCAGTGGTGGGGGGTGTGAACCATGTGAACCAGCCGGGGACGGAAACTTAATCTCCGGATCATTCAACGTGGCACCGAATACGGGTACGCGCGCGCATACAGTCTTTTGGTGTGGCTTTTTTTTGGGATTAAACACTAGAAGTAGCAGCAGAAACAAAAAGCGGAAAGATGGCCGACCGAAACGGTACTACCAGTGAGTGCCGGAATGGGAAGAAAAGCCAATGATGATGATGCCATCGATGCGCGACCGGTATATTTCCTATTCCATTTCGAATCTTACATCCACAGACAGACACACATTCGAAATATGATGAGAAAGACAATAAGCGAGAAACCCTACCCCACTTCCCTTCCCGTTCACCTTCTCCACTGCCAAAAAAAAAAAAAAATTGGAAGAGAATGGAAGAAAACCGAGAACAAGACAAGGATCAAATTTCAGTGCCCATCAGCGTTAAAATGTGGCCGGCGGCAGCGTCTGCAAGCTTCGAACCTCCGGCGATCTCTGCGAGCTTTCCCTTCCAATTTCACATCTTTCTCGCGCGCTTGTACAGGCGAGCTGAATGCTCAGTTAAGGGTAATTTTTCACTGAACTTCAAAACTCCCTTACTCACACACACACACACACACACATACACCATTCATCGGCCGGCAGAAGATGAAACGGAGGACGCGCAGGCGAGAGAAAGGCCTGCCATCCTCCAATAAATATCCTGAATAGGTTAGTTAGCAGCTTGCCGGCAATAGAAATTGTTCGGGCCCGGAATGCTGGCCGAAAGGAGGAAAAGAAAAATGCACACACACACACCCACACGCACCTCCTGTCTTTTCCATTTTTTGTTGTCGGGTTCCCATTTTGGGCCGTTTCTGGAGGTTCCAAATACACCTAACTTCCAGCAATCGGGAAACCTTTTTGCGCTCGACGGAATAGACGTAGATGAGGTGGCATTCTGTTGTCATCGCGCGCACACGGTGAAGGAAAGGTCGAATTCTCTTCCAAAATTCCCTCCCGCTCTTTGTGTTTCGTGGAAGTCCTGGCCCAAAGCGCGCGACCCAAAGTGAGGGCAGCTGTTTTGGATGGTTGTTTTCTTTCTTTCTTCTATTCTCTACATCGTTATGTGGGTTATTTTCGATCAACCTTTAACAACAACGGAAAAAGGCAACTCAAAAAAAGGTCTTAAATGAGCGTGTGCATTTTGGTGAGGTACGCCGGTCGGCAAAGGTGTTTGAGGGTGTCCGCCGTCGTATTACACTGGCCTCTGTTCTTTCTATTTTACTACGAGCAAACACACACGCGGCACACCAGCCAGTGGGGGAGAACTGATCTGCGTGCGTATTTATCTTCTTATCCCATGTTTCGGTCCGGGTGTGTTCCGTTTATGCCTTCTGTTCGTTTGCTTCATCTTCACCTTCTTCGTTTACTATTATTTTATTTTCCACCTTTGGCCAGATATTCGAGACGGTGCCCGATCATTTCGTATTTACGTTCGATAAATGGTTTCGCAAGCGCTGAATGAATGAACGGGCCGCGAGACGAACTGCGAACCGTGCGCTCGCAGCATTGATCGACGTCTTTGCAGGATAGGCGAGAAACATGAGCCTCTTGTAAGGTGTCGTTCAACATGTGGAACTCGCAACAACACCACTTGGGCTTTCGATGATACTGATGATGGTGTGTGGTAAAACGAAACGACGCAAGAATACCCTTTTGGGATCAAAACCTGTGTAAGCAATACAAAGACCAACAACAACTGTTGAGTGGATGGGTTTTTTTTCTTTTAAATTAAATTAGTCTTTATCCTCTGTTTAGCAATAGTTAGCAGAGATCAATATTTTGAATTTTTATTTCGACGCAAGAAAGGAAATAGAATAGTAAAGGGAATAATGTCGGTAATATTTTCTAAGCATTAATAGATTTGTAAACAAATGGCAGGTGAGCTTCGAAAATTT
Organism: Anopheles rivulorum; assembly: GCA_018908115.1. Taxonomy (NCBI): domain Eukaryota; kingdom Metazoa; phylum Arthropoda; class Insecta; order Diptera; family Culicidae; genus Anopheles; species Anopheles rivulorum. Next base: position 15,758,810 of record STHB01000010.1, read on the forward strand.
GCCATAATATTTTTATAGAGTAGGTTGATGGGTAATTTCAAGAAGTTCCGTTTATACTTGAAGGTTACGGAATAAGCTTTAATTATTTACCCACAAAGGACTTAAAATTTTGATAAAAAATTGAAATAAAAAAAGAAAAAGTGTCAGCCACTGTCCAAGTGTCAAAAAAGCAGTTGGTTGTCAATCACTGGATACTACTTTTTCGCGCAAAATGCAAACACAGTGGTAAAAGAGTTGGTCATTTTACACGTAAAAATGGATTCGACCATACTTTACCGGATCACTTTACACACACAGAAGAAAAAAAAAAACAATCCCATGGCACGCCCCATTTCGCAAAACGGACAGCATCATATTTGCTCATGTATAATTTTCTATGCATATCAATATTCATCTCCCGCTTCTTTATTGTTTTGCTCACCATTTCTTCACTCAATGATTTTTGATAGCAGCAGCTCGTCGCTTCACAAACAAACAAAAAAATAACTCTCTCAATCCCAATATAGGGTGGGTGGGTTGGTGTGCAAAGGCATCATCCCTTTTTTACAGGGACAGGCACAGCATGGAAAGAAAAAGCCATAAGCCGTGTGTAAGCCACAAACAAAGTGAAAGGGAAATAAAAGGATGGAAGAACGCACTTCCAAGAAAAAAGAAGCAAAGAAACGTCCATATCCATATATTAATATATTGGATAATTAAAAACTCATAACTATGGTAATGGACCGCCGTGAAAGAGAGGCTGATTTAAATGCAAATGGGTGGGATTGATTGAAACTTCAAACCGTCTTCATCTGCTTCTCGCGCTTTCCCATTTGCCCCACGGTACCGCCATGGTGTGGTTGTTTATTTTTTGTTTCGCTTTGCTTTGTCTTCCTTTGCTTTATCTTCCGTTGTCGAAACTGTGAAAACCTTTCGCGTCGGAGGGATTTGAAAGGAAGGAAAAAAAAAGTAAACTAGATGTTGATATTTACTTCAGTTGTACGGTACGGTTTTACACGCGCGAACGGAAGGAAACAGCGCAGATGGGTTTGTGTTTCTTTGCGCATCACATCGCAATTTCCTATCTTCTGCCACCTTTTAGTGATTACGAAAGCAAATGATTTTTTCCCTTGGTTAGCAAGAAACGGTTGGAATGCAATTTCAGCCGCAATAATACGCTGGTGTAATATACGAACCGATGGACAGTAATAATTAAACTACCACGACAAACCGAACCGACATTGCCGAACGGTGGTGTGTGATACCCGGGAGGAAAAAGAAACGATGAATAAATTTTCCCTCGGAAATTAGCTTGCCTTGCCACTGGCTCTAGTGGAAAGTGAAAGAGAAACCCAACAGCTTGAATGTTTTTATGAAACCGTGCAACAAGCATCGGGCGAAAAAGGCATGAGCTAATCCTCCCACTGTGTAGTCCCACCAAAGAAAAGAAAAAAACCAAGCCAAACCCGTTATGATTCGCGTTGTGTCGCTTACAAAAACAAACTGAGCGGTCAGCATTGAGAATATATAAGAAATAGAAACTGATCACTAGGCTTTTTTTTTCATATTTTGCTTTGTTTTCAAGCACTTTTGCCTCAATCGAATGGCGATAGAAACAGTGTAAATGTATACTGCCTCTGCTTTATCTGCCTGCGTTTCAAGTGGCGATGTCTCTCCATCCAACAAATGGCAGCTCATCTCGTCAAAATGCTTACCCTCGTCATTGACCCGCGGCACTGACGGCTCAATCTTCAGCCGTCCGTCCGCGTCAAACGTCGGCGTCGTGCAGGAATGCTAAACGACTTTTCTGTGACAGACAAAAATGTCAGTGAAAAGGTGTTCTGCTTTTTTTTTCATTATTGAGCAAAACTCGCACCAACCGTAGAAGGGAGCTGTGTTTTTTTTATTGGGTGGTGCACTTTTAAATGTAGGTCATTGATAGCTGAAGCAGAGTAAAAATAGTGAACAAAAATGGTAGATGCCATGAAAAGAATCGAGATGTCTCAACACAGAGGCGCTTCTGTTCTAAACAAACACAACCGAAAGAGCGGTACTTTTTTTTTAAACTAAAAAAACGAATCACACTTTAAGCGAGTGAAACCGTGAATGTATTAATTTGTTTGCATCCCGCGTTTTTTTTTTCTGTTGTTTTTCTACTTCATTATTTCATTGTTTGCTTTCAGCAAACATGTCATCCGTGAATGAAAACGAAAGGTGTTAGCTGTACCGCACACTCATGCACACCATACCCGTAAAGCGAATAATGAATAATTAATCTTGTTACGCGTACAGTTTTATTCATCCAAGCGCACCAAGTGAAAGCGCGTGAATAAACAACGAAGTCGAACAAATAATAAACAAACAAACGAAAAAAAAATGAGCAAATTAAACGCGAATCGCGCTTTATATCCACAAGCGGCGTGAACGAATAATATTATTCTATCCCGCTGTCGAAACAACAGCAATTTGTGCTTAAAACTGCGTCAAAAATGTTAGCACCCACCAACCCACAAGAGGAGTTCATTTGGAGAGGAAAGAAAAAAAAGAGCAGTGTGTTACGAAACTACTAGAATAAAAGATACAAAACCCTTTTTTCCATTTTGCAACACCAAAAAAATACATCACCACACGCAAAAAAAAAAAACGCACTAAAGAAAGGCGGAAAAGTAATTTATCAAAAGCATAAAATGTATACCACAACAATGTAGAGCACGCGGAGAGCTTTTCGTTTCATTATGGCGCTTTGTTCATTATGGCACATTTCACGCAGGAAGCGTACCCGACATGGAAGCAAAAACAACACCGGCTCCATGCGCGCGAGATATCCTGCGTAAAAGGTGATCGTGTTGGACAAGGATAATTTTCCAAACATACACACAGATACCGGATCGGAGGAGCGTTAGTTAGGGAAAACAACAACAAAAAAACCCCCTAACGATGATGGAAAATCGAGTCAGAAAAGGCAAGACCAAAGGGGAAAAAAATAACAAGTTAGCTGTCCATTACGGATTATCAAATGGAGCTACTCAGCTGGCCGGCGTCGGGTCGGAAAAATCGAATAGTTGCGGCAACCTGAAAGGGCGTCAGATAAAGTGCAACAAAAGGGAGAGCGAAACAGAGATAGAGGACAAAAAAAGCCTGCCAGTTTTGTGACCCTAACCACCCTTGTGCCGGGGGGGTAAAGAGGCCCGACAACCGGACAAGTAAATTGATTATGGAAATTGTCCCAAAAAAAAAAATACAAAAACAGAAAAAAACAACCCTGCCCCGGTCATGGTTTGGTTACCGGCACCGTTTTGCCATCCCCAATTTCCAACCGTCGAAAAGCCCGCAAGGTTGGTTCACTTCGCTAATGATACGCGCGGCCAATACTTAATGTAAATATTTGAAATAATTTACTCATTTCATTTCCTTTCGTTTCTTCCGCTCGGCGCACACCTTTGGCCACATTCCTCCACCCAGCCAAAACTCCCCCCGTAAATCCATGATGAGGGCGAGTTCTCATCAACGCCTTTTACGGGGTCCTTTTTTTTTTTCGTTGGTTTTTGCCCTCCAAATTCCCAATGTTCCGAAGCATTCGGCGCAGTGGACTTCACTTTCCACAAAGTTCTGGAGGTTTTTCTGTTTTTTTTTTGGGTTTTTGTTTTGAATTTACCGTCGATTGCAACGAATCCCGATCGACCGATCGACCAGTTGCGCCATTTCTCTCTTCATTACCCCGTAAGCGATCCGCGGTCACAACACATGAATGATGTGCGCGCGTACTGAAAGATTGGGGAAACGTTTCGTCTGTTTCAACTCCACCCCGGGTGGGTTCCTTTTTTTTTTGTTGGTATCCGTGTGCTTTATATGGGCCTGCGGTGGCCTTTCCATCCCATTCCCGATCGGTGTGCGACAAAATTCACTTCGCGTGGTTTATTTTTTATTTTTCCCGCACAGAACATGTACTCTTCTGCCACGATGGTTCGGTACACTCATTAAATGTTGGTGGCGGTTCGCTGATTCGATAAAGCGACGTCCAACGAAACCCCTCCGGGGAGATGCAGTTCAAGAATTTTGCCCTCCACACACACATACACACACACACACGCTAGTGGGAAAGAGAACGAACAGAAAACCAGTTTTTTCCCTAACCAGTGGATGGTCCGAGAAATGGTGGAGAACCACACGTAGAACACGCACGCGTATCCATGGGCTTTCGTGGTCCTGTACCCGACCAAAGCTACACCAACACACATACACACACACACACACACGGGACAGTAAAAAAGCAAGTAAAAAATACTTCAACTCATCACCGGTTCTGGTGCGCTTTAGTTCCATCCAGCCTTCTTTCTTTCCAAGGTTTGCCGTTTCTTTGCGCTTCGCCGTGCTGTCCGTTTGGGGATTTCGATCCGTTCTGGTTCTTTTAGCATTTTTTTTAGCATGCGAAAAGAAGGAAAGCCTAGCATTTAGTGTTGGGTGAGTGAGCGGATAAAGGATAAGAATAACGGGCGGTACAACCGTGTACGGGTTGGTGCTGGAGATGGAGAATCAACGGCCTGAGAGTCTTAAAACCCGGCAAATGGCAACATTAGTCTCTGACGCTGTCCGCGGTGGTACAAGTGCACTATGAGCTATAGAATCATGCCACAAATGTTTGGCGTTGGTGGAACATGATTTAAAATAATTAAAAAACGGTTTCTTTTCGTTTAAAAAATCTCAAATTGTGATAAAACATAACTTTAGCTCGTAATACATTACCTCGAGCTGGTCCCACCAAAACCAAAAACTCCGCTGCCCAACAAGAAAACAATTTTTTCTGTTTTATTGCAAATGATTATTGTTTAGTGCAACCCGCCTCTTGAAATTAGTGTCCGAACTTAACTTCAAAGCAGCATTAATAATCAACCATCTATCCAACTTGTGGAGGTGCTTGCTTTTGCTTTTGCCCATTTTATTCAGTTCGTTATCATCAAGCTCCGTAATAAAATATTAATCAATTTAAGAAAACTGGCCCTTCCTTCTCCGTCGAGTTCCCCCCGCTTGTTCCGTTTTGTCCAACAAAGACCCGGGGAACAGACCAGAGACAGGAGAAGAAGCAGTGCAACAACACCAGCATTATAGCTCGGGCCTTGCGGTCATGATGGTGTGCTCGTGGCTCATGATCATCAACACGGAAAGGGGGCTTGAAACATTTCTGTAGAGTCACTTGATGTGTTTTTTTTTCTTCTCTCGTGTCTTGTTGTTGTTGTTGCTCTTCTTCTCATTCTATACCTCTTCCACCATTTCCTCTCCCTTCGCTCTCTTTCTCTCGTCTACCCACTATAAGCTTCTCATCTTTATCGTTTTTCCATCGCGTTCCTTTTTTCCTTGTTTTTTTTTGTTTGTTTGTTTGTTAGCTCCGCTTGTATTCGAACGCGTACACAATTTGTTTCCTTTTGGCGTTTTCGAACATGCCGTCGTCATCATCATAGTCGTCTTCGTCGTCGTCGTCGCCGTCACTCGGTTTGCGTTATTATTGTTATCGTTGCTGATGTTATTCTAGTTGATGAAGCTTTCAATGTTTAGAAGTTTTTCCCTCCTTTACTCACCCCACTCCCTGCCAGCCCGCCTGCCCGAACAAGAAAACTCCCCCTATCAGTGGGTGTGTAGTGGGTAGGTGAGTGGGTACCATTTTTCATCGTCATTGCGCGGCCAATTCACGCGGCTTTTCCTTAGCCTTCCTTGCTGTGGGAAAAAGGAAACTTTTCATCCATCGTGGGGGCGTACGTACGTACGTACGTACCGTTCCCGGTACACAGGACGGTCAGGCATAATTTCCTCACGCTTTCTTTCCCAACACACGGTATGTTTGCTCAGCACTCTCGCAAAACTTTGGGCACCGTGGAATTGCAGGCGGACGAGTAAATGGGGAGACGTACTGGTACGGTCCCGGTTGGGAGATAAATATGTTTTTCCTGTAAACGGATCGTGCATATCGTGGCGGCTTGTTTTGCACAGTATTGCTGCCGAAGGTTGAACAACACTAACATAACAGCTTCCAGGAAGTTATGCTTCTGTAGGCGCGATGTGGAAAAATAACTAGAAAGAAGCTTTCAGCACTGATCTTTAAATGACTTTAAGCGAGAATTATAAGCGATGGTTGATGGTTTGCAAATACGGCGCGTGGTAAGTTTCAAACAGCTCCACACTATCAAGCACGGTCAACAGGGTTTGATAGGGTAGAATAACAGTTTACTTTTTCTCTTATGCAGAAAAAAAGCTGCCTGCAAAGGATGTGCAACACGAACGCAACAAAACCGTCAAACGTCCCCGGTACACTTTTATCCTTCACGATTATCGCATGACGCAGGATTCATGTTTGTTGAAGGATTTGTGTGCGCTTCTGTGTGTGTGTGTGAAACAGAGAGAAAAAATCAAGATAGAGTTACCCAGCTGGCCAGTGCCACCAGCAAAGCATCAACCACCCCATAAATAAATCCATAATTCAACGACAGTTCGGCCAATAAAAGAAGTAAATTCGACGCTCGGCAACGCTGCTGCACACAACGGCGGTTTCGAATTGTCCCGCATAGTCTTCTACGCAAACAGCAGACCCACCTCCGCTGTCTGCCCCCTCCCACACACACACACACCCACAAGGACAATTCTATTCAATGCGCGTGGCGGAAAAATGAAGGAAAAGTTGATCGTAAAAACGAAAGGAAGTGAGGTTATAAATGAGAAACTTTTCATTCTGGCTTTTCCGTTCGCTTCGCTTTTCATCTGCAGTCTGCACACACACACACATTTCTCTCTCTCTCGCTCGCCTTTTGTCCGTGTTGTTTCACTCTGCGTTTCTGTTTTCCATTACCCTTCCCAGGGAGGACTTTCAGGACTTCCGACGCAAACGGTGCTATACTGTCGATCGAGTCCATCCATTTTTCCTGCTTTTCCAGCACCTGCCTTGACTCGCTCCACATCTCGCATGTGTTCTATTTTTCCTTCCTTCCTTCCTTGTTCCTACCTGCCTCAGCCTCCCAAGTCAGCCTAGCTTTCTCACCCTCCATCTTACATTCTTTTCAAATTTGCCTCATTTTTCCTTTCCACATACCAAGGATCTCCGGGACCAAGAATCGCCAAGGATACTACTCTATTCTCGCTCGCTTCGCTAATGTTTCCTTCCGCCCGCTGTGTATCCACATCTCCCCGGCCCCCCCCCCCCCCCCCCCCCCCCCCCCCCCCCCCCCCCCCCCCCCCCCCATTCTCCCTCCCCTTCACATCATTTCATCAGCCATAAATGTCACGGTTGTATCTGACTCTCTAATGGACACAAACAGTCAAGTACACACACACAACGCAGCCATGGGCATGAAGAAGAAAAACCAAGATATATAGAAGGAAAAAAAACCGATTATGTCGAAGAACCGACCGGGCTATATTGATGGGGACGATGAGAGTTGGTGGGCAGATGCTTGCACAGAACCATTGCCATATTATTCCCATTGAAAATTCATTCCTGGGGATAGGGAGAAAATTGGGAGACGGAGGGAGTGGGCAGAGTCCAACGCGTTTTTCCTTTCCCGGTTTTTATTTTTTCCCCCCTTTCCCATGCAGAACATTTCCGCAGGAAGCAATGAATCCAAGGACTCGATATTTTTCCCAACTACATTCTTGCAACTTTCTGTCGCATACTACTACTGCTACTGGTCGAGTGAAAATCAATACACTTACAGTCGGGCTACATTTGCTAAGAATGGCCCATTCGGTATGGGGAACGAAAAAGGAAGGAAAACAACCCGTATGGAAAAGAAGTGACAGGAATGCACACACACACACACATTCTCTCTATCCGCAGCACAGCAGGGTAAAGGAAGAAAATGTCATTTAAAATGCATCATGCATGCGATAAGATGATATCATCGTATGGTTGCTTTTTTTTCTCCCGGCCCTCCGGTTCGCTTCGTTCGTTCGCTTTCTTGCGAGCGGAAAAGGATGAAATCGAACGAATCGGCCACTGGGCACTGGGCGGCAAGAAGACAAGATCGGCGGATCGATAAAGAGGGGGGGTTGGGACGGAAACGATGTCTCCTTCAATGTGCAAGCAGGCGACTATCATCCCCTATCGACGCATCATAAATCACACGAGCGATTTAAGTGAACGAACGCCAACACAAAAATACAAACAAAAAAAACCGCCCTCCCCACACACACACAGATACTATCTCCAGCTGGTGCACATACACACAGTGGTGGGAGTACAAAAAAAAAACACTGTTTCATTTCCAAATGCGACGGAATTTGTCAGGCCATTTGTCATACGATCGAGAGCATTAGCACCGGGATGAAAACTGCTTTTTGATAATGGTGGGAAATCCCCGCATTCCCACACACTTGCATGCTTTAAATGAGTTGGAAAATCTTGTGCCGGAAAGGAAGAACGTTTAATCTAGTGTTTTTCGGATGGTATATTTTTTCCTTCAGTACTCTACCAACTGCTTTAAATAATGGTGCATGCCGCTATTGAAGTCTTTGATAGATTAAGCTTTATCAAATTTAGACGAGACAATTATTATTCTTCTTGTCAAACTTAAATTTGTATACTTCTTTGGGTTCACTGGGTTTATTTCTTTTCAAACGTTTTTAACTCTTCTAGACATGTGTTTGAATAGTGGTAGCTTTTATACCAAACGTGTGATAGACCCAACATATAAATATCCCTCAATTCTGCTCATAAGTATCGTTTAAAACTTCTATCATTGAACGAGTACATGAATTCCTCTTAACTAAAAGTAGAAATCAAGTAGATAATATTCAAAAACTATAAATAGAAGCATTTTGGGCTCAACAAATTCCAGCAACAGTACAAAAAAACATCTGATAATACATCTCTCCAATACATGTACTAAAGATGCTTAAATATCAGAATTGTATCCAGGATATGTTAGACAATTTAGCAAACAAGTCATTACTCAATAAACCTGGAACTTTACTCAAAGTCAAACAAACTTAATTTGACCGAAAATATTGAAAAAACTGAGGACAAATTAAATTATCTCGGATAACTGGTCAATAATTAATTATCTCGGATAACTTGTCAATTTTCCAGGATTCCGTGAAGAAATTCCATCAAAATATCATACAGGTTAAACGCTTTCTAATGATCCAAAATCTGAGGTAGATCTTTAATAAATGTTTGCTCACCATTCTACAATGTGGGAAAATGAGCAAACTTTGTCAAACAAGCAAGAAAATTGCTTTGTTTTGACAGCTGTCAAAAAGCTTACAAAAAAAACTGATTCAGCGCAGGCTTTAAACAGAATTAACTATATTAATTGGAATTCAAATTTAAATACATTTGCCCGCTGTTTACAATAAGCACAAAATAATGCAATCAACGATTGTTCGTCTTCACAAATGTGTCAAGTCCCGGCGGACGTTAAGCTGACATTTTCGTAAGATTTATTTTTCGCAATCATTTGACCGGCCATTTTTCGGCTGCTTGGCGAATAGAGGTAAGTAAAGAACGTTGGCCCGGTCCCCGATACAGACAATTAGTGGCTGATTTCTAGCACGGTTGTGAAGCGTACCTTTCGAATTTGTAACGCGTGAAACATTTTGACTACACAAGCAAATGAGCAAATGCTACACGGCGAAGAGTAAAAAAAAAACATGTAGAATAAATATAAACAGACGAGAAGAAAAAGCACTAGATTCTGATGCATTCCGGCAATTTCTGCTTCACGGCTATATAATGCTGAGGGAGGTGCGTTTTCCGTTCCAACCATTGAATAGGCACGAATAATTCCTTCAACCTCCCATATATTTTTTGTTGTTGCTGTTGCTGCTTTCCCGACAAGGGATCGAGGAGATTCATCGATCAAGGGAAGATATTTTTCCTTTTAATCTCCACCGACACTCCGAAGGTGAAGGATGCGCGCGCGAAGGAGTCTGCGTTTTGGTCAGCTGGCGTTGGACCAACAAACGCCTTGTACACAGCGGCCCGCGTCCAATAACCGGACAAGGGCCACTTACGAGTGAATTTCTATGTGTTTTTTTCCTTTTTTGCTTCTTAAAACCTCTCCATCCACCAGAACTCCAAATCAATGCGCTGGCAATGAAATCCAACGATCCCGAACCCATGATAGAGAAGGAAGGAAGCGAAGGGATAAAAAATCAACATCAAATCAATAAGAATGTGGCGCGGTGTGGGAATGGAGCAGTGGAACTTCGGGCGAGAGGTGACTGTTCGAAATTGCTCCATTCGGCGGTGGTACGATCGGGCCCAGAAAAGATCGTTTCTTTTTTTTATTTTTGTTATGCGCGTTACCTTCATCATCCGCCGCAAGAGGGAGTTGTGCGCCAGAAGAAGGTTGTACAACAAGGCGCAGAATAAGCTCCAAGAGCCCGGTTTTCGGTACTTCGGTACGTTCCCCCCGTGCTCACGCACCGTTCCACTTCATCCCAGAGGGTGGGGTGGGGTGGCAGGAGGGAGGTGATCGGTTGATCTCCTTCCGATCCCACCGTGTGCACTTTCTTCGACTACTTCAAAACGATGGGTTTTACTTCTTTTGCTCCATCTCATTCGCTCTTGCGCTGCACCGTGTGGCACACACCTCGCTCTATCTTTCGCTTGATCTCCTCTTCCAAGCGATCATTCCACGGCTCCAGTGGACCTCATCGTAACCTCCTCTCCCTCTCCCCTCCTCTTCCTGGAGGAATGCTTGGACGAGTTGCCTTCCCGCTTAGTTCGGGTTTTGCTTCGTTCGGTTCCTTCCCATTGCTGCCGTCTGTTCTGCTGCCGCGCACCGAGAGGTGCAGCGATTTATCTCCCAAACGGCCTCCATTTCTTGTCCGGTCCTTTCTTGCCGTGTCTTCCATTTTCCGTGTTTCGGTGCTTCACCCATCACGGCAGCAGCGTTGCCGGTTACAGCGTTGCCAGGTTCAGTTTTTTTTTTCGCTGCGTCAAAACCCCGACCGCGACGTGACTATGAAAAGTTTCCAGGGCCTTCGGTTTCGAAAATTTCGGCCCGACGAAGGGCGGACGAAGGAACAGAAAAATAAACACACACACACACAAACACGAAACATAGGGAAAAACCACCCTCCGGGTGGAAAAGGTGGAAGAGGAAGGAAGAAAGGAAGGAAGGGAGGGAGGAGGTGGATGAAGTGAAGCAGGTCGCAGTATCACAGCTTCCAGCAGAAGATGGAAAAGCTTGCTGCTCACGAGAACGGGCCAAGAGAGCCATCTAGCGGCGCACATCACACCGAGCGAAAGAGAAGAGGTTGATGAACGCGCTGAGATGAGAGCGAACAGCGAGCGAGAGATAGATAGATAGAGAGAGAGAGTGCGTGTGTGTGAGAAAAGAAAAAAAACGCGTTCTAGTCGCAGAGCAACAAACGAAAAAGAAAAAAAAAACAGACCGATTTTTGTGTGTTTCTTTCTTCAGTCTTTTTTTTTGTTGTTGTTGGTTGGTGGCTTGCTTTGTCAGGCCTAAACAACACCCCAAAAGCAGTGCTGTGTACGGCAGAACGGCGCAACAAACACAACCAAAGCAACCCAGCATCAGTTTGGAATGCTCTCGCGCGAAACGCACTCGGGATATATACATTTCGGATCGGCCGTTTATCCCTTAGCCATTTATCCCCATTACCAACACACGCGCAAGGGATGGGAAAATGTCGCACCCATACACACACACGCGCGCACCGTGCGAAGGGGTTTGGTTGTGTGTTTTTACGTGCCAGCACCAGTGCACGCGAAGAAGCCTATGAAATGATGACTGGCGAACAAAGCAATCCGCATTCAGTCCGAAATTGCTGCGTGTGCTTTCTCTCGCTCGCACACGCACAGAGTGTTGGTTGGCTTTTCCTTTCCCTCCAGTTTGCTCGCTTTTCCATCTTCCCTTGTGGGGCAGCTGTGGGGACACACACACAGACACACACACACACACACAAGTACGGGAGGAGGGCAAGATTTATCTTTCACAAAGGTATTTTTCCTGCCGTGCATCGTCATCGCGTCGCGTCCGGCTGGGTCCGCGGTGTGGTCATTGCTTTTACTAGGAAAAGTTTTCGATACATTTCACCCCCTTCCTTGCCCCTTCCCCCTTTTCCATTGCACTAATCACCCTCTCCTCCCGGAGACTAAGCTACGATCCCACTTAGTTGCTTAGTCTCCCTTCCGGAGAAGAGCTAGATAGTTTTGTTTTCGGTTTACCTTCATCTTAAAGCAGTTTCCCGCAGCAGTTTTTTCGCACTTGACCCGATGGGGTGTGTGCATGGTTTCGCTCACGCCGCCACTAACTGTTTTCTGTGTTTTATTCTTCACCCTCCCATCCGGATTTTGGAACCTTTCTTCCTACGGATTTGACTTTGAAGTTTTGAAGTTTTCAGAGAGATGATGCTTTACTGCCACAATACTGCTGTTGCTTCGGGGTGCCTCTGCTATTTCTTCATATCCGTTGCGTACCTTTTACCACTTTGCGGACAGCAGAAGCGAACCTGAAGATACACGCAGAACATCGAGACTCACTGTTATATGCGCGATGTTTGTGCAAGACAGTGTGTTTTGCAAAGGCTGCTTCGATGTGACGTTTCCTGCAAAACGCGACATCACTATGTGCATGAGTTTGGTGTTTGTTTTTGCTAAAACGTGTACCAAACGGGGCAAGGCACTGGTTTTACTACCGCGCGTGTGACTTTTTCCCAACGATTTTACGAGCAATCATCTTCATCTCGCACATGAAAATTACATTTTTATGCATCAGTGGCAAACCTTCACTGTGAGTGTTTCTTCGTGTTTCTTCGTTTTTTTTTGTTTAATTTCATAAATCGTTTTATTCTTTTTCTTTAGTTTTAAAGCTTTTTTCCGTTGCTAAGCACACACCATCGTCAGCAGTACACGCACTTCTACAAAGCAGATAAAATTTAGCTTTTTCACACCGGATCACACAACCAACACTCATCTTTAGTGCTTAGCAGCCGCAAAAGTGAAAGGTTCAAATCAGTGCTTGCTTTGCTTTTCTGTTTTTCTTACAACTTACAATTTCTCGTCCCAATAGAGACGGTTTTTTTTGCTGATGACAGGCCCGCGAATGTGAAAGCTGCGGGAAAATGTATCAGCCCAACATGGGATAATGGCGCAAAACCGCCTAACGAACTGGGGTTGTTCCGATCGGTGTAATTGCATCCCTTGGGGTACACACACACACACACCAACCGGGAGCAAACCCTATCACTTGCATAGCGCAATTGGATGGCGCTTTGCTGCGTGTAGTACAAATTAGCGTTTCCACGAAAATGGTCACAAACACACACACACGTCATGTTGAATCTTTTTAACACGTTGCAGCTATTAACGCTGCATCATTTTATAACAATCACAAGCGACAACCGACATTTTTGGAGCGACAACCCATTTTTTTCACACACTCACACATGTTTAGCGGTTACACTGTAATAGCACTATTTTTTTCAGTCCACCCCCCCCAACCCCCCCCCCCCCCAATAATAAATAATAAACTTCTTGTACACCACCTTCGGTGCTTAAAGCAGCTAAATGAACCCTCACAGCTCACTGAAGTAATATTTTACGAGCTTAGCGGTTAATGTTTGCGGATAAATTAACGTACTTTATGGAATTTCTCACACACAGCGCCAGGGTTGTAATATGGTTGTGCTGGTCGCACTCTACCGTGCTAGAGCATCGGTGGATTAACTGGAACATTTAGCAGCATTAAACACGAAAAATATGACACCTTTCCGTTAAAATAAACACATTATTTTCGATTGCGCACGGCACGGGTCACGTCTTGTGTGAATTGTGGTTTGTATTTTGTTTTTTGGTTTGCTTTGGCTGTGTACTTTCCATCTCTTCTTCAAACAGCGAAACGACATTTTCCTGGATAAGCAGGATACAAACGAACGAGTTGTTCACCAGCAATTCGTTTATAAAAAAGTATAAATATTCAAGAGAGTTAAAGACTTTTGGTTACTATTTTCTTTTTCGCTTGCTTCATTTTAAATGGAGTTGAAGTCGTTTTTTTTACGCCTCATAATTTTACTATCGATTTTCGCAATCATTTTCCCAATCGTAAATAAAAAGGCAACATGATTAGCATGAAAAGTACAGGATGAGAAACAGTGAGAGGAAGCAAACAAAACAAAAAAAAAGCAGCGTTCCGTCGGAAAAAGTTAGCCCTTGTAAACAAAATGGCCATCTTTGACACTTTTTTTCTTCTTCTCTTCCTCCAAATTGCCTTTCGCGGTTTCTCTCCACGATTTGCGGAACTATCCCTACGCTCTCATTCTCTAGAATTTCATTCAAAACCGAAACAAAAAAGCTATCATCCTTTCTTCTCTATTAAAATCCTATCTCGCACACACTCGCTCGCTCGCTCACTCTCGCACTCACGCTCTCACGCTCTTTCGGTTGATTGAGAGCGTAACGATAGTAACAATACCGACCGCTAGAGGGCGCCAATAGCCGGAATGATTGGTGAAAAAGAGAACGTGCGAAATGGAGAGAAGCAAAAAAAGAGAAAAAAAAACACGCAAAGGAAGAATTTTGCGTGCTCCTTGTCTTCTTCTATTTTTTTCTCAATCTCCCCTTTCTATTTCAAGGTGGAGAATATTGGTTGGGGCGAAGAAAAAAAAAAGGATTGCAAATGAAAATTCGGCCCACAACCATGGTAGAACCGTTTTGCTGCGGGTGAAGAAATTGGTTTGATTACACATATACGGAGGGAAAAGGAATTTCAACTGACCCATTTGAGGTTGGTTGCACGGAGAAGCTGACCGGATGGGGTGTGTATGTTTTTTGTTGTTTGTTCGTTCTCTGGTGATGTCGAATCAAGCCCACGATGAGGATGATGGATACACACAGGACACGAACGCTTCTGCATTCATTCGATGATGTTTGAATTTTCTTTTCTTTTTTTGTTGTTGGCATGTTTTAAGTTGATTTTTGCTCCATTCAGCAACCGTCGGTTCAGCTTTTCCTGGAAAGGATGTGTCACGGCGTATCTCATTCGGCCATTTTTCGCAGCACAAAGTGGAGCCAGCATTCCATTCGAATTTGCATTCCTTCGCCTTTACTTTTCTCATCCACGGGTGATTTTTTAAAACAATTTTTAAACACACTCTTCTTCACCACGCTTTTCGAACGGATGGACATTTGCACACATTCTCAAGCACAAGGCACACACACATAAACACACATACACAAACACTTGGCCACCGTGTATAGGTGCGTACCACCTGCGTTTAACTTCTTTTTACTCCGGGAGTCAGAAATCCCCACAAATTCCTATCTTATTCCCCTTTTTTGCCCCGTTCTTCCCCCTTCCCCTCACCCTCCCGTATCCACAGACACCAACTCATAAGCACACAGCCATAGACACACACACACACACACACAGCCACACAAGAGCAAGCCTTTTAGGCTTCTTTCGTTAATCCGCGTAACTCCCGCAACGCCAACCACCCACCAAAAACCCACCCCACCGGGCTAGAAAGGGGTGGAAGATTTCGCGTACTACAGATATTCACCTTTTGCTTCACTGTGGCAAAAACAGGCACATGTACAGACAGACACACACACACACATACACACACGTAGACACAGCATACACCCTACGGCGTTGGTGGCCGTTTTTTTTTCTTTTTTTGGCTGGCCGTTTTCTTCATCTATGCGCACACCCTCGCCGCATGCTGCAATCAAGCCGAAACCGCGCTTCCCAACACAACAACCCCCTATTTTCACAGCCCCATCCACACACGCACACGGGATACGGCTATATACACATGCGGGATTCGAAAGATCATCAGCACCGCCGCCATACGACCACGGGGTAAAAAGGACGTCACCCGTGTCCTTCTTGAGGGTTGAGTCGTCTGCCTATGGAAGCACCATTTGTAAGCGACACAGAACGTAGAACGAGAAACACCTACTCACAGACACAGGCACACTCACGCTTTCTATCTCTCTTCTTCGCTCACTTACTTTCTCACTCTCTCGCTCTCTCTCTCACTCGTTGCCCGCAGGATTGTTGCCCCGGTGCACCACCTCCGTGTGTGCGTTTGGAAGTGCATACACACGCGCGCGGCCCGTTCCGTGTACCGTGTACGCACTCTTCGGCGGTTTGTTCGAAAATGAAGGCAGCCAGCCAAGCTGAGCGCATGAATGGATCGTACCGTTTCTCGTCTTCATGCTAGAGCGACCAAACAAGAGTGCGAGAGCGGCAATGCTTCGCTTATGCTCACGCGCGAGCGATGACGCGAGACTTATGCTAAACGCAGCTCTTTTCCACGCTCAGCCGAGTTGCGTGTGATGAGGCTCTGGCTCCAATTCTCAGTAAAACATTCCACGCATTTTATACACAAATTTGTTTGCCGGATTAATCGAAATTTTCGATAGGAATTTAAACAAACTAATGGTACTCTTAAAGTGTGAAGTGTTTTTTGGTAGAAAAAATGACAAGTTTTAACATTAAATTTAATGCTTTTAACCCACAAAAAAAAGACAAATGACCAAACAGAACAGAGCATGAGAGAGAGAGAGAGCAATTTAACCTGCCTTGGAGTGAGTCACAAACCGTGCACAAGCATAGTTCGTGAGACGGGAGAAGATTCTACAGCATAAGAGCATAGAATGTTTTACGCTATTTTCTCTCCCTTGCACGCACACATACACACGCGAACGCGTATTTGAATGATTTTAACCACGCACACCCGTAAAGGGAATTGTTTCGAACGCGTTGGAAACACGCACACAAGCATACCGTTTTTGTTACCGGAGCAGCAGTTGCAGTAGGCTCCGCTTATGCTCCGTTAAATTGACGGCCAAGCGAATGGAGCAACGACAACAACAACAACAACAAACCAATCCACCACACTAAAAACTAAACCAAATCAACATCGAACCGTCGCGGCATTTGGCCAAAAACTACGTCGAGACAAGGTGCGTACGACAAGGGGAAGATAGGGAGTTGGGGTAAGGGGGAGCAAATGAGTTGCTCGAGGGACCGAGGCTGGAACTGGCACTATGGAGAGAAGTATCAAAAACCTTACCCAGCACCCGGACTGGACTAAACGGCGCGTGACTGACTCACGGTTCACGGGCCACAGGAGGGTCCCAAAAAAAAAAGGGAAAAAACCCGGCCCAAACATTAACCCATCCCTTGTGGATGTATGTAACAGGAGAAAACAAAACGCAACCAAAAACACCGAGAAAAGAAGGTGTTGTCCGAAGCATTGTGCAAAGCAAGCAAAGCCTCCAACGGGAACAGTGGGTGAGTACAAAACAATAGAAATGATGCAGCGGCTCTTGGGGGTGAATTATGTTTACCCATCATGGAATCCGCCTTCCCCCTTCTTCCTTCGCCCATTCCCCATGCAGTGAATGGGTGGAGGAAATTTGATTCAGCCTAAATCGCGCACGGCTTAATGAAAAATTCAACCGCCACGGTGGGCGCTTTTCGGGCGACAGACCGACCGAGAGGAAAGACAGAATGAATCCCCAAAAAAAAAACACACACACACACGAGAAGGGTGTTTTCCTCAGAGTTACCGGACACGAAATTAGGAAACAACCTTCAACCACTGCTGGCCACCCGGAAATGCATTTGTTTTTGGAATTGGTACGCGCTTGCTGTCGGATATGGGATCGTCACCGACCGAGCGTGTACCTTTTGCGCCATATAATGAGCCAGAGAAGGTGAGAAGAGGTTGAGGTGGTAATTAATTTGTCATAAGCCCTCCTGAACCTGTACCAGCTGGGGGTGGTAGAGGGGAAGATCGTTGCCACACTGCCACGGCGAGAAAGGTGAGGAACGAATGAGCATTTTATGATTATTTTATTTCTAACGTAACTTTTTAAATGCATTTCTTTCTTTCCTTCTTTCTCGTCTGTCTCTCGTTTGGAAGAGAAAGAGAGAGAGAGAATAACCGAACCATTCCACAGGCATATGGAGTCCATGGGCTTTTATGTAGGGATCGGGAGTGAAAAAGGTATGCAAAGTTCACTTTCCATTATTATCTAGGACGGTTCCTGTGCTCGCGTTTAAATGGAGCAAAGTACCGAGGATGGGAAGCAAAAGTGAAATAGGGGAAATAAAATTTAAAAAAAAAACACATCATCTAGCCTTGGAGCTGATAAGGCCATTCGATGGCCATTCGGGAACGCGGAAGGGAAAGCGGTTAAGGTGGTAATGAATATGAAAAGTTCTACATGAAGCAGATTCTTACGCCGTTTACGAGTTTCATCTCTACGGTATGGAGGTCTATGAAAGGAATTACTACTGTATTTCATTTTTAACACAGCTACAGAACGATACCGACACTGTACTTTTCTCATTAAAATCACGTTAAGCATTAGAATTTCTCTTTTTCAGTAAAAATGAAAAAGTTGGGCGGCGTTTGGGTTTTGTTATTAACGCCAAAGAAAATATGCTGCAAATATTTTAATATAGAGTTACAATAAAATACATACAACAAACGGGGCAGTGACCACACGAATAGTATTTTTCATATGGAAATTTTCTCTCTTTATGTTTGCTTTTTGGCACTATGAAACCTCCACTTGGGTTCCTAATTGTGAAATTCTTGAATACTCACTAATTAAAAATTGAGTTATGCGTAAAAATTAACAAACTAGAGCAGATTTTACACTACCACTGTCATGGGAAGATTAGAGTTGATCCAATAATCTCATATATTTCTGTTTGTTCGCATTTAGAACGAGATTTATGTAGAAGTTTGAAACAATTGTGCAATAGTCACGTTTATTAAAGTTATCTTGCTATTGAAAGATAAAAGAAGATTTGTCAAGTTTTTTGGCAAGATTCTTGACAAGATTCGATGTGTCGTGTGAAAGACACTCGGTAATCTTATTATGAGGTGCATTGTTTAGGTAGAGGATCTGCTTTATAAATCTCCATACTTAATCATAACTAAATTTTAAGAATAATGAATAAATAATCCATTTAGATTTTTGGCATAGATTTTGTCTAACCTTTCGGAAAATATTAATATGTACCTGAATATCCCGAAGCATTCACAGACTATTGGAGAATTATAGAGAAAGTTCCAAACCACTTCTCAATGCAGTAATTGCAATGTTTAATAGCTGTGTGATTCCAATTCCAGGCTTTCACAAGTTCTCCAAAATAAAGTAGAATTGGTCCAGGCGGAAACCAACGCCAACAAACTACAAGACAATTTTATTGAGGAAAATGGACAGCAAATTGTGAGAAATTACAATAAAAACAAATAACGCCTCATACTCAATCCAGTGGTACACCAAAAACTTAAACATTTTTTATAGAAAGTAGTTGAAAGATTGTACTCTCGTTTATCACCGCAATGCGACTCCATTATAACATAACCGCAAAATAATTTATAAAATTAAATTGTAAATTATTGTGTTTAATTTCGACGGCGCACCATTAAGACACGGTAAACATAAATCAGCAAATAGGATGTTTAATTCGAAAGCACCCATCTGTTCATCACACTCACGTACACCCCTCACGCTGTTTTCGTGGAAAAATGCGTTATTCAGTAGCGATCCAGGGAGCGTGTACAGCATTCTACCAACGCTTCACAAAAACCATAAACTAATTCCCAGTAAGCAAGAGAGAAAAACACTCAATGTTCATCAAATGCAGTACGAATTAAATTTTTAATTCATGCATTTCGGTTCATTATTCCACCCTGCTGAACATGGGATATTTATCGTGTAAATGTAAGAACTTTGCCAAACTCCCAGACACTGGGGAATTTTTTTGGACCCGAGATTATTCGCACCGAGGTTTGTAACCGAATTCCACCGCGTACTTCCAAAGTGTATTAACGTGCGCGAATGTGTCCCAAAACGCTTCGTCCACAACCGTAACCACAACCGAATGGTCCAGGTGCCAATGGCCTTGCATTTTAAAAATCCACACCGAGATATCAGTTTTTCCACATCGAAAATAATGTTTTCCCCCAAGGGAAGGAAGGGACTGTAACCGAAGAAGAAGAAGACGGTTGATTCGGATAAGCGGGCAGCGTGACAAAGCGTGAACCAAAAATCATATCAAAACCCCAGCAAGTAGCAGCAGAATATCTTAAGCCATGGACAGCATCTTAAGTAATCAAAACTCTTGATGAACGACAATCAGTCCACTTGGACTCCTGTGCGGTGGTTTATACCTTTTTCTTTCTTTCTTTCTTTGCTCTGGCATCTCTTGAAAATGTCGCCAGAACGGTTCTTGAGAATGTCCCCTTGAAAATGGGATGGAAAAATGGTGTAAGATTTGTTTCGCTCTCCTTGTCCATTCTCGTTGAACCTCACAAAAAATTCATCACGTACCCACCACCGTATCGCGTAATGGCATTTTCGCGCTATTCTGGGCTTCGCTTGGAAAAATGTGCGCGACCCTGTCACGAATGGGAAAAGCTGTCGATTTTTGTTATTAAAAGTAATCATAATCGTGACGTGGTGTGGATGGGTGCGTGTTTTTTTCTTGGGGAGATGTTTTCATATATTTTTTTTTTAAATTCTTCACCTTCCCATCATCTCCAGTTCTTGCGCCTTAGACAGCAGTGGAACGTTTTTTTTTTATGGCCGAACACTCAGAGAGAGCGTTTTTCCGTGCCAAACGTGCGTCATGATGGACTTTTTACGAGCCTGACGAGTGCGGGACGATGGCTGCTTAACCTTATTCGGGATGGTGGTTCACCTTCTACGCGGCAAGAACTGTGGCAAGCGTTCCATCGTTTCGGGTGAGAATTGGAAAGCTTTTCGGGCCAATCAACACGGGCAGCGGCCGGCGGTTAACACACGTTTACGACCCAATCGTGTGTTTCATTGCACTGAGTGGTAGAGGGTTTTAAATATCTAACACCCGAAACCAAAAACCAAAAAAAAACAGAACGGTTTCATTCGTTTTATTATTGCAACTCTCAAACGGTAGCGCATGCGAGAATCCGAAAGCAATGCGAGACGAACAGCTTTAATTGCAGACTTATCTAGCAGTTTTTGTTGTTTTTGAAGATTGTCGAAATGTGCTGATAGAACCATCTTCCTAGATCTTCCTTTATTATCATATTCGAAACAGAAATGTTCATCTTACCTGGCATCTTGTTGATGGCTTGGGTGACAGAAACGGCCCTCGCCATATGTGCAGAAAGGGACCTTTTCACAACTGTTATGCTCAAGTGTGCTCGTGTGCCGCGTGCTGGGAAAAAAAGGAAACAAAAAAGCAGAAATACAAATAAAATATGATGGTTTTTCCAGCCACTCCTCCCTTGGACGCGATGCTGGTAAGGGCGAACACGCGGCAGTTGATATGGTTTGTTATTATATTATAAATAATATTATGTATCATACATGTAAGTGAAACATTTATTTGAATCAGTAAACTTAAACATTATATTATATTTTTTATTTTCACGTTCAAAAATCATATTTGTAGTTTTTAAACACCAAAAAAACCTGCTTTTTTG
This sequence comes from Anopheles rivulorum, assembly GCA_018908115.1. Taxonomy (NCBI): domain Eukaryota; kingdom Metazoa; phylum Arthropoda; class Insecta; order Diptera; family Culicidae; genus Anopheles; species Anopheles rivulorum. The sequence continues at coordinate 15,780,242 of STHB01000010.1, forward strand.
TCATGTTGCATTGAAAAATAATTCCAACCACTCGAACCTCGAACCACGGGAAATTGTCCTATCAACACATCGTTCCAAAAATTGCAATCGCACACGCGCGGAATGGATTTTGCTCGCTTCATATCACGATTACAGCGAGGGACACATTCTCTACACGGGGCATCGGCTGGGCTCGGGCGAAGTATCGAATTATCACATAACCCCTGCACAAAATTGTTCACGGGGAACAAAAACACCGACCCGTCGGGTCGGGTCGCGGGCCCGGCAGAACAGAGCCGGTGGAGGCCGGTGGTGTGTTTTTCCCAAATTTTCCTTTCCGCGTTGCATTGGCACCGAGCACCGACGACGACCGCCTGGGGTGAGCCGCACGTTTATCAACGACGCGAAATCTTGGAAAAACTATCGTCAAAACTGCGCCGTAACCATATTTATATCCCTTCGCTTTTGAACCTTCGATGTTCGATATCCTGGTGCGCGTCCCGGAACGTACGCAACACATCCCTGTTCCCTGTTGAAAGAAAAAGGGGACGATGAGTGCGCCGGTAGCGTATTGCTGTGTGTGGCCAGCAATAATAACCGAAACCAGAGGCATAAACCACCGCATCAAGTTACGGGAGCGCTCACCGATTGTTGCCCCGACCACACTGTGATCCCTTGTTCCATCCAGGACGCAGGGATGGTTTCGGCTCATGGCCGTGTAATTGAAGGAAGCACATAATTCAATGTGCTGACCGAGGAATAAATATACTCGAATCGGCCGAACGATATCAAAGCAAACCCTCTTGCGAGGTGACGCTCATTTTTGGCCGGGCTGCTTGGAACGAAAGAGAAACAACTTGTGGCAGACATTCGAATGGGTTTGATTACATTTATGGCGCGCTTATCAGCGTGCCTGCACTGTTACTATCATCGGCATCATCATAGCCGTCATCATCGTCGCCAGTGTCGTACGGGATCATAATCACACTCTGGCCATGGTGCCGTGTGTGCGCTATTAAATTCATTAGTTCCACCGTGGTGGCTATTAAGGGATAACTCCCTCAGGATTATTTTCCATCCATCACGCTGACTGTTGCGCGCTTGTATGTATCGGTAGGTATGAGTAACAACGTGTCAATGGCGAATGACTGCCTGCCAAGTGGTGGACAGTGCACCAAGGGCGAACCACGATGACAGCGGTCCCTATACTTTCTGTACAATCATTAGAATACGAAAGCGACCATATGATCTTTGAGATTCATAGTTTCGATATTAATAAACACATTTTGGAGTGTGGGGTGCATTAAAACCGTACGCATTTTATGCTAATGAATGCGCGAGGGCATACATTACGGGATCTTTTCAATGTATGCAAACAAGTAATAGGATTATACGCTTGAAGGAAGGATTCAAGGTTTTTGTTAAAGAAATAGTATAATGTTACCCCATTGGAATAAGTAAAAAATTGATCCAAAAACTTTTGTTCAAGCTACAGGGAGCTTCAAAACAAAACCACAAACTACAGGGTTTTCCAGGAAATGTTTTCAAACATTGACAGTGGTTGGTAGACTTATTGTTGCAACTAATGCAAATGATAAGTTGTGTTTCGAGAACTTCGTCTATGATATAGACTCAATCATTGTCCGGCCAAGAGAGGTAATCTTAGGTATCTTTGTCAGTCACAAAATCTACAACTTGACGAATTCTCCGTCAAACGATTTAGGACATTCAAGATCCAGTTGTTTGTGTAGCTCGATCCTAACGATCATTGGAATAATTGGAAATAGATTTTCTTCAGCGACAAGGGAGCGGATCAATCAGAATTGTCACACTAACGACAATTCCAATCAGAGAAGTTCCTCCAAGTTGCGACAGGTCCTTAAAAAGACAAGGATGTTTTATCCTAGTTCTTTGGTTACGTCTTCCGTTTGCTTAGGCTGAAGTGAACGATATTGGAATGAACAATAAGTGACTCCAACATGATTCTTTATTTTTATCGCGACAAGAAGACGTCGACTGACCTGACCACCAAGAACGTGAGGTTTAACCTATCCAAACTATTTTACTGTAACGTTATGTTGTCTTGCAGGCTTATAAGTTATCCAATAAGTCGCAAACCACGAATGTCCTCTGAACCAGTACCAGTTACTCAATATTGTGCACCAGAGTCGTAAAATATTGGAACTCTTGGAAGCAACGCCATTCAGCAACTTTACTATTGGTATTGATAGGCCTTTCAATCAAAAAATAAATCTCGTCAATGCGTATCCAAGACATTGGTTTTATTCAACTTTACAGATAGCTGATACTTTAATATTTTGCTTTGAACTAACTCAAACAAATAAAACGTTCCTCAATTGCCGCCCGTACATTTACAACATCAAAACAAAACCACAAAGTATAGCGACGCAAGGCAATATCAAAGCAATATCAAACCCATAACCGCTTAATCTGCTCGATACAATTCCAGAAAGTCTAAGATAATCCGTTCGATTGAAATGGGTGTACGCTCTGTTGCGGGGGAATGGAACGCATTAAATGCTAAAACCGTTCCTGGAGACGCGTTCGCCGCACAATATCAATTCGAAGCATCCAAAAATAACGGAAAAAAGCTTCCGCTTTCTGCGAGCTTTCCTGTATTTAAAAAACAATCTCCCCAACTCGATTGCCGATTGTTCGAGTTCGTATGAAGCGAAAAATAACAATATCGAAACCCGTGTTCCGGATCTACCGAGCATTTTCATCCCTAAACCGTTCCATTTTCCACCTCTCGCCTTTCTTATCAACACCTTCTCCACCCCCTAACAATTCGGTTGTGTCGATGTGCGCGTCCCCGGGTTCTTGTGAAGGAGCTCAATCGAATCGGATCAATGGAAAAAGTGCTTATCGTCACGCTTCTTAAATCTTTACTTAATCTCGACGAAGGTGCCGGCCCGGTCGAACACAGCGCCATGGTGTTACGTTGGTTTTGGGGGGAGGGGGGGGGGGTGGTTTGTGGGCTGCTGTTGTTTTTGTTGACTATTCCAACCTGCACCGACGCGTTTCGACGGAAACAGATCCAAGCGGATTACGACCGACAGCCCGCTGCTACCGAAAAGGTGCGACCCAATGGAAAAGGTAGCATGCGATAAACAAGTGGTTTTTATCCCGTCAGTCCACGAGTGCCACGAGTAACCAGGCACAGAGGCGCCCGGTGTGGCACTTGTTTTGTGTCCCCATCCGAACCTTGTGCTCCATCCCAGTTGCACCTTGCGCCCGTATCGGTAAAGGACTTCCAGGAACCGTACTAGCCGGAGGGAACGCTTTCGTCCTTAAAGTCGGTGGACGGTCGAATGCCTGCAACTAATGCGACCGATCGGTGGATAGGATCCACAACAATAAACAACGGTTGTGGCCGTTGGAGAAGCAAACGTTAGCGTAGAGTACATGGCCCACATTGTGGGGCTGCGGTGGTTCACAGCTTGACGGCCAGGGCCATCCTGGACGCCCGGCAATAGCTTCGGGCGGTTGGTTGGCGAACCTTTCCGGTGCGCGTGCCCGTCGCGAAAGTCTCGACCTTTTGCAGACAAAGTTGCTCAAGAAATACCACGGCAACGGATGCTCGGCAACGAGGCGTCATCTGGAGAGCTCTGGTCCGGGTGGACAATATTGCACTTTCGGGTGGGCTACTCGTAAGCAGTGAACTGGAACCAGTGAAGAATTTCTATGATGTTGGTAGTATTTTCATTTGTTGTGTTGTCGAGCAGGCAAACTTGTCGCATCTCGGCCACTGCTGCTTGATGGGGATGGAGGTGATACCAACTTCTTTGGAACCTTTTGACCAAGTGTGTGTGTTTTTTTATTTCTTCTCCAAGAGATGTCCAAAGGCGAAAGAGCAACGACGCGTCCCATACGACGATACACGGTGAGTTGTGTTTTCGAGATGTTTATGCGCTCGAACACGAGTGGCACGGCGAATAACAAAAACGTACATCTTCGATGCTTTTTTTTTGGAGGGTTCTCCTCTGGTTTGTGTTTTTCGTTTTATTTTCGGTCGATAGAGCCCACGAAAAAAGAGACGGACGCGTCTGGCAGAAATACCTAAGCAGAGGCCCGATAAAAATGGAACGCACCGATAGGCACCGGGCAGCAACTATCGCTAATGGAAACGGAGAATGAAGCGAAGAATTCCATCAGTTGCAGAAGTTCCAACGCACTCGAACGATTCCCGGACGAGTCCGGGTGCACACCACAAACCCCGAAAGCCCAAAACGAATGGCACCGATGAAGTGCGTTCCTGGTTTGGTATGTAGAGGTCTGTAAAAGAAACCAAAAAATCGACGGTCTACAGCGCCTAAAAATTGGAAACCCACGAAACATAACATGCTAGTGAAGGAGCGCAATGTGTAAGTGTGGATGGAAAACGTTTAGAGCAGCGCATAAGATCGGATGAAAGACAGTTTTAAACTATTCCTACATGATCGTCTGTGTGTGTTTGTATGTCCCCGTAACTGAAAGAAGTTCTTTCTTGCTGAGAACGAACGGACCAAGCGTTTCTGGTGGACCGTTTCTAGACCATTTCTTTGCCTTTTGCCTTCTTCGTGCTTCCTTAATGCTGAACACAAACGTTAAGACAGCAACAAGAGAGTGAGAGAGAGAGAGATGGCCACACAGAGAAAAAAAAACCAAGACTCCCGAAAGAAAAACATCCGAAAGGTACTGCCGGCAGAGCCGACCGAAAGCCTGGGAGGCATTTCCGGGAATAAGGACGTTCTGCTGCTGCTGCTTCAGCGTTCTTCCACCATCGGGTTCGCCGGAAATGTTCCGCTCGACAGGGAACGTATCGTAAAAATTCAGGACACCAAGAATTTCGAATGCATCGAGCCAAAAAAAAATGGAAAAGAAGGAAAAAAAAGGACCAAGAGCCTCACATACACACGCACCTGATGATGAGCAACGTTCACCGTTTAGGTCCTTCCAAGGGTGCAGGGTGGATTAAGGCAAACGTCCTGAGTCAGCGAGCGGGCAACGGGAACGAAATCAAAAGGAAACTGTTTTCTTAGGATCAAAATAGTTCAAGCGCTTCAGGATCAACCGTACTTCAGGGGGCTGGGGGACTTTGGATTCGGTTGTTTTTTGTTTTCTTGTTTGACCTGTCCGTTGTCCAGCGTCTGAGAGACTGTCCCTTTTTGCTGTGAATAGCCCACAAAAGAGCTTCAAACTTTACGAAAGTCAAGCAGGATAGATTGGATGGGCCTGCATCGAACCCAGGAGAGTGAGCGTTTGTGCGGAATTTATTAAAAAGGTTGCGCACCTTCTAATTGGGACCATATTTTAAAACCATCGGAACTGACTTTTGGATGCAGGGTTTTTTTTCTTCTATCTGCTTTAAAGGATACACAGTAAGGTGTTCAATACAGGCAATCAAAATAGCAACACATCCAGGACCATTGAGAGCAAGAGCCCTGGCAAGAGGTGTTAAGAAACACTTCCTGACTTCCTTTTCGTCAGATTTTTTTTGGTTGTTTGTGTGCCAAATTGGTCACTTACCAAATGTGCCAACACAGACACACACATTTATGCTTTTTGTTTCCCATTTCATTCATTTGTGCTGATGCCTTTGTGAAGCGCCGCTCGTACGTCATACGTCGGGGCCGCCCATCGCTGCCATAATACCGTCGGCCGCATGTTAATTAGAGGGCTTAACACGAGAGCGAGCTTAACATCAATTACGCGAACAGCAGCCCATTTGCCCGGCAGATGAGTTCGGAAGTTGTAAAGATTTTATTATTGCGTGGCCGAGAGTGTGTGGGTCCACGGCCACAAGCGAAAGAGAAACGCCGGAAAGATAATCTACGGCAATGTTTAACGATTGATTCACGGGTACATTAATGGATCGCCGCCATTGTTGGGTCTGTCTGTGGGACTGTCGTTTGTTCGTTGGAAATTGCACCACATCCCGGACGTCCTTTTGTGCCAAACTTTCCATTTTGCTACACCACTACTATCTAGCATATTGCCCAACAAAATGTTGTAGTATTCGTACGTATCATTACCCACACATTGAAGGTAGCTATAATGTAGGGACAATACACGCATACGCCTCAATGATGTCCCGGGGAGTTTGGGGAAAATTATAATGATAATACGCTGGCCTACTGGTTGTTCTCCCAGGCACTTCCCAGGCCCAAGGACACAAAGCGTGCAATTCAAGCGCTTCAAATGGGGTTCAACATTCCAAAATTCGGTACCGCCATCTCTTTATCGATTCGCCCGGAAGGCTTTGGAGTGTCGTGTGGTATGGGATTGCCAGATTCCTGCCCGGGAATTTTCCTCGGTTACCCGACTACGACAACAATGATGATGATGATTACCGACGTACACATGCGTGACATTTGTCAGGCACAACAGTTTTGTTTTTTTTTCTTCTCGCAGCTCGCTCCATTTTGAGGACACACCTTCACTACGGTCGGGGCTTGTACAGGTCATTCCCCCCACTAATGTCGCGGTCCACTTCTAATCGTGCGATAGCGACCTGACCCTTTCTTGTCAACGACGCTAATAGCCAAGAAAAAAGGGTTCCCCTACGGTACGTTCTCGGCCCCTTGAAATAGTGCCCGAGTTCCGGGATCAATTGAAGCAAATTATGTTCAAGTGGGAAAACATCCGTAGCATCGGGCATGGGTTAAAATTATCCCTTACGCTTACTTACGTGGAGCGGACGAAGGCTCTTGTGGAAGGGCGTACATGTTGGTAGCAAAGGATAATCTTCCTCGGCGGTGGTTAGGTAAACTGTTTTCCTTACGCCGGGTGGGCAGTTCAAGAGCCCCCGCCCGGGAATAGTATGTTGGGACGCTGGAGGGGCGCAAAATTGTGTAGATGCCAAATTCACTCATCGATCTCTCCCAGCCAGCCATCGTCGAACCGTCGTCGAAAGCACTTAAAGCCGACCAAACTGTGCTGCGAGCAGGAAAGATGAACGTTTCCATCCATTCTACCTTGCTCGGTACACGAAGGATATCGAACGGGGATAGGTTGGAAGCTTCAGATCTTAAACACAAAGAGCAAGTTTACGCCGCGCAAGAAATGCTAGGCCGCGGAGCGGGTCGCACGGGAATATAGATGGCACAAAGTATGGAAGCGTGTTCCTATTGCAGAAGGAAGTATTAACAAACTATTATGACAAACATTTTCCGCGCGACGGCGCACTCGCCTTTTGCCGCACACGGCCAAACAATTTGATCGCCGGAAGCGTCCGGTTGCAAAAGCCTTTCCAGGTTGGGGCAAATAGTTCGATATTGGCCGCCTGCCGATTTTGGCACGCACACGTGCCACGTTTCGAAGATCGTTACATGCGGTCCAACCATCAAAAGGCCGACCCTGGGGAAGCGAACCATGACTGTGGGTGGGTTGTTGTTTTTTTTTTGTCGGAGGATATATACCCCCAAGCCACACTATTTTGTTTGGCGTGTGGTACTCCACTAGCCGCTAGAGAATATCGGTTTCATCCAAGCACTGTTCCAAAGCAGCTCCCAAAAAAACGATTCCCCCGAACCTCAGGTGTCAACCGTGTGTGGCTGGATGCCTTTTGCATTCATGCGGGATTGGGCCATGGCTGTATTTATCTCAACCCAACGGCAACAATGCCAGCGGCTCTTTTGTTGTGTTTTGTTTAGTTTTTCTTTATGCCAACCGAAAATACCGAAATAAACATGCAAGCTTTCCACAATTTTTCCCTAAATCGATCCTAGTTCGGGAGCATACGGTAAAATTAAACCGTCGTCCCATCGGAAAGTGGAAAAGGCTAGTTTTAGAACGGTGTACTAAAATTTAATAACGATCCATACTTGCCAATGGGGAACTCGGGCACCGGAACCATTAGCACACCTTTTAGTCAACCAAACATTGTTCGCTTCGTTCCGGTGGCAATAATAATTATTCGCATCTAATCATCCAACCACCAGCACCAGCACCATCAGGTAGAAAGGTAGAAAGCGTTTTGTATTTTTGATCCGCTTTCGGGGGTGCCGTTCAAACATAAAAACCCTTCCCATTTGAAGCATCATGCATTTATGCAACCCGCGGGGTAGTTTCGCCAGCCATATCGGCCCATCCCTTTGTTCCTGTTGCGTTTTAGCGTTAGTTTGCATGTGAAAATACAAAAACTAAAGTGCGCCACTGTGAGTGTTGTAGAAAACATCTAATATTATCCCGTGTACCGAGCGCAACACAATAAGAGGGAATAACAAACGAGAAAAACGTCTCCTCGTGTTGAATGAGTGGTGGTTCGTTTCGTGTGGGAAAAAAAAGCACATTACTTCACAAATCATGCGCACCCGGGTGGTGGTGGTGCTGGTAGCTTTAATGAATTGAATGAATTTAAATCTTTCATCAAAGCGAAACGCTTTGAACATTCGGGTGGATGTGTGTTGCTTTTTTTGTTTTGTTTTGTTTAGTTTTGTTTGGCCTTTGCCTTTGCTCCGTACTGGATGGATGGTACGGTGGGGTTTTGCTCGGGCAAAGGGACAGGAGGGGCGGTTACTTAAGGTTTTCATGCGCCATCTAATTGAAGTTGACACGCGATGGCATCATCATCACCGTGCTTCTGACAAACGTACGAAATGTGCGTCGCCTGTAGTGTAGCGTTTTTATTTTCTCCGCGCTACAACACGACCTAGTGCTCCTAATAACCCTTAAAGGGGGATGTGTATTTTATTTATTTACTTATTTATTACGCAAAACATAAATCGATTCGAGTATGAAAAATAGTTTGAACTCATAAATATTATACCGAAATAGTTGCTCTCATTTATCAAGAAGGTCCCTACTAACGGATATTAGTGATACAAACAATTTTCAAATAAAAAAAAGAATAAATAAAAAAAAATCATTATGCTGAACTGATATTTATAAAACATTATGAAATAATTCACCATAATTTTAACAATTAAGTTCGTACAATTGCATGGTCTCAAAGCTCTTATAGAGCATTTCCATTTTAATCCTCATTGTTTAGTTCTTATTTTACTATGGAACGTTAGCCATTTGACAAAGTTCTTGCTGCTCAAAGTGTAATTTAAAATTAATATACCGCCAAATAAGGGAATCTCTCTCTTTGGCTTAACGACCTACTCGGTCATGCCGGCCATCAAATGGCTTACTAGACTATTAGATACCACGTATTTGCATAGTCAGTGCTCACTACGGGGGGCCCGAATGGGATTTGAACCCGGTCCGGTCGTGTTAAGGACTAGCGCCGTTTCCAAATACACCACCGAGCCGCCCAAATAAGGGAATAAAAGCCCAATTAATTATCTCATTTCCTACCAATCTCATTAACCGGTATATTAAGAATCCTTCTTCAACATTGTTTTATTTTGTAAAAAAAATGCATACTTTTGGTTACAAGCTTTCATACCTTTGAAAAGCTGTACTTTTGTGCAAAAATATATATTTTTTTCAATAAAATTCATAAAGTATTATACTTTTAATTGTTACACCCCTAAAATGGCCTATATTTTGCACTTTTGAAACTACATAACCCCTTTACAAAATGTCGCAATCGAAAGATTTTCACGCAAGGGTTAAGAGGGTTCGTTTGCTGAAGAAAGCGCACCAACCATTTTCCGTGCCACATTTGTTGGGCAGAAGGAAAACATTTCCCCTCCCGGCAACCCTCGCGGGTTTCCTGCCAGTGCAATATACGCAAATACACACACACGTGCGGGCACATGAAACAACAAAGAAAAGGAACAGGGCCGCACCGACTGAGTTTTGTTGTGTATTGAAAGTTATCAATTGTGCGACAAAACAATGGCAATCACGCTCCCGGTTCCGGCAATACAACCATGGTACGGCGCCGTATCATTAAAAATCGACAGCTCTAATTTTATGACTGTTTGCAGTGAGAGAGGCGTACCCGAAAATAGCATGGGAATCGGGATGGATGTTGATGACGGCACACGAAAACGTCAAGTATCGTTCAAGTGTTGTTCGACTGCTGTCACGTTCCGTTCCGCGCTCGACTGTATGATGGCGGTGGGTTGGTAAGTTGTTTTTGTTTTTTAAATATATTTTTTGAATGTTATTTCTGATCGTTATCGTTTGCCAAAAACAAAACAAAAAAAAAAAACAACTAAAAATCCGCACAAACCGAACAGGTACAGCGTGGCGATGATATTTTGCATACTCTCGCCCAGCTTCGAAATCATTATGTCATGCCGTGAAAGATGTGTTTTAACATTTGCACCTTTCAGCGGTCGTAATGCGCAAACACACGATCATGATAAACGTCTCCCCACAGGGCAGATTAGTGGTGGTGAGGGAGGGTGAGTTGGGTGTGGGGATTGGAGAGAGGGGGCAGCAATTTGTAAGCTTTTATACCGTTGCATGCAAACGCGCAAGTGACTAGCAGTGGCAAAAGGAGAAACAAAAAGAGTGAAAAGACAAACCAATCAAAACACAAATCTAACCACCGACCGTGGTACCGACACTGGCCGGAGAAGAAGAAAAACAGTGCGACGAAAATTAGAGCCAACTGCTGTAAAGAGATGTATGTAAATGATAAGGTCACGACGGGTAAAACATCGTTGACGACTTATGGACCCCCAGTAACCTACATATTATGCTTGTGCTGCCCAAATTAGGCAAACCCATCAGCGGGTGCGTGTGTGGCTGTAAGGACTGTACATTCGTCACAACATGAACCGACTGAGAAAGTAACAAACCACCCCCCCAAAAAGTGTACGAGAGAGAAAGAGAACCAAACAAACACAAAAATCGCACACTTCACCCCTTTTTAACCAGGGGTTCATGCTTTGCATCCCTGAGGGCAAAACGCGTTTTAATGCGTCGGTGGTGGATGTGAAGCTAAATTGAAACAAAAAATAAACAATTCAACGGGACAAGAGGTACAACAACAACAACAACAACAACAAAAAACCAACCGAACGGGCGCTCAAACACAAACGTTTCGACGTTAAAATTGAATGATTGACGCCGTCAAAGGGAAGGCCAACGATTAAAAGTGGGCAGCACTCGACTACGAAAGCCTAAGCACACGCACGCCGGGAAAGCAAATGGGCAGCAATTGAAGCGACGAAAGAGGAGCGAGAAAAAAAAACACACAAACATACACACACACAGTAACTAGTTGCAAATATTGTACGCGAATGTTATGGAAGTGTGGGGAAAACAAAGCGAAAACATAATTAACAACCAAAAAGTTGTAAAACGTTGGTACGAGATTTGAAAAAGAGATGAGCAAAAGGGACACTTTTTGCCTTTACGATGTGATCACTTGTTGTAAACTGTTCTAAAAAAGTAAACAATTGAATGGGAAAAAAGAGACAAGTAAATTATACTACTTTTTTAATGCCTGTTTTTTTCTCAAGTTTTGTGCCGCTCTTTCTTGTCAATGCCAATTTTCAATGTTTAACATTATTTCATAAGTTACATTTACTAAGCTTTGCATGTTATATTTGTTGCGAAATATAATGTTATAGTTTTAAGTAATGTATTTGACGTTAATTTATGCAAAATATAATGAAATTGTCAAATAATTTAATACCAAAAAACTAGTAATAAAAATAGTGTTCTCAACGAGTGTTCTATTTGAAATAAGACAAGAACTAAAGAAAAAAAAATGAAATAAAACAAAGAAGTAAAGAAAAAGAGATGTAAAAAAACGAAGTAAAGATACTGAAATAGTAGTAAAAAATTGAAAATGTCTTATAAAATAAATAAAACAAAATAAAATATTGACGACAGTTACTAGCCGAACAAAGGTGATTTATAATTTAAACTAGAATTGAAATGTAAGAATACAAATGAAATTTGTTACCGTTAGAGTGCTAACATTAATGCTACATTCATCTTAAACATTGCGCAATAGAACAAAAACAAGTGAAGAACAAGGAACAAAAAAGGACACTGACATGTTTTATGTTTCTAAAATGTTATACCATGTTGCATATTTTACATACAATGTTGCACAATTCATTAATTTCATCGTAATTTGTAAATTTTACAAAACATGTCCTCGGGATATTATTCTTGTCTCACATTAAGAGGAAGAGAACGAGAACGATAGTTGCGAATGTCGTTTACAATAAAATGTAAATAGTATCGACTATTTAAAAATTAAAATGGCTAAAATAGCAACAAAGGCAAACTGTTCTCCTTGTTCTCTGTCTTCACATCACACTCCAGAGCGTTGCATGTTGTACCACCGTTTATACTGTCTCTGTTTAACTAACTCATAAAATTTAAGCATTTATTTGTCGTCCTCCCAGTTCGCAATCGTTTCGTATGTTTGTTTGTGGTGCCTTTTTTTCTTCTTCTCTCCTTCCGTAACACCTCAAATGATGTTTCCCGTCGTGAACGGTTTATTCCAGTTCCGCATCGTTTTTACGATCGTCCACGGGAAAGGCATCGCAGCAGGGTGGGTAAGAATTACTGCCACTTACTGCTACACATCCACCAACACAGTGTTCCCGCTGCGGTCTTGCGTTGCAGAAAACAGAAGAAAGAAAGAAAGAAAGAAAACGAACCAAACGATACGATCTGCCTGCATTTGCATCCCAAATCCGAAAAAAAGAGCGGCGCGCCCGCTGTTGAAGCGATACGTGCAAGTGCACGGAATGTGGTACCGCGTTCCTTTCCATCCATCCATGCATAAAACCCCAGCCAGGGCGGATTATTGCGACCGATCGGTACCCCGAGAAGAGACCATCTTTTCGCTCGCATCGAACACCTCCCGGAATGTTTGGAGACAGATCAACCACCCTGGAAGGGGTCAGTCAGCCGGGGCGAGCGCTGACGGTGGTGGTGTAGAGCATGGGAAGAGAAACGGCGCGATAACCGGCACAGGATGACAACACCAGCGGGCGTTCGGATTTGGCGGCAGTTAAACGGTACATAAACTCCTGGGCCAGGGCACGACCGCGAAACCGCGACCAAGATCGCAACTTAAGATGCAGGAAAGTCAACCCATAAAGCAGACGACTAGAGGAAGTTGGGGAAGAGGTGGGGGAGGGAGGAAGGAAAAACACCAAATGTGTGCCGGTCAGGATCGGCCAAGTTATGCCGCACTAAACGTCGAATAAAAACCTACAAATAACCAAAGCAAAACTAAAACAACCACCGAAAGCAGCATTCGTCGGAATAACCAAAACGAAAGCAAACGAAGAAAATCGTGCATATCGCATCGATGAGCAGTCGTAGCAGCCGTTCGGCGTTTCTTGTCCACCTTCGAAACGGTTCAAACGTGGCGCAAAACCAAAAACAAAAGATCGAAAAGCGATCGATTGAGAAAGCGCACTCACGGACCGCGTCTGGGTCTGGGTTCGCGGGTGCGAAAAGGAAAAAGCAATAACTAAATAACCAAACTAAATTAAAACCTTCGGATGACAACGATGAATAAATAAATATGCGAATGGAATTGGAAGAGTCGACAGCGAGTGAACGAGAACGACAGAGAGGAAAAAAAAAACTCGCGACACCAACGGTTCGTCCAACGAGCTGCTGCCATTCGACGAAGGCGAATCTCGTCGATTGCGTGTCCATCGTTGTCATTTGTTTGATCACCGCGCCATACTCCCTTCATCCCCTTAAATGTTGGTCAGCCTCTTCCTCTCCCTTCGTTCCCTTTGCCCCTCCCTAATGATGGGAGGCTTTATTTTTCCCTTTCTTAGCGCGAGTTGCAAGTTCTTTCAAGATGATGGTGTCGGTTCGCTTCCACAAAACCAAACAGAACGAAACATCATCGTTGGCGGTGGATCATTTCGGTTCATCGTACAACACATACACACACATGCAATCACACGCACCCTATTCGAACCAAATATTGCTCTCAACCGCCGTGAACAGTGTCATAATTTCAGATCGAAAATTAAAAAAAAACAGGAACAAAGCGGAAAAAAAGACTCCGAAGGGATGGAACGAGCGCAAGATTCCGCGACCCGTTCCAATAGTTGATCGCACAAATTACAGATTATGAAATAATTACAGTAATAGCATTTACTGCTAGCTTTCCTTTTCTCTTTCCCATTTCCCTTTTTTTTTGGGGGGGGGGGTTTCCTACATGCAAGCTGGGAGAAACCTTCATCGATTCCATAATGAGCGGGATGCGGCAACATAAAGAGGAAAAAAAGTGGTGCAAACATACTCACCCAAAATTACCCAAAATACGTTATGAGAAACGAAAAAGTAAGCAAAAAAAGAAGCAGAACCATCAAAACGAAGCACCGAAAAGCCACAACAACATTCGGAAATGTGTTCTCGTAGCTCATAAGCTCACGTCCGACGCCCCGATATGGTGTGGTCCGGGGTCCGGTTCTGGTTTCGGGTTCGGGTTGGTTGGTGAGCAAACTAGCATATAATGACTATGCTTTTGCCATCTAGGCGAGACTTATTACCATTCTCAGAAGAGTTTCTCATCGACGTTCCAACGGGGGGGAGTTGATTTCTTTGGATCCCCAAAAGGCTTGATCTTGATTTTTTGTTTTTAACGTGCGGACGCGGACAGTCGATCGATTTTAGATTAAAAAAAGACTGATTTAAATACTGGCTGTTTTGGACAAAGTGAATGAAAATTCTTATAATGACTATTCCTACATCTGCTACAGTGCGTAGCGTAACTATAGGAACATTTATTATTGAGCACTAAAATATAGGTTTATGATTGAAGCGAGATAAAGATGATAACTGTAGTGATAAAACAGTAACAAAAATACATATTTTTATAATATTTGCACATTTTTAGGAACATTATCTCTTAGTCCTTCAGCTAAATGAGAATTTCTCTGTGGTACGAGTTGAAGTAAGAGAATTTAAGCCATTAATTAATTCCTTTTTATGGTGAACTGAAATAATGTATATAGGTTAACGTGCAATCTACTCTCTGAGGCAAATAACCGTTTTAAAATTCTTTTAAAACCATAAATAATTTAAAAGAGGTATGAANAAGCAGAACCATCAAAACGAAGCACCGAAAAGCCACAACAACATTCGGAAATGTGTTCTCGTAGCTCATAAGCTCACGTCCGACGCCCCGATATGGTGTGGTCCGGGGTCCGGTTCTGGTTTCGGGTTCGGGTTGGTTGGTGAGCAAACTAGCATATAATGACTATGCTTTTGCCATCTAGGCGAGACTTATTACCATTCTCAGAAGAGTTTCTCATCGACGTTCCAACGGGGGGGAGTTGATTTCTTTGGATCCCCAAAAGGCTTGATCTTGATTTTTTGTTTTTAACGTGCGGACGCGGACAGTCGATCGATTTTAGATTAAAAAAAGACTGATTTAAATACTGGCTGTTTTGGACAAAGTGAATGAAAATTCTTATAATGACTATTCCTACATCTGCTACAGTGCGTAGCGCAACTATAGGAACATTTATTATTGAGCATTAAAAAGTAGGTTAATGATTGAAGCGAGATAAAGAAGATAGAAGTATTGATAAAACTGTAAAAAAATACATATTTTTATTATTTTTGCACATTTTTAGGAACATTATCTCTTAGTCCTTCAGTTAAATGAGAAGAACTTCTCTGTGGTACGAGTTCAAGTAAGAGAATTTAAGCCAAATAATGAATTCCTTTTTTAAGGTGAATTGAAATAATTTATAGAGGTTAACGTGCAATCCACTCTCTGAGGTAATTAACCGTTTTAAATTTCTTTAAAAATTATAAATAATTTAAACGAGGTATGAGCATACTTGCATAATTAAAAAAATTATTTCAAATTTAGTAACACGGTAAAATTTGATCAAATTATTTTAGCTTTTATTCTGCGTAGCTGTATTATTTATCAAATTTGTATTTTGTTAAAACATTATTTATATTTATTTCTTTAAAGTTTCATTTTACTCAAAAAAGATGCTTCGATTTTTATTTTACGCACTGTACAAAGGTTTTGATTGTATTGCTTCATAATATAGACAGGCATTTCCTTCAAAAGGTAGACAATTCCAATCATCTGCGCACCATAGAAAAAAGAAGTTGTAAATGCCATAACAATAATTTAAATTTTGGCAAGTATTGCTTCACCTATCAGCATTTACGATACGACAAAAGAAGATACGACACAAAGTTTGTATGGAACCATCTACCCACGACCCAACCATTCCCATAAACGGTACGACACTGCAAACAAATTCTCATTTTGCATCACAAAAGCAGAAGGACACACACACCGGCTGGAAGCTAGGTCAGCATAACAACGGCCGAACAAAATATGGGGCAACGGATTTTATGCGCATGCTGAAACATTAGTCAATCGCACCATAATGCCACCGGCTCTTGTATGCCAGCGTAAAGTGGCAATTGCTTTGTGTTTGCCGTTGTGTTCAAGTGCATTTGAAGCTGAAGTTTGTAATTAATAATTACAATCGGAGTGCGAATTAAAAATAAAAACCCAGACCACCACATCCGACAGCGGGACACGAGTGGCTTTTACCAGTAAAATATTGGTAGATGGTAGGTAACGTGTCCCTTCTTCTCCGGTTCGGCTGATGCACAATTAAACCGCAAAAGGTCCACCACAAACCTTACCACCTGGGGCAACGAATTGTGCAAAGAGAGCGCGACGGGTTTTTTTTTTGGTCGGATGAAGGAAGCCCAAAAGGTGCGATAGGTCATCTTCACTGTTTGCAGTATCGAAAATGCCATAGCAGGCACGGTTGGTGGTGTTTCGTTTACATAAGTGTCTAATTTACTGCCGCGAATGGGCAACCGGCAGCACAGGTTTAGTGCCTCAAGTTGTGGTGTGCCTTCGGTCGCGCATTTTACACATTCGAATTCGATTCGGCACCGGGTGAAAGGAATCTCGCACATAACGCGTACGAATGCGAACGAGCGCGCCCGCGCGTACACACCAGCCTAGCTCTCGAGATGAGCCAGTTGACCTTTTCCGCAAATAAAGTGGAAAACGGTGGTGGCCGGTGCGTTCGACACGTGCGTGCGTGCGTGTGTGTTCACTTTTTTATGTTTATTTTTTCACACCACAGCACCGGGTGAGGATATTGGTGCTAACGATGTAATGAGGATAAAAAGAGCTCAACCATCGGGCACAAGCAGTGCGCAACGATTGCGCGCCTGAGAGCACAGGAAGTAATTAAATCATCATCACTTCGCAAGGACACGTTCGATTGCAGAATCAAAATTGGATAATTCCTAAAGGCTGCAGCTTATTGCATCATCATTATGCAGTTAAGGTCTACCCGAGCCGCGGCGTAATGAGGAAATGCATAAAGCTGATTGAAACCCGGTTGGGCAGTAGTAGTATGTGCTGATAATTATAGCAGGAAATTGTTACATTTTTAATTTACCAAAACCAACAAAAAAAAAGGGTGCAACCGTAGTTTGGCTGCCTGGAAATAGTTTGAGTGTAATTAAACTTACGTACACCACTGTTAATTAATGTAATCAAGGAGCTAATGCAATACATACACACAGAGACACTAATGAACAAGGCGAGCGCAGTGAAAGCGGTTCATTGATAGCATCAATAAAGAAAGAAACATAATTGTTTTCCCTTTCCAGATTTTGTATCAAATCAGTGTTGAAATCAGAGAAAAATTAGTTTAGAATTAGTGTTTACATCGATTTCAGTAATAATCAGGGTAATAAGATAAGATAGTTCTTCCCATCCGTTTTTATAATGAAATTGAGTATTATAATTTCGATGGCTCTTTAGAGAACCAAAGATGTCTATTTCTGTTCAAGTATCAACTAAAAAACTTAAATTTATTTCTTTGTGACAATACGACAGCATTATGTGTTGTTTGTTTTTGTTTTTTGGGGAAAATTTATAAGTTACACAGTCTGTCGTAAGATAGCTCGATGTATTAAATTAATAAATAATGCTATAAATAGTACTATAATAAATGGGAATAGGTGCATAATAAATGTACGTAGTGTACAGTGAGAAAAGGCGCGCTGATCGCTTCAAGCGTTCATTAGCTGTCAACGGATGAATGGGGACTCTACTCTAATTAATTACCGGTAATTTACGAGCGATAATGAACGGTACGAATTTTATAGATGAATTAACGAATGAATTACGCTGACAGATGTATCAGATGTTGTTTATTCAGTACAGGCAAACGGCGTATTAAAGCAAGCGAGATACATCATTTTCCCAAGTGCGCCAAATGTAAGGCAAATCCCCCAATCTACTTTCACGATCAGTGAATATCTTGCACATAATTTACGTCAGTTATTCGGTTCAAAACTCCCACACAAAAAAAAAAAAAAAACAAAACAAACAATGTCACATAAAGTTTGAGCTTTAGCAAAGCATTAACAGTGAAAACATACAGTTCGGCTGCAAACATAAACACCCACTAGCACTGCACAACCACAGTTCAAAGAGCTGTTCGTGATTGGTGTATACAAAAAAAAACCGCCGCACTTCTCACGAAAAGAAAAGCAAACATACGAGTAGCACACCAAAAAACAAAACTATGACAATATTTTCATCTTAGCTTCAAACAAACGACCGTCAGACGTTTGAGCGGGGAAACGAAACAGGGAAAGAAAGCGCAAGACAACAGCAGAAGAAAGCAACAACACACACACACACAAAAACGCAGAAAAACAAAGCGCACTTGAGTTATTTTGCCTTCTTCTTTGCTACTTTCTTTTGCCGTGGCGGTGGCGGCGGTCCCTTTTGCCTTCTATGGCTGTTATTGTTATTTTTTCTCTCCTGTTGTTTCGCCCTCGGTATGCTTATCCCCGTGAGTTTATCCCTATAAAGTCTCGCCCAAGTCCCATGGAGAGACTTTAAGATAAAATACAAGTTCCTTGCCGTAAAGTAGCAGCGGCGTGATCGTAGGATTTTTGAAATCGCAATCCGGATGGGTGGCGGAAGGTTGGATTGAAATAAGTATAAACCGCCTCCCCCCCCCCCCTCCTCTCCTCTCCTAATCTGCAACCGCCCACCTAACACCATTCACCAGCCAAAAGCACCATAAACAAACAAACAAACAAACATGCCAAAACGGTATACGGCGTGTAGCATCTAACCTAGATTTTCGATTCCATTTTCCTGTCCCCTGGCTGTCCCACCCACCCAGCCCAAACACACACTCGCACACACGCGGGCGCGCACATGATCACATTGGTTTTCCCTCCCTGGTTTCGTGTGTGTTTGTGCTCCATTTTCCCGGCTCCATTCGCCCGATCGAAGCCAGCGAAACGTTGTGCATGGGTGCAAGAGTACGGCCCACCCGATGTGCACGTGATGCTCATGAGCCAGCAGCACAGTTTTCCGAGCAAACGAGGCAGGAAAATACAGCACAGTCGTACTCCGGGTTGGGAGCACGCGAGAAGCCGGTGATATTTCATATTCTAGCCCAATCGCCGGGCAATCCATTGCCCGGATGCTATGCCGGGGATGAAAGGAAAGAAAAACAACAACCAACGAACCAAACTCGACCGGGATGGGATTGGAGCGAGGAACAGGGTTTGATTCGCAATTGCAGGTTAGTGAAAGTACGGTTGAAGGAAATTGCTAAACAAAGCAAACCCGCAAAGCGCAAAGGAAGGAGAGCGAAATCAAAGCAGCCAGCGCTATATGAACGTTGTTCGTTGCTAAGAAAAACGATATAATTCTCGTTCGATGAACGTTTGGTTCCTTTGGTTGCTAGATGAAAGGACAAAAGCAAACCGAACGAGCGAGCGAACGGGATGATCTTCGGTTTAGACGACGACGACAGGGAAAAAAAACGAGCCGGAGCCGTGGCACTNAGTGAAAGTACGGTTGAAGGAAATTGCTAAACAAAGCAAACCCGCAAAGCGCAAAGGAAGGAGAGCAAAATCAAAGCAGCCAGCGCTATATGAACGTTGTTCGTTGCTAAGAAAAACGATATAATTCTCGTTCGATGAACGTTTGGTTCCTTTGGTTGCTAGATGAAAGGACAAAAGCAAACCGAACGAGCGAGCGAACGGGATGATCTTCGGTTTAGACGACGACGACAGGGAAAAAAAACGAGCCGGAGCCGTGGCACTCAGCCGTTGATTTTCCAATGAATGCAATTTGATTTGAAGTTATTATAGATTATTTATGCAACACAATTATAACCGCCGCGCTAATTATGAATGAGAATCAAGTGGCGAACCGGTTCCATCCGACGATTCCGAGGGTGTAGAGAGAAACAGAGAGAGAGAAAGAGAAACAGAGAGAGAGAGAGAGAGAGAGATAGAGAGAGAGATAGAGAGAGAGAGAGAATCTCACCACACCCGAGAGTCGCTTTGTAGCAAAAGGCAAAGGCAAAAACTTCACTTAAAAGTTCAAGAGGAATGGCCGCATGGACCATACCGAGGCCGAGGAGCCATGAAAGCAATTAGTTGATTGTTTATTTATGTGGCCATTTTTCCAGCTCATATGGAACGCTTAAGGGTGGGGGTATGGGGACCAGGTGGGTTAGTTAGAAGGGCAAGCAAGATGACGATTGTTTTGTCCGTTAGTAATGTTAAGTGTTTTTTTTTGTTGTTGTTGTTGTTGCGCTGTCTCACTTCCGGTATTCCCATTCTCTAAAATGCCCCCCCGAGAAAGGCAACGGTGCAGTTTCTTTCGCTTTCACAAAATTTCCCCTTAATGTTCGTGGATTATGCCGTGCCAGCAGTGAACGGGAAGTTTGTGGAAAAAGGTGTGTAAAACAAACGACAAAAAAGCAGCAGAAGCAGCAGAACTCCAATAACAAATCGCGTGGCCCTACTATTAGTTAAATGAACCACCTGTACCAAATGGGTGGACGGGAGGGATGATGGGCCGCCGACCCAACGGACGGCAGTGCAGGACGGCGAAAAGCAATTTTAATTTGAACAATTGCCTAAGACGTCGCAGCCGGGTTTTCTTCGCCTCCGTAAATGTGCTGAAAAGCTACGGAAAGAAAATCCCCGTGCCACACAGCTGCACAACACACCAAGTACAGCAAAAGTCTGCACGGTTATGGTTCTTTTTTTTTTCGTTTGTTCTCAGTTGTGTCCTTTCCGCCTGCCGTGCACACGTGTGCTGCGTGGCGAGCGTAATGGGTGTAAAAGCAAAAGCCGGGGAAAATAATCCTTCAAATACCCGGTAATTACTTAACACGTTTGCAGGAAGCACCGGGCCCGGTCCAAGCGCGCCCGGTTTGTGAGCAGGAGCACAATATCAATTTCGCTTCTTGCGTGGTTCTGCTGTAAAGGCACACAGCACCATAAAACTTTGTCCCACCCGGGGGACAGAGGTTTCGGTCGGGTTTGGGGGGAGTGCATTAACATCGTTAAACGGCAATAAAATGGAAACTGCTTGTCTGCTTGTACCGAGGACACGGGGTGACGACGCTGTGGATTTCGCCTGTGTGTGAGTGTGTGTATTTTTTATTATTACAACCCATCACCCAGCGGCAATCTACTCGAGGATTCTAACGACAGCATGCTGAAAGTGACGACAGAATGCTTTCGAACGCCGTGCTTGGCTCATCGCCATCGACCTCCTACGACTCGACGCAGATCTTCATCGGTGACCTCCTCTCCCTCATAGGATTTTTTTTTTAGGTATACCCGATCGGTTAATCTCCGGTTTTCCTTTTCGTTTCTTTATTTTACTTTTTATCTATTTCTGGCTCTTGTTGGCACGGAACGACCTTCGAGGATACATTATCGGTTTCGTTCCAGTGTGCATTCCTGGCCTCATTCAAACAGTATCCTTCATTCTTTCGAAACCTGGAGTTGCCCGTCTGTGTCCTCTGTCTCTTTTCACCCACCGGATCGGCCCGAACGCAAGGACTTATCTTCATCGACACGGTAATAATATTGCCGTAAAATTAACAGAAAAACTGTTAAAGCAAAGCGAGAACCATTTTTTTCCATTCTTCCGCACACAAGAGCGAAGGATTCTCTGTGTAGGAGGTCTGGAAATCTGGATACGAGATGACGGCAAATACCCGGGTTCATTGGTTCAAGCACCGTGACACGCTGTGTAAGAAGTGGCCTGCATGGTTAGGGAGAAAAAACAGGCTTTCTCGGTAAGGATTTGAGTGGAATTGCGTTGAGAAACATGCGTGTGAGATGGCGTAAAACATTTGTCTTGACGGCGTTCTTTTTTTTTTTGGGGAAAGAAAGAGATCTCAGTGAAATGTTTACTTTCGGTTATATTATGATATAATGATGTTCTAAATGATGTTGTTTATATATGGATTAAAATGCTAATCTTTTCTTTTGATAAACTTTTTAATAAACCTATTGTATGTCTGCTTGAAACTGATGACTTCCTTAAAAAAGTTTAGTTTAAAAAATTGTAAGGAATAGCTAGATAAAATAGATCTTAAGACTTCCATCAAGCGAATATGAAAGAGAAAATTAGCTCGTTTGTCGAAAAAGCTCAAGCGTTGACATTTAAACAACTCAACATAACAGCAAATGACTTTCAGTGTCAGTGGGAGAGGGAGAGATAAGACTTTACGGAAAGATGTTTAGGAGAGTCTTAAATGGATGTTATAAATTTATTAATAACACTGACCAGTTGGAGTAGTAGATTTGCCACCTTTAAAGTAATGGAGACATGTTAAGGAATTGACGTCTATCGCCTATCCATCACACACTACCTGTAAATAAATTGAAGAGAATAAAGGGCATTTTATTATTGTGGAAACCGCTAGAAATCATGATTTATGTCCAACTACAAGGGATGTCTTTGAAAAGACAAGAATACAGCAAAGGAAAGAGTTCCTCTAGTACTCAAAGTGATCTTTGTCCTTGCAAGATACTTCAATTACTAAACTTTCCCAGAGCTATCCACAATATCTCAAGACTTTACTCAATTCCGATGATGTTCAATACCACTCAGTTGATAACAGCCCATTGCTTCTTGTACGATCATCTTGAGGATCTAATGTCCTCAACAAGAACTCACAGTGCCCTTAAATATTCCTCCATGTGTTTACGTTTGAATATTTGGACACAGAGGTAATCGTGGTCTAGCTCACTCTTAAAGTTTCCAGTCGTAGTTACCTGCATAGCATCCTACCTAAGATTAAGGTTATATTTGCATCTAAAAGGGAGGTGTTGCGACTGGTGATCTTTTGTACTGATCTAAAGGATCGTGCAATTGCCGCGGGCAGTAGGTCACCAGTGTGCAGTAGATTAACCTCCAACAGACGCCCAGATTATGCTGTTAAAACGTGTCTTATCGCCCTTACCATCTTATACCATCACTCTAGTATTACTACTAACATCTAACATTAGAACGTTAATATTAGATCACTATCAAGTTTTCAACCAGCAAATAAAACAGACACAATAGAAAAAAGGCCCACTGTTTAGCGAATTACCTTTCGCCATTATGTTGCAGTATCAACATTAGCAGAACTAAATTGAAACATTCTCTGAGCTCTGGGCCTCCTGTTCGGCCAATGCCCTTCAGCTTGTTCGTGCGATTACACGCACCATTTTGCAGCTGGAAATAATGTATTCCAAACAAGTATCGCACATTATGCCTATTAGCTCTTGTTTCACGCCCTAAACGCCCATGAAATTGGCATCCCGAAAATGAACGTAATAGAATTTTTAGCCACATGTTTGGCATGGCTTCGACCATTCTCGAAGGCATAAAATTATGATCGCCCGTTGCCGTTACCAGTTTGCTTACTGGTCCGGGCATGTCTTCGAAATGCCATCGAATGTCTCAACCAGCACTTTAGAGCACCGCGTCAGCCACCGTTGTGTTACGGGGTGGCATGGAACAGAGCTTTTGTTTTGTTTCCTCAGAACCTTTGCCGGTTTGGTTCGACTGCTTGACAAAATGTCCTTGTCGGGCCCGATCGCTACCCCGTTTTTTTGTCTTTTCCATTTGCCATTACCTCCCGCTTTGTTCAGCCATAATTCACCGTTCTAATCGCTTTTAATTCAAACTATGTACATCGAGGATACCGAGAGGTTCAGGTTGGTGCACGGCATTGTGGGAGGAAGAAGGAAGAAAAAAGCAACTACAACAACACCACAACAGAGCTTAATGCTTGCCGTGCACCGCCACCGTAACGTTCCTTCCTCTGCATCGACCAGCGTCGAAAGATGTTTGATGTTGGAGTTGCAACGAAACACGGTGATGATAAAATTTGTGCCAGGGTGGAACTAAAAAAACAGAAGAAAACACGACACACAGAAATAACAACGAGAACCTGGTGAACCGACAAACGAGAACAACATTTCCGAGCCAAAAGCAAGCCCGTCGTCGTCGTCGTCGTCACTGTTGGTGTGGTTTATGCGTCGTTGTGGTGCATTTCGAGCCGGTTCGTTGTTCGGCACGCGAACCGTTTGCATTCTTGTTGCATTTCGGGCCTTCGGTGCCCCGGCGTTGCATTTCTGGAGCCCTCCGGAGTGCACCTATTCGGGTTTGGCTTTGCCGTTTGCTACCTGCCATGGTTTGTGCCACTCTGGCAAACAGCAAGCACACGCGATTTTGCTGCCTGGCACCACCTCTGGTCGTGCAGAGGGGCATTTTTGTTTAACTTTTCCCTTTTTCTTTACTTCCTTTTTCTCTCTTTCGCTCGCTCGTTTTGCCAATCTCCGGCCAATGTGAAGCTATAGTTCCCTTCACTTCTTCAGTTCTGGCTTCTTAACCGAACCGCTCCCCGTCAGATGTTTGCAAGGCCGCCGCTGTATATATTGTCAATAGTTCACAATTATGCTCCGACCCCAGAGTTCCCTTCTGCTCCCTGCCCATTCCGGCGTTCTTCCAATTCCAACTCCGAGGACAACATGGGAAGCAACGTACCCGCAATTCCTCTATCAAACTCCGATCCGATCCGGGAGCAGTGCAAATATCTTTCTGTTCCGTGTTTTTTTTTTCCTTTGCCCATTCCAAGACTCCCATTCATGTTCCTGCGTTTTTCTTGTTGTGTGTGTGTGTGTGTGTTTTTGCAATTCTTTTCCGATCTTTTCCTCCACCAGACCGGAGCTTCCCTGGACCTTTCGCCTCGTCCTCAGAAAGGAAAGGTCGGTTCGCATCTACTCCGAAATCGGTTGTTTTGCCGCATGTTGTTTTTTCCTGCGTTAGTTTCCTTCCAATCGGACTCGGCATAGTTTTCCACTCATTCTACCTTCTCCCTCCTTGCTTTTCCCATTCCACATCTTGCTGTTCCCGGTCGCGCAACCCGGTGCCTACCGACACGGAAGCCTCCGCGCGCGCCACGGAAAAGCCCATTATTTTTGCTTAATGATGATTTCTATCTGATTTTCATAATATCGATTGTGAAAGCGTGACCAAATCGTTGGCGTTTTGTTGGCGCTGTTGGCGCATTGATGTGTTCTTGCTTCGTGCCACTGCTTCTCTCTGCGTTGTTTTTTTTTTCTTCTTCATTCGCTTCCATCGATCCAGACCGATCGATCTTTATGAGGGCAGCATAATGAAAAGCGTGCAGGCGGCGTTTTGAGGGGGGGGAGAGCAGAAAAAACAGGGGGATGATGGGCATCGCTCTGCCCATTTTCTGAGCTTCACTGATACACTGGCCGCCCCCCCCCCCCTCCTGTCCTCCCTTCACCCATCCCTCACCCCGGACGAAAACTTTATTATGCTGTACCGTGGGGTGAGTTCGATCAACAGCAGAATCGGATCGGATATACCAAGAGAATGCTTTACTCCTACTCCACCAGACACTCACTTCGTCCTATCGTCAAATTGGTTCTCCTTTGTTGTTTGTTAAAACCTTGGTGTGGGGAGTTTTGATGTTTGGAGGATTTTTCCACCCAGCCTCCCAGCCTCGCCAGGGGGAGGCCACTTTCTGCCTTTTTGCTCCACTGTCGACCGGCCGGCACTGTACACACGCGGAGGCCCCCGATTCAAACATTTAACCGTCCTTTTTTCACTCTATTGCATTTTGGCTACGGATTGGTGCCCGGGTTGTTGTTTAGCCTTCCCTCAGCTGCTTGCGTTCACGCGTACAAAAATACATATTCTACACCGAACACCGATGCTTTCTTTAATGCGCGAGTGTGCTTTTTTTTTGCCTTGCACTGCTTCTCGCCCATGTTCATTCTCTAACTTACTTGCTTTCTCACAAAGGAAAGAAACACTTTCGGTTGGCGGCTTGTTTGTTTTGCGCGTAACAAACCTTGCGAAAACGAACGGAAAGCCCAAACCGCCGTGTGCTTTTTAAATGTTTGGCCCGATACGCGGATACACATTCGAAATAAATTGTTGGTCGGGGTTAAAACGGCGCACCATGGCATGCCGGCGGAAACGGTGTGAAACCTGTCGATAAAGTGTCAAAAAATGTGTGTGTGTGTGTTTTTTTTTGTGGGCAGCCAAACCAAACGCCGAACCCTATGCCTGTGTGCTCCGTATTTTACGATGTTTGTCATAAAGAGTCACACTTTACTTATGCCAACGGTCGTGTGTTAAGCCATACATATACATATTATAGAGCAAACGATATGCGCGTGAGCGCACCATTTACAGGGGAAGGAAATATTTTAAAACTTATTAAAATTATGTTATCTCTTCTTTGAGTTAGCTAAGAGTCCTAACTTAGCTGAATAAATGGTAAAAATATACAAAAATAAATTCTTTAAGCGAAACGCACGTGGTGACAAATGGCGGAAACATTTTGAAAGAAAATCAAAGACTGGATATACATGTAAATTAAACAATTTAGGTAAAATAGTGAAAAAGATAAAATTTTATCTAGATGAATTGAAAAATAAATGTGGTACAAATTATGAAAATTGAACAAAAAAAACTTAGAAAAGGGAATTTTATACAAATATTATGTCATGTTTTGAACAGCAAATTTCTTCCTTAGACGAACGTACTTGAATACTCATCTGCTTTCATAGGAAAAAAGTTTATCTCATAAAAAAAACTTATAAGTTACACAAAATATAAAAAGAAACATTTATTGTTTTAACATTAAGAGACAAAACATCTCTTTGATCAGATTTTCAAATCCAGAACCTAAAAACGAGGGAATGAAAAACGGGAATTTACACTTGAACCGGTTGAAGGTTGTCCTGTGTAGTGCATTTTATTTCTGTTGATGCTATTCATCAGTTTGCTATTCACCTAAATTATACAAAGATATGAAAAAATCACATTTGGATGTAAAATTTATTTTTTATTAAACTACTTCTTTGGAAAAAAATGCACTGCACAGGATGTATTTACGTATGGAACAATGGCGTCATTTTATTAAAAAAAAATAATACAACTCCTTAATGCATCCGAAATTCGAAAATGTTTCACACAAACGAAAAAATCCATTCCATTTATATATTTTGCGCTGTCTCACCGTGGCATCAGTTCATCGCACCGCACTGGACACACAAAAGGGGTAGATTTTTTTTTTTTTGCGCAAACAACGTTTCGATAATCATCGTAGACAATTTATTGAAATTAAGCTGTACCGCGATTGAATTGCGTGATCATCGTGGCCTAGACGGTTTCGGTTGCACCAACAATAACAACGAAAAACAGGGAAGCTGAACCGATTTCAGACTCTCCCACCACTGTTTCCATTCTTTCTTTCGGGTGGGGGGTTTTGTCTCCGTGCCTCCCCCTCTCCCTATAGAACCATCCATTTTGGTTCCTTCATTTTTGTGTTTGTATCCATTTTTTTCTCCTCCGATCATTGCTTGTGCATTTTGAAGCACGCAATTTGTGCGCAAAGCGCTTCTCGACCCCGATCGACCGACCGGCCGGCAGCGCACCAGTTGAAAAGGATGGTAAATGGTCCGAACGGTTGGGTTGGGGGCGGTGGATGAAAAATCATGCCCAAAAAACCCTTTTTGCTGGCCCATCCGCCAAACGCTCGCGCGCACACTTCATCCGCCTGTCGTTACCGTTAGGAAAATCCATTTCAGTCAAATAATCAGGCCAATCGGTATAATCATCAATTCATCGCCATTTAATGCTATCGTTTTGGTGGTGTACACCAGGCGCGTATCGGGCCGCCGTCAAAATAAAACAACAAAGCGCGATGTGTAAAAAAGAAGCCCCCGGCATGGTTGGTACGAAACTGGTCCGGTCTGTGGCTGGATGGGTAGAAATAGTTTTGCATGGAAGGGTGAAGGCTTTCCAGCGGTTCAGGGTGGAAAAAAAGGCCGCTGTGTCTGCACAAAAACACGCCATTTCTTCCGATATGTTGCACTCATCTACGTACGGTTATTGTTTCAGCATGTCACGCTCGCGCAAGATGCGGCACGGGTGCAAAAGTAGTACAAGTACTTTCTAATTCTAAACCATCAAAGCCAACCGGCGGCGTTGAAAGGAGATTCAGCTACTTCCTTTGCAAACGGAAAACGGGAGTTTAATGTTGTTTTGTACTTTTTGCAGATTGGCTTACACAGGGCGAAACATAATAAAAAACTTGCAAAAGAGAAAGAGTCATTATAAAGTTGGCGGTAAAGTATGCATTCGTTGTTTTTCTATTCGTTGTCGTTGTTTTTCTATTCAAAAGCTCGATCAATGTGCGAAACTTCGGCTAAGCTGTTGCATAAAAATAGCCTACTTAAATAATTAATATTTCATCTTCTATCAGATCGGTATCAAGCCCATCAAAGCTTATATCATTGGAGTCGAACTGAACCACTTCCGGGAATCTCCGGAGTTGACTTCGGATTAGCTCCAACTTTGAATTGATTTAAAATTTTACTTAATTTATCAAATTCGAAGAAATTTGATACAACCAAAAACCTACTGGAAAACACGCGAAAACGTAGTAGTTCAAAGGAATCTGTAGTGATCAGAGTAGTCTGGAACCATTTCGAGTATAAAGAAAATCCGGAACAGTTTGGAGTAATCCGATCCGGAAACCTGTTCCTAATTTACCATCACTATAATTAAACTGGAATCTGGTAATGTAATAGTTAATTATACAATTAACTATCGCTTAATACGTAAGCCTTTTTACATCGGATTTGCTACAAGTAATTCTGCATTCTTTCTCTTTTAAATCAGTACATTAAGGTTCATCACTAATATTCACAATTTCATTGAAAACCCACCAAAACAAAAAACCGTGAAACACAGTTAATTGAAATTGCACTGTCATAAAGATTGGATGTACACCGTTGTGTGTGTGCCACGGTGCCGATATCAATCGGAACCGTCTTTCGAAACCGCCCCTGCGCAATATGAACGTTCCGGGAAAATAAATCAACTATCTGTGTCCAGTGCCCACAATGGAAAGCAAATATGTACGCAAATACGCAACCAGATGAAGTCACTCATACGCCGAACACCGGCGGCGATGTCATTTCAATTAACAAACTTTTCACAAAACCTTAGATTGATTGCTTTTATCAGATGGGATGGTGCAGGACCGGTACGTGCAAACAGCACACCAGCCGGCCATACATCGGTTGGGTCCGTTCACTAACCCAGGAAAAAGCGAGATAGCAGCAAACACGACGGCTTATCATTTGATGCTCTCCATGCATCAAATCAAAACACAGTGCGAAGGGTTGAGGCGGTCGCCGGTCAACCGGAACGGAAGGTTGCAAAATGCAGCAAAAGGCGCAAGAGACGATGGTGCTTGGTGCGAAATGGTGATCGATCGTCTCCTCTCTAGTCTTCCCCCGATGGGTGATCCCCCGATGATGCGAGATTTACCGAGAAATCGGAAGGTTGATGCGCAATTTGATTTGAATTTGAGAATTGAAAGCAACAATTTCCAATAATTCCCGCCTGATTAGTCGTTACTCAATTTACGGTGAGAGCGCCCGGGCTTATCATTAACACTGACTCCCGGGCATTGTCACGGGTTGTGATCTTCTACCGTTGAATGTTAATAAAGTAGCTATTAGACCGCTTTACAGAGCAAATGTGAGTCCGGAGGTTGCGGGCTTAAATTTATGATATATGTGCCTTTAAAATTGTATGTTTAACGAATGTTTTACCAGCGATTTCTATCATACTTTAATACTTTGATGTCACGCTAATTTTAAAATACATTAAATTCCTCGAGCATGGTTTTTAAGCCCAAATTTCTAAATCCTTCACCGAGTAATAAATAACAGTAGTGAAAATCAATTATTTCCCGTGATTTGATCTGTCTCCAACATTTCCTCTCCGTAAACCACATACGAAAGCAACACTTTGTAACTCAGGCCGACAAATTTCCGTGTAACGTAGCCTCCTGACATTCCAATCCTAGAATTCGCAGCTCGTATATGGAAAATGTTTCATACCATACCATATCGCAGCGTCCAAAGTTCCTTCTCTCTCTCTCTCTCCAGTGGGCGATTCGAGCAATGTGAATTATATTTTAGGATTTTGGACAGAAATTTCCCACTCCAATGTTGCTCACCTGCAATCACAAGAAGAAGAAGGGAAAAGTGTGTTAGAGAAGATGAAACAGTCGCAGGGCTTCCCACTCCAATAGGGAAGGGAGCCACCAAAAGTAGCAATAAATTAATTTAGATTTCCATCCATATCCGGGGCACTTCACTGTCACGCAATCGACGTAATAGACTTTTTCGCACAAAGCCGATATTAGCCAGCTCTGTGTGTGCGTGTGCACAATTCATTTCCTTCTCGGGGCGGATCGAACCGAAAAATAAATACCCAACAGCAAATCCGCGCTCGATCTGTAATTATCGCACAAGTACCTGTGGAAGGTAGCGTATTGGCTTTGCTCGCTGCTGTTGCATAAAGCCTAGAAACACCGGATACGCGATGCTCCGCGTAATTGCCTGTGCTGCTTGCTCCAAAAAATGTATTACGAACTTTTCCGCTGGGGCTGGGGGCAATGGGTGGATGGTAAGTGGGTAGGAAGGTGAGGAAAGGTAGCACATATTATAGTTATCAGATGTAGGCCACCAGAAGCAGCAGCGAGCTGTCAGAAGTTGTTGATTCTGGCCCGAGGCGTTGCAACATGCCGGGACACGACAAGCAGGGAGAGGGAGATACGGGGGCTGATGATAATAAGGGGGGAGGCACAAAACTATGCTTCAACCTATGCTACACCCTCCAAACGAACCAGCCACACACACACACACACACACACACACACAAACCACACTCCTCTTGCATTCCCTTTGGGAACACAGGAGCCACTCAAACGGCCACATATGGTTCAGGTTGGCACGGTAGCAACTATTCATAATACGAGAATTTTGTACGTACATGTGTATGTGTGTACGTAACTTTGTTTGCACGTATGTGCGTGGCGCGGTTGAACATTCCACTGATAACGAGCGCACATTTTCTCTCGCAGCAAACGAAAACAAGAATTTAATAAACTAATTAAACTTCGGTATTGCACTATGTTGCGTACAGCACAACGCCTATAGGATCACCTTTATGCTCAAACAGAGTACACACACAAAAAAAACACACACACACACGATTTGGGTCTGGGATCGGGTGCAATCCGATGCGGTTTTAGGGCTGGTAATTTCCAACATCCGAAAAGGTAGGGATTTGTGGGTAGGCAGCGCCACAAACTGGCCAATTATTTATTGGGCAACTGTACCGGGAAGCAGTTTTTACGCGTTACAGTCACAGTTTAGCAAACATTCGGTAATTGTTCCAGTTGGTTTTGTTTTTCTCTGCTTTTGGGCGGAAACATGCTACAGCCTCTTTCTACGTGAATATGTGTCAAAATTAGCATTTTGCAAAATGTTGATTAGTGAGGATGAGGTATTCCTTTTTTTTCTGAACGATGTATCCTATTGATCTCTTCATTAAACTCTCTCTCTCTCTCTCTTTCTCTCTCTCTCTCTCTCTCGCTCTCTCTCTTCCTCTTTATCTATTTTTGGCTAAACGGCCTACCAGGTCATGCCAGCCATCAAATGGCTTACTAAACAATTAAATACCACGTAGTTGCATAGTCAGTGCTCACTACGGGGGAACGGTCCGGATGGGATTTGATCCGGGTCTGGTCGTGTTGGGACCTACCACCGTTGCCAAATACACCACCAGGCCACCCCGGCGGTGTATTATTCATTCGGTCTTCATTAAACATTTTTGTTAAATAATAGTAATATGGAATGTAATCCGAGCTAGCAAATAATTGAGGAGATTTAATACAGTAGACCTTCGGTTATCCGGGCAAGTGCGGACCGGCCGTAAACCGGTTAATAGATTTTCACGGATAATAAGACCACTAATTTTGTAAGTCATGTCAAGTCGTTTATAATGTATAGTTAGATCATGGAGAAGGAATATCAACGGAAAGGAAAATGTTCAGTCGTAGGATTAAATTGTTTTTGAATGTCTTTGTGATTACTTTGTGATCATCTGGCATTTTTCGGCTCAAAATTAAGCAGGCAACAAGTGTTTTGCAAAACCTGAACATAGTTTAAAGTTTATTAACGATTGTGAAAATGTCATGTCATGAAAAATGTTTTGGCTCACGGTTAATCCGCCTGCCGGATAATTGACGTTCTACTGTATGTTGAATTTGCAGCCTCAATAAAATTAGATTTCGTATTTTATAATCACAAAAGCTTTCAATAATTAAAATGTTGTTCTGCTAATCACAACTCGGAAAAGCAGGTTAAAATTCAATGGGAAGGAGGCAGTCAAAAATTGATCACGACAAACACTAAAGGCTTCCATTACAGTGATTAAATAGCCTGTCGGAAAAGCACCACGTGTTATCCGTGCTGCTCAATTATCCGGAGTTCATGCCAACAGCAACAAATTCATTCAACATTCATTCGCCATCAACCAAAGCTCTGAACCAACACGTGTGTCGTACAAAGTAACACATCGCCATCGAAACATTTTACCGAATTATTGCCCCTTTCTAAAGCGACATATTTGCACAAAATATAAAACAAAATAAAGCATACCACCGATCAAACTGAAAAATTGGCTCTAAAAAAAACTATTGCACACCACAGCGTATCGGCCAGAACCGCAGCAACGCGGGTGGCCATCAGCTGGGTGGCAAAAATCATAACAAAAACCGCACCGCAGCGCACGGGGACAATATTGGCATTGATCTAGAAACGTTCCCGAACCAGTCAAACAAAAGCAGGAAACACGGAATGGTGCGACTGACCATGCGAGGCGCAAAACCCGGCAGCAAAAAGGCAAACAAATAAATATATTTTGGCCGTCGGCCACACATCACTGTGACATTTGCGTTGCCTCGGAGCGGACGCTAGTGCCCCGCCCTAATCGCTCCCAAAAGCAGAGGTACGTGTGGTGAATCTACTACCACGGGATGATCTAGGTTTGTCCGACCGAAAGCTCACCCCAAAACCACACATGAGCGCGAGCGCCCGGAAGATGGCTAGTTCTGGAAGTGTGATAAAATTAATGAATTCCGAAACGACGCACCGGAGTGTCCGTGGTGTTCTGTGAAATTTACCCGCAGGCGGATCAATGCATCCGCTCCGGTCGGTTTCGGCTCGAAAGGCGCGTGGTGCGGGTTTTTGTACAATTCCACCGAGGCAAGAAAGTTGACCGACGGAAAAGACGCTCCAGCTGTGTGTGCGTGTGTGTGTGAGTGCGGAGTTCCTGCCGTATTCAGGGTGGTCGCCCCGGACTGGTGCGAAGTGTCCACCACACCGCAAAGTGAATCTGACCCGGTGCGGTGCCAATGTGTGGCTGTGGCTTTGTGGAGCTGGCTTTGTAATTACGAGATTCGACATCGTCCATCGGGCACACACGAGTGTGGTGCGCTCCGAGCGTCATACGGGATTTCGCAGGAATGACAGAACACCCGGACGAGACGATAACCGTATGCTGCTCATGAAGTACGGAATTAGTCTCGCCAGCTCGCACACACACGCCCGGTCGCGCGTTTTATAATGTGCTTTCTTGGTGTGCCTTGCCGGCACCGGGGAGCGCTGCTGATGCTCGTGTGTGCCCCGGGTTAATGGCTGCAGTCAGTCAGAATAAATTCTCAACCCGAACAGTGCGCGCGAGCGCCAGCCAGACTCGGCAGCGTGTCGGCGACAGTGAACGTAAATTGAATTAATTTGATTGATACGAGGATAGGATTACCGATGGTCAATCGGTAAGGATAATCGTTATAAACGAGAGTGTGCCCAGCGGTCTAGTTTCTGCACGACCAGACGACGTTGTTTCCCGGTAGCATTTGGAGCTAGCCAACAAACTCATCCCTCTTCTGCCAGTTAGCGGAAGCACCTGTGCCACCGAATCGGTACGGCATCTTTTACCTCTTGCAGGCGAAATCAATCTCAGCCCATGTCACTCACTCATATCCGGCCTTTTGCGCTACCGGGGACCGGAGGTCGTCAAAGCTCATCGTGCGCTCCAGTTATTACGACGATGCCCGGTTGAATAATAGCCCAGACCTACCCAAGAACCAAGCGTACCGTGGAGCACAAGGATGCCCAAACGGAACAGGGTCAGGGATTATCTTGTTCCACGATGCAGCAAACAAAATGGTAAATGGTTTTCCTTAAAAACGGCTACAAACTGGTTTCGCCATCCGCTCACGTCGGAAATCCTAACGCTTATTTGCCCTGTCCCATTGCTCCTGCTGCCATGTGTGGCTCAATGTTTTGCTTACTTTGCACCGTGAATTTCGTCATTTCGCAGTCGCACCGGCAGAAAGAAGCGGCACACCACAGCAGGCANGTGGAGCACAAGGATGCCCAAACGGAACAGGGACAGGGATTATCTTGTTCCACGATGCAGCAAACAAAATGGTAAATGGTTTTCCTTAAAAACGGCTACAAACTGGTTTCGCCATCCGCTCACGTCGGAAATCCTAACGCTTATTTGCCCTGTCCCATTGCTCCTGCTGCCATGTGTGGCTCAATGTTTTGCTTACTTTGCACCGTGAATTTCGTCATTTCGCAGTCGCACCGGCAGAAAGAAGCGGCACACCACAGCAGGCAGCTTGTTGAGGTTAACAAATTTCTCGCATTTATTATCGTCAGCCGGCTGCGAAAACCTTTCGCAAGGGGACGGACATGCATGCGGCGAAATGTAATGTGAAGATTATTGCATCCCATGTGCAGAATTCACACGTCGGTCAAGCAGATCTTCTTGCCTGGTGTGTCGGTGTTGGAAAACGTTGGAACGCTGGG
This sequence comes from Anopheles rivulorum, assembly GCA_018908115.1. NCBI lineage: Eukaryota > Metazoa > Arthropoda > Insecta > Diptera > Culicidae > Anopheles > Anopheles rivulorum. The sequence goes on from STHB01000010.1 coordinate 15,815,195, forward strand.
GACAATAAATATAATTGGCTCATTTAGCTTGACAAACCAATCTCGAAAGGGGTGCAACGAAGATTGGTGGCTTCAGGACAGCTGGATTAAGAATTTAAAGTAGATTAAAGTGTTGCGCGCTAATGCTGTTGGAGAAGCGTCCCCCTAATTTGTTATTCGTAGTATTTCTTTACTTTGAGAAATCGCGCAGATATTGGAGTTTCGATGCCAGACATTGTAGCTATCATCTTCAACAAAACGCTTCTAAAAGAATGTCCTGTGTATGTTTTTTTTTGTCATCCCAAGAAACGCCCAAAAACGAAAGCAGTAGCCCTTCACCGAACGAGGTGACATCAGAAGTCGAACGGAACATCCCTATCGGCGATGCAATTAAAACCGAAATCCGAGTTAGCACGCTTACGCTATATGATCGGCCAGCGCACATCAATAAACCATCGATCAAGCTAACAACCTAATAAAACTCCAACTATGTCACTTCTGGCGTAGACAGCGGGTTCGCAGGGCGAACCCGAGCGCGAGCGCGCACACGTCTCCATCATGGAGCCCGCGTGCTAGATGTTCGTGTCAGAAGGTGGCGCAGGCGAAGAAAGAACAAGAAAAAGAAGACACTAACAACAGCAGCAGCAGCAGCAAAAAGACACCAATGTACGAAAAGAAATTGATTGCTCGCCCTACTCAAAACGGAAATCATTAGCGATTTTATGAACAACCCATCAACTCCAAACCCTCTGTGTCTCAACAGCTACAGAACGCCCGGCTGCGGAAAGGTGAGCTGGAAAAGGGAGGAGGAGGGGGAGCGGGAAGGTCAGTCATCCCGTGTCAGATGCGTCCCGTGGGTTGGGCAGAAAAAGGCGCAAAGCAATAATCTCAGCGTACGCTCTTGAAGCGCTCTCGCTCGAGAATCGCTGCTTTGGACGGTCATAGACACGGTCGTCTGCTTCGGTGGCGATTGGTGCTACGCGAAGTGATGAGCAATCACTAAGGATTGGTGTGGAATATTGCGTCAAATATATCCTCCGCTCAGTCCCACCGGTGGTGAAATGGAGCCTTTCTGGACAATGTGATAATAAAAGAGAGAGAGAAAGAGAGATAAAAGCCAGCAGAACCATCTCGACAACGGTCATTTGGTGCGAAAAAAAACGCATCGTTACGCGGTCGTTGCGAAAACTATAAAAGGATTGCCCATAAAGAAACAGGGAAATAACTCATAAGAAAACTGATTAAAATTGTAAAACTTCGATCGTGATAGAAATGGCATTGTACGGAACGGTGGCTCCCACACTTTGTTCGGGGATTTTAAGGTGCAGTGTGACGCGTGTATCGAGTGGATTGTTAATATTACTTATTACTTATAATATTCTTTACTGTCACCCTCGCTTTCACTCTTTACTTATATTTTAGTGTACTTTTTTTTTCATTCACTGAAGAACGGCCTGGTTGTATATCTGTGTTTTAGTTTATGATAGTAGGGAAGTTTAAAATAGTTCTTTTTTCCTTGATTTCAGAGATGTTCCTAGACGGCAATTGCAGAATTGAACCTTGAAAAAATAAAACTAAAAATTAAGACGGAGTTTAATTTCAACATGCATTTACTTTGTTAAATTCATACACGAAAGTTTGATTGTGATACAACAACAAATGTCCATCTTAGTCACAGTTTCATGAGTAATATCAGTAGAACGTCAAATATCCGTTCTCATCGTGACTGACCCTCCGGATAAGCGGATAATATAGAGAACAGGCATGGAGTTTATAGATAAATATTAGCATACCATGGTACATAATGGATGCAGTTTTAATATTTAATATTTACGAATATTTTATTTATGTTGCCATAAACACGTATAAACTACTAAATTTATTACTCTTTTATGTCTACTGATAACTGCTTTATCTAAAAATGCACGATTCCCGAAATATACTATTATAGTAGAACCGACGATTCACAGAAATTTGAGTGCTATGTTGCTTAAAAAAGAAAATTATTTAAAAAAATTATAGCATATTTGTTAGATCATATTAGGACCACTATTATTTTTTATGGTACGAATGTTGTGCTATAAACTCACTGAACAGTCAAATTATAAAAATCAACTTATCTCAGCTCCGCGTATCTCGAAGGATACCTTTATATACCCAAACAAAATCTCACAAACATAAATCACATTAACATAATGAACTCTAATTACGAACAAAAAATACAAATTGCGAAAGGTCGTGATTTTGTGCTGTGCTCGAAGAAATGTTAGCACAAAATGCATAATGCTCTAATTAACCAAGCAACAGCGTGTTGGGTGCACAAATCACAAAAGCTAGTACCACCTGGTACCGATTATTAAAATAAAAAGTAAAACACATTTCATGTGCATGTTCGATGTGCAGTACACGTACCGGTGTTACATCGCACAAGGACTAAAAACCTCTAGCTCTCGACATGTCATAAAAGTACTTCAAAAGCGCCAAAATGGAACGAATGAATTATTTACAAGTGCCGGACAACAGTCGGAGGAAGACAAAAAAAAACCCTCACTCCCAACGGACGGGACGGCCCACCGCCCACCACTGAATCGTAGAGACGGCAGACAGTATAATTTTCCCAGCTCCTCGGCCACTTCCACCGAGCCCGGGAGTGCCCGAGCCTCTAATGCATTTGTTTTTCACCCATGTTCAACAGTCGTCGGATTTCAATTTATTTTCCCAGTGAGTTTCAATTTATTTCCTCTTGCACCACCCCCACCTCCTGCCAGTTCCGGCGTCCGGTGTAGTTGCTCCTGCTACGCAATTAAGCATACGAGGAAAAACGCGCCAGCCAATATGTACAGCGGGAAGCGTTTGCCTTATGGAAAATAATAAAAGAAACCGCCCACAAAAAGTCAAACTCAAAATTGCATACTAATAATCGAACCGCCCGACACCCTGGTCCGCCGAACCGCCACTACTACTGGTTGTGTGGAAGTAGTGTGGCCATTTGGAATAGTGTCGGATCATAGCTCACATCAACGCTGTTGTGTACCGAGCGCAATGGTATAGCACCGAGCGGGACGCACAGACGGACCAAATCAATCATTTTTGATTATGTGTCATTTCGCGATCCGGACCCGGTGTGTGTACCGTTGGTGATGATAGAAAGCCGCTGCAGCGAGCAGCGGTCTGCTTTTGTCGATACGAGGAGGTCGATCGGTCGGATGGGGTTTATCACCTCTTTCCTGTGTACGTACGAACAGACAACAAGGGCTCGGGGCTGATTCCACAGCACTCGGACAAGATATATGTTTTTGGGTGAGTCAACGGCGTACGGTGTTGATCGATTCACCGGCAAACAAGCGTACTGGGGCAAGATATACATATACAGAGATCCCCCTTGAAGAAGTATACAAATACCAACATATGAGCACGGATATGATAATACCGTGCCCTTCATATGTTACCTTCCACCAAACAGCCCTTGAACAAATATGAATCACAGCACTACAGGCCGGCACCGTATTGCCACTCATTTATCGGCACACATTTTCTATACCACGAACGATAGTCCACCGGTCAGCCGTAAGTAATGAATTGTGTCAGCTGTCTTCCGGTGCTGCGCATATCTTGTCCCTTTCCCACACCCTTCCCAAGACTCTCCTCGTTGAGACCTCTGCCACATTCCAAACCTTTTGGGACTTTGGGGGAGAATTATCGGGTCAGGAAATTTGTGGCGACAGAAGTTCTCGCCCATCCAGCTTGTTTCCTTGGTAGCATGCTACGGCTCCGGAAACACAGCTCCGTAATTCGAACCCAAACGGATCCCAACATTTCGAAAAACCGGAGCACAATATTCAGATTTCGAATTATTATCGATCCCTTTTGATAGTCCACCCCGCTTTGCGGACACGATGGTGCACTGTTTTGTTGGGGAATGCTTTATAGGGTTCACCGATTTGTCATTGAAGCAAATTGTGCACGGTGCAGTGGAAAATGCATTCTGTCGCCCGTGTTCCAATTTCCTTCCCTCTGGTGTGCTTTTGTCTTTATTTTCCCAACCATCATCATCATTCGCGGCCGTTTTCGAATGTGTGATAGGGAAATTGGAAAAGAAAGAGCGCAAGGAAATCTAGGACACAGCGGTTGGACGTGCGGTCCGCACTGCACAGCTGTACACCCGTGTATAGGCCCGAGACCGTGCCAGGCGGATGAATATTTAAAGAAACACAAAAGACACAAAGCAGGAACCCAACTGCAATCAATACGTCGATAAGTGGCCGTTTGTTGAATATTGGTGTGAACTGGGGGTTTGCAGGCGATAGCACAAGGGCTATCACGTCCTGTTCAGGTGCGCTCCTCCTTTTTCGAATGGTTCGATTCTAAGCGCTATAAAATCCTAGAACCGCATCTTTTCAATTCCAGGAATTCCAGCAACCTGAAACAATTATGCAGCGATGCACCTCCACCACCAGGGGTAAAAAAATATACCAGGGAGACAGAGAGAGAGAGAGAGAGAGAGTGAGAGAGTGAGAGAGAAAGATGAAGAGAAGATGCGGAGAGAATCGATTCTGAGGTGTGCTTTACGCCACATGCTGAATGGGAATGTTGTGGAATGGAACGAAAAGAGGGAACCATTATTGGAACCTACCTGGAAAATGGAACCGTGTCATAGAGGAAAAAAATGGGAGATGAGCTAAGGCAAGAACTACAAAAACAGTCAAATGCTCACCATATGGTGTTGTCAACATTCCAATACTATCGATACAAGCGCGCCTGGTCCAGGGCAGGAATATGAATCCTTTTTTCGAGTGCCCATACCCTACCTGGACCTGGGTTATTGGATCTGCGCTTTATGTTCCCTGTTTATTTAAGCGCCAGGCGTGGGATCTTTTTAAGGGACGTTTTATTTTATCCTAAACTCCGATCTGGGAATCCTCCTGAAGCTGGGAAGCTTTTTGAGGCACAAAATTAAAGGTATTACAGCTCTTTTCCAGCTTAGTCACCAGCTTGGAGTGGAATTGTGTGATCGACTTTAGATAGTCGAAAAAAAAACGTCGGCAAGCAACTCCCTCGATGCAATACCAGTTTGCCCTACTTGGCACAATTGTATGTAAATTCCCTTAAGTCCTGGGTCAAAAAAAAACAAGAGGAAAACACCTCCATCCCAGCCGATGGCAAATAATTGGATACCAAAACTCACCTAATTTAAGCTCTCCAGCACCGCCGTGCATCCGGCTCTCAAGGTGGTATTATTTTATTTAGCTGCGAATCGTGCAGGTTACGACCGTGGCGCGCTGGTGGCTGGTGGCCGTCTTGGCAGGTTTGCAACGCACGTACCGCAGAACTTTTGTTCCCGGTGCCGCAACTAATGCTTTGCTGCCGGCTTTGGAATCGTTCGTTAGGCGCCGATTTCGGCACACCGAAACCGAAACGTGCCTGACGGGGGAAAGAACACTCGGTATGCCACGCTCGACTCCCAAAAGAAAATCGATGACAAAATTTCATTGAAATTCTAGTCACCGATCTCCGACGGTGGAAGGACGTTTGACCTTCCGAACCGATTCCGTTTCACACTCGCAGCGACCTATAATGGCAGCCAGCCTTTACGTGGCTTATGCCATGTGGTGATAGCGTGTTTGGCGGGGCATCCATTTGATCCGCGCGGTCGCTTCTTCTCGCGTTGAAGAAGCCTTTTAATGCGCTGAATTGTTCTGGTATCGCGCGAGCAGTGGCATTGCGAATGAAACGCTTATCGCTACCATTCAGCCTTGCACGCCCCATACTCACACACACACACACATACGTGCTGGTAACCGGCCATTTTCTTCACCGTTGCGTAAATAAACACATTTCAGGATTGGAAGGTTTTCAAATGCAAACGATCGATGTTCGGGGTGAGCATTTTGATAGCGCTGTGCCACTCAACGATTGCCTCCCGTTTGAGGGCCATCCTGCATCTGAATGCTTAAGCAAAATTGCGAAACGTTGAGATTTTTACAAATGGAGCCGATTTTTTATTCAATTCAATTCGAATGCCGTTGCAAGCCGTTTTTTGTTTGGTTAGAAATAAGTAATACACCACTGGAGATATCACACATATATGAAAATCAAAAGCAAATTAGAGTAACAATAAAAAAGAGAATTTGTTTTAATGGTTTCAAAATTTTAAAATCCTTCAGAATCGTTTGCGAAGAATCATATATAAGAAACTTAAGAAATGAAGACACATTCGAATCATGAGTCTACTCTTAAATCATAAATTATTTTTCAAAACAAAATCATAACAGAGAGCAACTCAAAAGATTCTTGAGCATCTAAAGGTTCATGAACTTCTGAAGATTCATTTATTACCATAATTTCAAAAAGTTTCAAATTGAAATGAAACATTTCTAGGTTGAAGTGGAATCATTCACATTTTATTAAAACGTTTCAAGCGTTTCGATTGTATATTTAAACTTTCAAACATACATGACTCATTGTAGTTTATATTAAGATTCAGTGTTTACCTACATTAATTATTTAAATTATACAATTTTTGTGTATTTAATAGTGCAATGAGAGTAATAAAAACAAACAGACAAGCAATCAATATTATTCCTATAAAGGAGTTGCAGAATACTATTTCATATTTGTACAAAACTTGACTTTAGCACAAACACGAACCCTTTAGACATGCTTCAATCGTTCGCAATCGCAATAAAACACAGAACATAAAATGTACAACTTATGTACAATTTGCTACATTATGCTAATAACATTGTGTAAGCCATATAAAACTACGCTCAAACAACCGCTTGCAACATCGTCCTCCCAGCACAGGGCTTTTGTTGTACACCGTGACGAATTTTAGAACACGTTCCAACAAAAGCCGCCACAGCTAGAAAGTAATTTGCTACCCATACCCCCATTGAGTGCGTCAATTAACAATGGCCCATAAAAAAAAACTATCCCCCTCCCCAAATGTTTTACACACACACACACACATATATATACACACTTACCGCATGGTTAATGATCGTACCGTAGGGTGACAAAAATTGGACAAGAAATTCAACGTCACTCGGTGCCATCGAAACGGAGGCTTGTCTGTGCAAGACACACGGATCACACTATAGAGCGGAACCAACACCGGGAAACCATAGTAATGACGACATTATTGTTATTATTTTCTCACCCTCACCACAAATCCTATCACGGTAGCACCGTTGCAGCTCCCGATTCTCGTTCCGGGTAGTTCAAGCAAAAGGGACTGTATGGCCGACGAAGGAAGCGATGAATTTGAATTTGAAAAGGAAGCACAAGCAGTAGCATAATCACGGTTTTATGCCGGTCCAACCTAATTCCCCATCAACAATTCGGTTTGGTCGCTGTTCGACTTCGAAAGCAGAAACTTTCTTTGATGCGCTTTCGAGGTAATAACCTTACAACCGTTCGCGTATTGTAAGCAAACAACTAAATACTACCCTTCTCCAGTAGAATGAAGGAATGCATCTCCAACGGACAAATTAAACCGCCAAAACAAACAATCCCATTTGCTCGGTCGCCCATTAAACTCGTAAAAGGGGTTGGTAGTGTTGTTTGCTCACTCTGCAACAACCGGCATGGCCGGGCATGGTTGGCAAGTTGTGTTTGAAATTTGTTCGCTCCAAACCACACTTGTAGCAAACTCTTGCCAAGTGCAATAATAAATCTTACATTCCACGGGACGGTACCGCTCTGCTAGAACGCCCGTACGCTCGATTTGCTCGTCTCTAGTACGTTCATTAAAACTTTCCCATCGAAGCAGGCGAATCATTGCACCGCGAAAGAAAACACTTACGCATGTGCAGCAATGCAAATGGCAGAGTGACACAGCGGCGGCAAACCACACGGTACGGAGAGATTTAGTAAATCGTGAAGGACTTTTAATTCCGTGACCGTAGCGCACTAGTTGCAAAGTCAAGTTGGCATTAAAACAGTAAGTGGATGTCAAACGTTGACAACAAAACCAAAGCAGCCGTCGCAATCGAATGCTCTGGAGACAGATCCTTTCACACATCGCGTCCAAATCCTTGCACTTTACCGCGTGCAAGTGCAGTCTCACAACAAATCGCGGAAGCTTTCAGTACGGTTTAATAACCCGTTTCCCGTTTGGTATTAGTCTGCTCGGCAACCAGCAACAAAGGTTGCACACAAAACAAAACAAAAAATAAAGGTTTGAGAGCGAAAACGGATATCAGCTTCCGTGGGAGGATATTTAAAAAAAGGAACACTAGAGCATTCGAGAGCCGCCCGGACATGAGTTGCGCATACTAATGAAGTCAATCGCAGCGGTCGTCCGGTTTTTGCGGTGTTGATGCTTATGATGCACACGGTCGGTCGGGAAGCTAGGATGAAGTGTTTCCGCTATTGATGAAGGGAGGGCTAGGGGAAAAGCCAAAAGGGGTGGAAAAAGGGTGGAAAAATCCCCAACTCGTACGATCGGAAAACGGTGACACAGAAGCGAAGGATAACATATTGTGTCATCCGGCATGTCCTGCCACAAGGATGGCAACTGCATTCTGCCACACACACACACAGCCGGACAGGCTCATACGGTGAAAAAGTGAATTCCGAAACGTACTTCACATTGCAAATGCAGTGCTGCCAGTGATAGATATTTAGTTTTTTTTTTCATTTCGTTTGGCTCTCCAATTCCTCTATGGCAGCCGCACGCAAAGACGATCACACACACACACGATGATACGGCACAGACGGACACTCCGGATGGCAAAAACGCGCTTTGCTGCAATTTGCATATGCGGGACAAATTAATTATCTGTCAACGGTGGTTGGCATCTGGAGCGTGATGAGCTCACACACACCGACACGCGTATGTGACACAAGACACAGGAGGCATATAGCATACGCAGACGCTGGGTTTGCCGTTTTGTCCTTCGGCAGCGGGAATACAATCAGTGAAACAGACTCCAAAAACGCTGCAGATCGATGCGTCAAAATGTACCGCACACATCCGCACACACACATACACACACCATCGATGCAGTTCCAGGACATTGTCCAGACTGGGAAACTTATTTTGTGCTAATTATTCTCTTTTTCCCCTCCATGTTATGTTATACAATCTTATCCGATTGACATGCTGCAGGACAGTTCTCGAGCATCGGTTCGAATGTGGGTCATCGTTATTGTAGGAACACCTATACCACAAATTCAAACAAAGAGCTATACTGTCTTGTGTGTTCTACTTCGTTTTAAAAAGTATTTCTTTGTGGCTGTTTAAGATGCCTCGTGGTACACTTCAATCTGGTTAGGTCTGCGCCATTATCATCTGCTCATAGACAAACCGCTGTTAGCTATAGACCTAACCAGGGTTAGGCTGCTCTATGACATGGCTCTATGGGACATTATTTGTTCATGTCATGTTTAGCTGCGGTAGTAAAATTTTTGAAACGAAATAAACATACCCCAATTCCCCGGACACAGGGCTCCAGAGCTCGCATACGCAGCAAAATCCAAAGCGAACCTCTATGCGTGTGTGCGCGAGTTCTGGCAAACTTCCCCAACCTTTTCGCCTCTTTCCCTTGTTTCCGCACTCTCGTCACGGTGGTGGTGCTCGTGTACTCGGATTGATTTGTGTACAACGATTTTCCCGGTTGTGCCGGTTGCACAGTGCGCACAGCTGGACCTACCAAAGACGCGTTGCGTGATCGTGGTTCGATTGGATGGATTGAAAGGTTTGAAGAATAGCAGGAAGCAAGCACTTGTGGAATCGTAAAATAGTCACGTCGTAAAGTGAAAAAATATTGCCACGACGCATAAACAACGTTTTCATCATCATATTTAATTGCCCGATTGTATACAATCTGCTACACGAACGATAAACAAATGTTTTTTTTATTCTCTTTCTCTATTGCTGTAGATCTGCTTTATGGAAGGGAGAATTAAATTCTAATTACAGTTTCATACCGCGTAACACTGATTATCCGTGTTCATCACGAACCATACTGGATAAGCGAATAACACGGATAATAGAAGTATCTTTATTCTCTATTTTTATATGTCAAACCGCTCTAGAACTGTCATTTCCGAGCAGCACGAATAATCCAACACCCCGGTTAAAGGTCAGCCGGATGATCGGAGTTTGGTTCAGTTGTATTTCAGTGTTTGTTAACATCTCACTCTTATTCGAAGCCCTGTTTCCAATATTTAAAATGGTTGAAATACTTTACCCACTTAAATCTACAAACTCATCCACCAATGTACACAGCGACCATTTGAGTTGGGGCTAGGAAAAACACGTCCAAAATGTGACGTTTAACTTCGAGTCGCGTTTGAATGTTTTCCAAAGCATCCCCCAGTCCTCTGCTCCTCCGCCTTCATTACTCCCTTCTACAGCACACTCAAGTCACTTCAGTGTTTCACGATCCAAAGCCTTCCAATTGTCGTGATGGAGAGAATGCGTCGTTCGGCGTACACTTCCCAATTTGACGGTTGCCGAATGGTATGCCCACTTCAATGTCCATCCCAAAAAACCCAAAGTGAGCACGCCGCCGACACGAATCTCTCTCACTCTTATTCTGGGTATATATTCCACGCCATCGCACGATCCGTGACGCACGGATGCGGCAAAAGCTGTAGCTGGGAAACGGGGGGGAAAATAATAAAAACAATCCCGCTCGGCCATACACTTTTCCTCGGTTTCCCAAGCAAATCAGACACCACGGATCCGTCGTTGTGTGTCGGCACGCAAACGAGCGACAAAACTTTTGAAACTTTCCGATGATGTCGCGGGTGATTTGAAACATGGCGAAGAACTTGCCCCACACACACGGGTACACTCGGGGTGGCTGGCTGTGCGCGTGTTTGAATTGGTTGATTGATTGAATGGAGTCTAATTTTAAAGTGAGCGCCCAATATGACAGGGCGGAACTTAACGTACACCCTCATTCCCTCCCCCATTACGGAACCACCCTCCCCTTTTTCCTCCTTCTTCACCAACTGCAGCGAGTTTATGAAGGATGTTGCTGCTTCCGAAATCATGCGGTGGCGTTGTGATCCAAGAAACTCCCGACTAGTTACAAAAGAAATGGAGAAAAGACACAAAAAAAAACACAACCAAACAATGTAACGTTGCCGCGTTATGTTCCGACCCCGGGGGCGCAATACCCGGTGTTTAGTTGGATAAATTGTGTTTAATTTTCTAATGGCCAGAAAGAAAGAGACTTTTGTTCGGTACGTGGGGGTTTTCAAGATCGGCTGCCGCCAAGCACGAAGTGATCTCTCGTAATCAATTTCAAGTGACCCGAAAACCACTTCCAGCCATGTTAGCTCACGGTGTGCATGAGAGGGCCTGTAGTGTTGAAGAAGTAGGTTCTGTTCGCTACATTCAGGGTTGAACAAGGAGAAGAAAAGAAGTAGACGATACAAGACTTTCAGGGAACCAATTTGTGATTGATGTCGAACTGGTATTGAGGAGTAGGATGTTTGGTTTTTTTTTTCTTACTTCATGCTTCTTTTGGAAATAGGCTGTAAAGTTGAATTTTGTTTACTTTAGCAGGCCCTATCGGTTGGGTAAATAATATAGCTTACGCACAAAAAAGATACATTTCATCACGCTTCGTAGGTCACTCATAACTACGTGCTAAACCCGGTACAAGTGCAAGGGTTTTTAAACATTTGGTGAAAAATTTCATCACTTTTGTTAAAAGACACGTTGAGGTATTCGAATTTATTGAAATTTACAAACGAAAAACAAAATTGGGATAGCAAAACGGCCTGACAGTTCTTCATAAATAAAAAAAAACTTGGGATAGGTTCTTATAATTACAAACCCTTATGAGATGTTGAAACACACAGACAAAAGTTGTCTTAAATTGTGCTTCATGTGTTCATGTTAAATTTCAGGACTAAACTACTCAAAGGTTTCACCTTGGGGTTTCCTGCTGTTGGAACAATATAACATGCTCGTCAACATGTTCACATAAAAAAGTTTGTCTTCGAGAATATTACGCATTACTCCGAATTGTCTTAAATTATGCTTTAGAAGTTCATGATGTTCGAAAGAGTGCAAGACATTTGACAGCTCAGTGGATTTATAATAGGAAATTTTAACCAAATAAGCAAAACATAGGTTAATATTACCTTGCATTTTCATTCAATAAATCTGTTTAAAATGTTTGCTTAAATCAATAATAATCATTGGTTTCTTAAAAAAGTCGCTTGAATTGCCGAATACAGACCGAGTTGTAGTCGAGTCTTCCACTGTCTACTATAAACAAAATTACACTTCCACTTGGACAAACGCAACATTCCGTGTCAATAATAGTGTCAATAAATAAATGTCAATAAAGAAGGATTGGTTAATAATTATAACAAACTAGTTTCCAATTTACTGTTTGATGTTTGATTTCACTTATCATCGAGCATATTGTACTTAAATTATGCCTAACAAGCTCACTTCATGACTAAAATTGCTTATCTTCTAGCTCGTCGGTATAGTGATATAGACGTCGAACGTAGCCTCACAACACCCAACTATCAAATCCCAAAAATAAAAGTATGTCTAGTAATAAGAATTAGACCGCAAGCATGACCTCATTAACCCAAAAAGAAGACCCAAAATGTACCGAATATTACAATGTACAAAACTCTCCACCTAAAAACGAGACCAAATTTCAGCCCTAAATGTTAAATAATGGCTATAATTAACCGAAGATAGCTAATACTGTTTTAAACGTATAGCCTGCAGCACTATTTCACTGGCTCGCAATGAACAAAAGCTCGCGCGGGCAAATCATGACACTCATTGGACGTGTTGTTCACACCTTCTTTATCTCGAGCACCCCATAAACGATATTCGCATAAACGCATATAAACCAATAACGTGACGTGAATACGTGGAAGGTCAAACAGAAAGGCGACGGCACGACATGCTTTCACTCACCGAGTAGCGGTTCCGTTCTGTATGGTCCACTTGTAATAATTGCGTTCATCTATTCCTAACGTTGGGACTTTGCATTATTAGACCAAACCATAACCATTGACTCAATCTCGTGTCCGTCAACCTGGCGATGATTGATTGCGCGAGTCATTTACCGGCGCTGTGGTACCGATTGTGTGATATTTAATAGGGAAAATCTGCCCATTTGCGGTCCGGCCTATATTTTGCTTGTTATGCTGGGACGAGATTGTGCATGATATTTGACTAAGATAGCGCCACGCAGTGATTGCAAAATCTCGTTTTTTATTACTATTTACACGCATCGAAAGGTGGGATTTTTGCCACCCCTTTTTATAGAGCACCCATGATGATGTTGATGATGGGGGACCGAACATTGTTATTTGGTGGAGTTATGTTTGATTTGGAGTACTTTGCCAGCACAGCCAGCGCGGCCGTTATCTTACGACTCGGGCAACCCTCGTTCGGCACTACAGCTTGGCGCTGTGTGCCTTATCGGGGCTATCAATAATTGGGCACTTCATTTTATGCTGCTGTCTTTCACTTCCACGAACGGAAAAAAAGACGCAAAAAACAATCGGTGCTGGTGCTGATGGTACGCAAATGCAATCACAATTTGCTGTTCAATCCACTATCAGCTTGGGCAGGATGTCACGAGGACGGAATTTCAGTCAGGCGCAGGTTAGTGGATGACGCATCGTACGCAAAACGAAACCTAAAAAGCAATACTATTCTCTTGCGCCATACACAATCCATCATGTCTGGTGATTCAATGAATTAGATCATTTAATTTCATCAACTGATGAGTGGGCTCTTTACACACGTTAGATTGCTTAATGGAGAAACCAATTTCCTCCAGTGCACGCACCACGGCAGCTGAGTCGAGGACAGTGAACCCAAAACCATGGAACCATGGTGCTTTAAACTCGGGCATGTTAATTACACCGGCAGGTTACAATAACGTTTTTACTGGGCATAATTTTAGGGTTATGGCATGAAAGCCTTTCACATCATAGCGGATCGGAAGTAGAGGAAGGAAAAAGGTGTTCTAACATCATGAGTTCTAAGAAGGCACTTGCAGCTTACCGTTGCTATCCTTTTTTTTTTGTTGGTCTTGATCTCCTGCAAAATCCTTAGCGAGAAAGTAATTAATTGTGGATGTTAATTCGATGGCCGAAGTGTTCGGATCCGACGGGATGATGCGTAGTCCGGTATTTAGGATCGGATGGGATGGGTTTGTTATGCTGGTGATTAATAATAATACTTATGCACAGGTAGGCGCTTCAAGAGGATCTACCCAGCACCGGAGCTTCCGGAGCAACGTGCTAAGGGCAACGTCCTACCTTTTATTAGATCTTCTACCGCCTACCAAGAAGGCAGTTTTTTTGTTTTATTTTTGCACCACCAGTACCATGAGGCTACTACAGCAGCAGCCAGCAGCAGACGTCATCGTTTGGGGCTTTTACAAGAATTAGACCTTCCTTGTAGGAGCGCAACCTTAAAAGCAACCGCACCATACCGTACCGGTGCTGGATTGCAAAACAGCACCGGCAGCGCCATCACCTCACGTCACTGCACTGTGCTGTGCCGTGCGAGGATGAACACCTTAAAAGAAACGGTGTGGCACGTGAAAAGGCACCGTAGACAAAAGGGGCTGTTTACGCCAAGCGGGTATGTTTGTTGAATTAATTAGTTCTCCTAAGAGCGACGACAGCAGCGGTAAAAGAGACCCTTCACTGCCAGAATAATCGCTAACGCTCCCCCGGTACTACCGGGTGCCCTTATTGTTGTGCGCGTCTGACGATGTAAATAAAATGCCAGTCATTTGAGGGTGTACTACTACTGCATTAGCAACCGTCGCCCGAGCATCGGCAGAGCAAGAGCGTGAAACGTGAAGCGATACAGTATAGACTCCGCCTGTGTCCGCCTTTTGTCAGAAAGTGCGCGACAATGGTGGCTTCGCTGTGAGGCTGGATTCGGTGCGGCCCGAAGCCAACCCACTCGAAATTTTGCTGTCAGAGCGCTGCTTTTCCTGGACGTTGGCGTAAGGGCTTAACAAGATGCAAGCCTCATCCAGGTGTGGGTTGACTATTTAAATTGCAACACTGCTGTGTGACCGTGCTGGGTGATATGGGTGAGAAAATCACACCCCCCAGCCCGGAGAAGCTTATTTCGCGTGACAGCGAAAGTTGGACGGCACAATGTCGCAGGCCTGTAGGATGCGCAGGATCGCAATACTCGGTAGCATTGGTGGGTATAATTTTGTTACCGGTAGCTGCAACAATGTTGCTGTTTTGATTATTATTTAAATTGAACCTCATGTATGACCTGGATGGGATTTGAATGGTTCGATAGGGATATTACTCAGGATCGTGATGCAACAGCTGTGTCCATTCCCAAATGCCAATCAACAATGATTCTGAATGGATACTTTATTGTGCTTTCAGTCACACATTTTGTTGGGAAGTTGTATATTTCTAGGACCTAAGATAGGGCAAGTAAGGAGAAAGTAAGGATAAAATATATAAAAAAATATTTTTATCTGATTTGATTTGTTCGATCGTTAAGTCAAATGAACTTACTGGAATAATATATTCCAAAATGCCACTGAAACTGACTATGTCATACGCCATTTCATTAAATTGGTCAGAATTATATGATTGATAAGCAAAAACGATCATTACAGGGGTTTTAATTCAAGTGAAAAAATGAAAAGGTTTTTCCTGTCAGCTTGTGTGGGAATATAGAAGTTTTTTAGCAAATGTCAAAATACATGGTAATCTGATTGATTTCATCGTGAACTCCAAGGCTACGCAAAAAACTATTAAAACTTAATTACTTCTCATTAGCAGAATAGAAAGAATATCAATGTCGGAAAACCAAAGCACCGGTAAACCATATCAAATCGACCATAAACTTTTCCATACATACATAAACAAGAGACAAAAACAAGAGAATTTATAACGTGCTGATAACTTCCTCGGAATAAAGACTGTTCCTGATTCAAGTACATAAAGCTGAAATTATAAATAGCAACAAAAGGAAACGTTTAAAAAACAATAAGATACTCAACTTCTGCTGCACACATTTCATAAATCAGTGCCCCATCGCAACACAATAATAATCTATCTTTGTCGCTGTTTATCACATGCAACCGAAAAGTAATTATAATTTATTGCAGCTCACTTCAACGGCATTCCCACCGCGAAGGAATGTATGATACACTTTCTTTCCACCGTGCCACACAGGTCGACAAAACGGCCCTGGAGCGTGCGTGGTTTGTCGCTTGTCACAGGAAACATGTCCCAAAGGGAAACTCTCCCAACTATGTACAAACGACCCAAGAATCGTTCGATAATCATTTTCCTCTGTTTCTCGCTTCTCGTTTGCTCCATGTTTGCCGTGGAGGGTGCGTCTCTAATTCGTCGACAGACGGTTACCGTGGCGGTGGCGTCGAGCAGGACGGATCGCAAACTGCCCTCGACCTTTGGCCATGTTCGATTGTCTTGTCTTGTGCGCTGTGCCCTTAGCCGGAGGCCATCGTATATGACGTTGCCCTTCCCTCACTTTCCCCCAGAGACATTGCCCTTTCTGTGTTGTTGAGTGTGGTGTTTTATTTTTACAACATAATTTCTTTCCCCATGCACGCGGCCGTTCCGGTGTGCTGGTGACCACTGCTCGTGGTACGTGTGACACTTGTAATTTTGGAACGGAAGTTAAACACGCGTTTTGCGGCCCCAAGATCTTGCACAGAGTCGTATGCACTCTTTACTGGTGTGTGTGTGTGTGTGTGTGTGTTTTGTTTTGTCTTCCCCAGAGGCTCCCTCTAATGGCTCATTACGTGCCGGAAAGGGCTAAGGGATGGTGGTATGGGTGGCGACAAGGGTAGTGATGGCAAGCTGGCAGGCAGTCCTGACCCGAAACGAAACAAAAGTGGTATGTGTGTGTGGCATTCGTTACGGACGTGCACGAATTAGTTACAGCATTGTTGCAAACACTGGCGCTACCGTGACTGTACCAAACAATGACGCTTTATGTAAATCCGAACGCGAAACTTTGACAGCATTCAAAATTTCCGAAACGATTAATTCATTAACGTTTACCAAACGAAGCGTCGAAGCGTGTGTCGAGACGCCAACGAGCAAAAAGGTTTTCATTAGAGATTTTTTCATGAAAGTTCTCGTTTTTTTCCCTGCTATATTCTTCAACACGATTAAAATCTCCTTGTCCGAAAGTGTGACTCATAACTGGTTTCCGGAATGATAACAGCCAACATTCCAGCCGGCATTGTTTGAAAAAGGAAAATTTCGGTGCTTTATTTGAGTTTTTCCCCTCGGTTACATTCCTGTCCCAGCCAGTGTCCACCGAACGGGGTGACCACCGGGGTGGTAAAACAATCCAAACCGTCCCATACACGGTGAGTTTCTGTTTCCAGAGCGGCCTTCTGGTATTTTATTATTGCTTTTTTTATTTCCCTCTGCTGCTTGCTGCTTCACATGCAACCATATCTTAATTCGTGCGCAGAACAATATACTGACACTGGAATGCATAATTACCGCATGGGGCATCGCCGGCCGTGCCGGAAACACTCGGCACTCGAGTGCAAAAAAAAAAGCCGAAAGAAAATGGGAATGGGGGAAAAGGCAAAAATTTATAATAAACGTAACCACACCGGAACATCCTTCCCGGTGTTGTCGAAACCCGAAAAATCATTTATTCAACTTTGTAAGATGAATTTTTCAGCCAACCGGTGATGAATTTTTCAGTGCGCCAGGTAGGTGCGGTACAGATATATATATACGTGTAGTTATATTCATTTTCCAAATCAAGTTGCCAAGTTTAATGGCTTTTCCCATCGTTATTCGTTTTTTTTGGTTAGTTCTCTGTGGTAGATTCAAGAACAAGATTGAAGCATTGACAGTCTGAACTCATCCGAATGGTTTAACTTTTTAAGGTGCTACTCAGAGTTATGAATCAGTATCGTGCGATTTCAGGGTTTTATAGAATAATATTAGATGGCAACAGAATGCTTATAAATCCATTAAAAAGAAGTCAAATATAGTTTAATGATTTGGAATAATATTATGTAACATTCGTTTGACATTTTCTATTTCGCAGTTGACTAACAAAAATGGCAGTTCAAAATTACGTTTACGGTAACTAATTTACAGATCGAATGAAATCAAGTATTCATCGCCTGTCAAATACATTTCTCGCCATGTGACGTTTAAAATTAACTTGTCAAACCCTGCATATGATGGATAGATTTGTGTATTTTTCTTTCTTTCTCGCTCAGGAAAGGAAGGTAAGATAGAAAAATATGATTTTTTTAGTTTAATTTTGCTGAACCACCGCCGGTCCGACGGTTCATACATAACTTAATAGCCAAGCGAAACCGGAAACTGGATATATGAATAATGAACAGACAAACGATCCAGCCCACCTACCCGTGTGTATTGTGTGTATAGCGATGGTTTTTCCTATTTTTTCCGGGGCTGGGTAAAAGGATAGGCTCGTGTTTGTGTTTGTGTGTACCGCCATGTACACATTTATGTATGAGGATAAGGAACGATGTGGCCAAACAGCGGAACGCACATATTCGTTCACTCAATTCGCTCTATTTTCGTATCGGAATCGAATGACATTCGGCTCCACAGGGGAAAAAAAGACTGGGCTGGCATAAAGCGGCCTGTAGCACGAAACGCATTTCCACCATGCGGGAATGGAAATGGGTTTCATCCGAACCATCTCACCATCCATCCCTCTCACCCACCCAAGGGAGGCTTTCTCTACGTACTGCGCAAACACAACTGTGTTGCGAGTTTTCCTGCGAGACTTGGACTCGACTGTCCATCCACCGCCTGCGTAGGACTAACTTTCCCCGCACCCAGAGGGGTTTTCCGGCTCCGGTATGACCCGGTTCTGCGTTAATGGTGGATTGTGTGTGTGTTTTTTTTTAATGCCAGAGCAATCGGATCTTTTCCGCGGTCTGTTTTTGCAGTACAACACCCAGCACCCGCTGGCACAACGCAGTAAAATTGAAGTCTAACCTGTTGAGAGGATAGAATTTCAAACTAAACGACTGTAGGCCGCCTCGACTCGCTAGCTCCTCAGGGAATCCGTTTGTTTTCATTTTTATTAGGCCTAATCTGTTGGCGATGTGCCGCTCAGCCAAGCCATAACCATAGCTTCTGCACCGTGTTACGGCAGAACGCAAGAAAGGGCCATCGTGACATAATGATGAGCTGAAAATAGTTTTGTGTTCTGTTTTGCTCAAAACAGGGGGTTGGGAGAGTTGTGAAAGCCGAACAACGCCGTGCCGTCGAACGTTGACGGGGGTTGGTACCCGTTGCTGGGCCGCAATTTGGTCGAATTTATGCCAGCTTCCTTTCGCTGTCTCCGGTGTCTCGAACCTCACTGCTTGGTTGATTTTTTGTCACTGACCCAATGGACGGGTTTCTCAGTATGTAAGCGTAGCTTTACATAATAAAGCTGATCGCATCGTAAAAACAGCCAGTGGAAACATTCAAGTACTGTCGAGCAACACCGACAAATGACTACCGTTTTTACTGACTACGGTTTGATGTTTGATAGGTTTAACCCTTAGCTGCGTTGTGGATGTTGGTGGGAGATTTTTTTATATAAGCTGTTTAAAATGCCAGCTGCATCACCAACTGACAGTCTAAGAGTATTCTGGGAATTCTTGTACAAGTGAGATTTAGAGTAATGACCTTTCGGCAGAAAAGATAAACTTAAATTAGCCAAACCACAATCAAAAATTAAACGTCTGAGTTCAATAGCTGAAAGTCTACAGACGATATAATTTACTACACCGAAGTAAAATATTTTCAAAAAGAAAGCCAAACGTCTTATAGCAGTAGTTCACACGAATTTAAAACTATTCCTAATACGAAGACAGGACATAACAAGATGAAGATGTCTTGAGTTTATTTTACCAAACAAAAAAAAGCATTCAACAATGCTTTGCAAATTGAGTTCCATTGAACTCGTTTGCCAGTTCGTTGGTTATTTTTGCTATTTTGAATTCAAATTCACCATAAAATGGAACTAACCAATTCAACCACCATTCCCTACTATTTCCAAGACTTTTATCGCTTTTAGTGCTTTTACTTCCAGGATATCTGCTGTGTGTTATATCGTGCAAGCTTTTCAGAATTTTTTGTACCTCTCAAAATAATAGCTTCACAATCGATTGTTACAAATCCACAACGAGTTGATTACAAAACATTGTAAATTCGCCACAAAATTGCTCAATTCATTGAAACATATCAGGCGATTTTCCCACAATTTCTGAAACCACTCACGGTGCAAGGGTGGCATCCTAAGGGTTAATGCTGCTTTAAAACAGTCCCCTCGAGTGGAAATTAACAAGAATTAATACCTACGCCACCGCCGTCGCCGCCGCCGCCAGGGGTTTTGGGGACACACGGAGCAGTTAAATGCGATTTGGTATACCGGCAAGCAAGCAAGGAAACGTAAAACCTGATTAAGATGCCTTCGCTAACGGATGAATAAGTTTTGGTGCGCGCGTTGTCGTTGCTTTTTCTTTATGGCTGTCAAACGAATGTTCTTCCAGGTTTTGACCTTTTGGGTGTGTGTGTGTGTTTTGGTAGGGTGCGCTAATGTGTTGCAGCAGAGGGAGTACACCATTAAACCATTCTTCAGCCTTACGCCAGGAACGGGGAAGTTTAATGGTTTGTGCGTACAGCACTCCAGTACTCAACATGTGGCTCCCAGCATGTGAACTCTCTCTCTCTCTCTCTTTGCCGACGCACATGTGATTGAAAGTAGAACAGTGAAGTTAATTATAGTTGGAAATGAGAATGGATCGACCAACTAGCAACTACTAACAACAAGAAAAAAAAACACTCACCCACCGTCAGATGCACAAAAAACCCGGGCACAGAACACTTGCTCGATGTGCTTGCAGAAACAAAGAGAATCGAAAAGGCATCCAACATATAACACATATATCGTCCATCACGGGGGCCAGCCAAACCATCCATCCCCGGAACGTCGACACAGAACGCTTTTCCAAACAACGCCCTCCCTTACACTTGCGGACGTCACCGTGCTCAACATTCCGGCAGCATTTTCCGGTAGTTCCCTCATCCTCCATTTCTGCACCGTTCCACACGTATACCCTCTAGTCGGGAAAGTTGCCCCAAAAATTACCTAACCGAAATTGTTTTCCAATTAAGCCCCAGTCTTTTGCATTCTTGGAAAATTAATTCGCCCCGGGCTGGCTTTCAGTTTCGAAAGGATCCTTTTTTCGGCAGCACCAGCCTGCATGTACGGGTAGCTGAGTGTGTATGGGTGTGTGATGAATGTATGTACAGGTATTTCATGAAGCTACTGACATAGTGTTGCCACTGTGTGTGTACGGTTGTGCTGATCCTGTTTTTTCCCACTCCAAAATGAGCTTAAGGTTCTTCATTTGTTTCGGTGTAACAACTGTACCTTTACTTGTAAACGGACTTATGTAAGCCGGGACAAAGAAAACGAAAGCACAAAAAAAAGAGAAGAAGTAACAACATGAGCTAGTACGAGTCAAATTTTCATGCAGGTCATTACAAAAATTAATTATGGCATCCATACTCGTTTGTAGCACCCCCATATGCCGACGTGAGGTAACTGGAATGAACGTATTTGTTTAAAATTGCTTTACCCCTCTGAAAACTTTGGGAAATGGGGAAATGCTGTCAGAAACGCGCCGCTTTTTGTACTTACAGTGTCCTTTCTCTCCGCCTACTTAGTTTAGCAGCATTTCTCCCACCAAATGGAAATATAAATGCTTCTTGGGAAGAAGTTGCTAGACAGATATTGGTCATTGTAAGGTTCAAAACATGTAAAACAACGAATAGCTACTAAAATGATCAAACCTAACCACAATGCTGACAGCTTCTGCGGGCTGTAAACGCCCTTTGAACTGTGAACGTAAACCTCATCTCAGTGGGACGCATGGTGCAGGGATAAAACCGCAGACAATAGAATATAATTCAGCAAGTTGCTGGAGGGCATTCGTAGGCTATCCGATTTTTTAATTTTTTTTTTACCTATTTTAAGAAACTTTTATTAAATCTAAGACTGTTTGATTTTATTGAAAAACTATACTTAATGTCGCAGAATTACTTATTAGTTTTCTATTTTTTGTTAACTTTTGTACTAATTCATAGCACACACTTAATAGCAAGCGTATGAAAACTGGTCTAGACAAGTAGATGAACCGAAATGAACTAAGAATTGAACTTATCGTTTAGTTTTGAGATAGAAGATATAAACAATGAATTATAGTACCTCACGTCATTAGAATGAAACTGTTATGCTTTCTTAGTACATCTACATAGAAAGATCCGAATTTACATGGAAAAATCACATTTATGATTCTTCCAAATATTGAATCTGACTTATGAGCTGTAAGGGTTTATTTCTCGAAATCACCAACTACTGAAATAAAAGTTTAATTTTGTTGTCTCTTCAATCAATACCGAGAGACGAACCAATTCGAATACAAAAATAATTATTGTTTGCATAGGAATTATTTATAGGTCTGTTTTACTTCCAGTAACTATAGAAAGAAGTGCGTAGTAATTCTATACAAATATCGCACCAAACATTGTATCGAGGGAAAGGCTCTCCTTTATAGCTCCTGACGTCATTAACAAAGGAATAAACTTATTCACCACGCCCCCCCCCCTCCCTCTCCACAGAAAACTTGTGCACAAAACTGTTTTGTTCCAACCTCTCTATTATCACCCCTGAACAAGCCCCCATACCATTCGCTCTTTCTAGGGCACGCAAAGACACCGGAATTGACCTAAAGCGTTCGAGCTTTTCGATCTTCGATGACGTCAGTGATTCAGATGCGCTTCGCACTGACGCAGCAAACCACTGTCGCACCGCACCGTAAGGCGATGGCGAGGATAAAAATATAAAGTAGCACAAAACGATTGAGTTTTTTACACAAAAGAAGTAGACAAAAGTGGCAACCTAAACGCGCCCGATGAAAGAACGAAAAGCCACGGTAGGATGTGTTCGTTGTTGTTGTTTTTTTTTCATCTACTTTTAAACAATCTGCTTGCTTGGTGGTGGCCACCAAGCAAAAATTGTGCACCGTAATCGAACGTAATGGATGATTTGTGGGAAAAAAATACACCGCGCAGGCACTTTCTGGAGGGGGAAGCTGACAGGAACAACAGCCACACACCGACACACACACACACACAAAAACGCAGTCATGTGGCACCAGAGGCGCTCGGGAAAAGCTCATGCCGCAAACCGGGCCTCGCGTTCGATTGATTTGATAAATTGACTCCGATAAACATTAGCACGTTCGGCGGCAGTTGTGGTTAAGGATACTGTCGAGCTAGCATGGCAGGCCACAGCACAAAAAGCACCGTACCTTTCAGACGGTGTAAAATCTTAGAAAAATCACGCATCACCGCATTAAAGCGGGGGCACACAGCCGTGCTGTCACGGGAGTCAATGTTACCCGATACAGCCCACCAGATAGCGGATGTCCCCGCGGGGCGATGTAGGTATGGCTACGTGGAACGTTTGCACGATGGAAGACGCCCGGCCAAACACCGCACAGCGTCAGTATCGAAGCAAATCAATAACATCATCGAAGCGAACCCGTCAATATCATCATTGAGAAGATTGCCCCATCCTCGCCTGTGGGCAGATAACCGACTCGAACCCGCTAACACCGGCTTGGGTGTGTGTATTTTTCCTTTGGATGGAAAAGCATACTCAACGGTTGCTAGGTTGGGTTTTTTTTTTCCTCGGATCAGTTCACCAGAAAACCTCGAACGACGACGATCCAAAACCAAATCAAATAGATCAATTTTTGTTTTCGATAATGCGTACGATGTTCAATATAAAATAAATCCCACATCAGAACATCAACCGCCGTGGGGTTGGGTTGTGTGTTAAAAACACACTTGTGGAACCGCTGAAACGTGGTATTAGCATCCGCAAATGAAAATATCAACTCGAAGATCGAAAAGCGTTTTCATTATCACCTTCAACTTGACAAGCGTTACTCGTACAGTGCTGGTTTTATCAATGGTTTTATTAAATATTCAATACGATTTATCAACCTATAAATAAGCTTCAACTGAATGCTTTTGATCTTCAATCTGATCGCTGTGTTCAACTCCATCTATGTTTATTTTATAATATTTGAAAGAGATTTGCATAAATAAACAAGTAACATTATAAATGTGCACCAAAACAATTGTCTTTATTCAGGTATATTCTACTTGTAGCTAACGTAAAACATGCTTTTTTTATAATCCTACAACTGTGGATTTAGATTCATTGGCTTTTTTTTTGTAAATAACATAAAATATCCCTAGTAATCAAAACCAGTAATGCACGAATATGTTCGAAAAAAATTGACTAAAACTATAGGTACGATCAGTTTCAAAGTTCAAAGTTGCCAAGAATTTCTGATGTTCAGTTTTGTTCTTATTTTGTTTTTCTTTTCACTATATTTTTATGACGAGCTCGATTCTTAAATGAAAACAGATTTTTTTTAGATTATACTTATATTTACAAATCTTCGAATGATAAAAAGAACGTTGAAAGAGCATTGTTTTGGAACACACTGTAGTATCGCCAATCGATTAGTTCGTCACCATTGCTAACGTAGTTTCCGAAATGCTATAATGTGCTATAATTAGCCCTATCCAAAAGAGGACTTTCACCAAACGTACACGTACAAAAGTTCGTTTGCTATGAATAGAAAACAAATTTCGGTAGAAAGTAATTATTTCCTGTTGTTTGCACGAAGGTAAAACATGCAAAGACGTTTTATCCCCATACCCAGCGAAACCGATCGATCCATCTTTAGGACGATTGAATAAATAATTTAAGTTTCGCTTTCACTAAGGTCACAGCAGGAAGGGGTCAGCACAAAACGGTTCCCGTTTGACCCCCTTTTTTTCTTAAGGTCCCGGCAACCGAACCAGACCAGTGCTTTGGATGATTTGGATTGTTGGAACGCGGTTTTTTTTCTTTTTTTTTTTAAACCTTCCATCGTTAGCTCACCGTGTGTCCGCGTGTGTGTTTGGTTGCTGACGAGATTCGAAAATCACACGCCACACGTTCCGGCTTCTCCGGCCGATATGCTACCCGTACAAGCGTGAGTGATGGGTTGTTGAAGAAAAACCACCTCACTCACATGGTTTGCCGCCCGCGTGAAGGGATGTTTTTTTGTTCGTGTTCGCTTGTATTGAAAGGATAGTGCCAGAGTGAGTGGTGGAGCGCGAAATTTGCCCACAGCAAGTGCCTGGCCTGGCACTGGTCTGACACAGGTATCGAAAGAGACCTGCGGTGAAACGTACCACACCATTCACACAACGCGTCCAACGCGCCGAATGGCGCAAAAAAAACCTGAGGAAATAATAACAATCATCAAATACCGATTAAGTATCATGGCCGGTGTGCGATCTGTGAGCAGATTCATCTGGCAGGAAAAGAGAGAGAAAAAAAAGCGTGGTACCGGAACCGCCTATTTGCATCACTTCAGCTCTCGACCGGGCCGCGCACTAAATCCATTCCACCACTCAATCTTTAAAATGGCGCACCGAAGAAAAGGAAGCTGCTGTGGTGCCAAACTGGTGGAAACGATCAGTGAATCATGCCCTTCACCGTGTAGCACCATGATCGCACCATCATGATGATCCCACCTATAACGCGATCAATGGCGATCGATTGACGTTCGATTGAGCAACGGAACGCGGCGGCGAAAGGCACAATCGTCGATCGTGTGATACCATTTCCTTCGCTGCTAAGGAAGGAAAACCCTCTCCGACCTGATTGAATGGTTGATGGTGGTGCAGTATTTGGATATCGTTTCTCCCTCGTCTCCGTTCCATGCGATGGTATCCATCTGGTCGCCGTTTCAAACAGCCCGGCCTTGCCGGGCGATGTTTTCAAGACACTAACAAAGCGAGCGACCCCGGGGGGAGCGAGCGAGCACAAAGCTAGCGCATATATTTAAGCTTTTAAGCCGCTTGCAAACCCTCTCCCTCTCCCAAATCAATCTTCCTCCCCCTTCCTCCCCCTTTTGTGCGAGCGAAAGGGAAGCTGGAAGGGACGCGTTTGCGGCTCGCTTATTTCCGAATCGAGGCCGTAGGCCTTCGCCGAGTGTCTAATGCCCGAGTCGCTTCAGTGGTATTTTTCATTGGCACACACACACACACTCTGCCTGCATACGTTGCATCCTGCCTACCACACCACAAGGGTCTGTGGAATTGGGGTGGCCTCCTAGCTGCGGCCTAATGGAACGTCCGACCGTCTCTACCAGCGAAGCGGGGCCGCAATTATGCATCAGCGCGTTTCCTAAGCAGCTTCCAGCCGGTGGTTCGGAAGTGCGCTTTTAATGGTCACCAAGTGCTGGAAGTCCGGTTCACCCGGCCTAAGTACCAGCAGATCACCAACACCAGGCTTCCTTCCGCCGCATCCCGGGCCGACAAAAAACCAGCAGAAATCAAGCCTGTGTATAAGCCTCTTTGCAACTAAGCGACACCACCAACAACAACAACAAAAGAAACCCCCAGATCTCGTGAAGCTATTCGCACCTTGCCAGTGTGCTCAGTTACGGGCGACCATAGACGGGCCGTTTTCATACCAAGGTGGTGCGTCAGCAGAAAACTGCATTCGTCACCGGTTTACCATCAAAGAGTAAGTCACGGGCTAAGGTGTGTGCGCGCACACACACACATACACATACATATACACCACACGAGGGGGGTGATTATGGTCAGGGTCAGATTGTGCGGACCAGGGTAGTGTTTATCGGCATCCCCGATGCTTTGGCTTGGTCCGATGGGTGGCTGTGAAAAAAAGTGTCTGCCGGGTGGATGAGAGGAAGGGAGGAAGGGGGTTGGGGAGGTGAAACGTAAGGCGGTTTAGAGTTGTAAATTTATGGTTTTGATTTTTATTCCCTCGTGGGATCGTCCCCCTTCCCAAAACAAACATTAAGGCTTTAATCCTTGACGCACCACTGGTTCGGTGTCTTATTGTCGGGAGGAGCAGGAGCAGGAGGAGGAGGAGGAGGAGGAGGAGGAGGAGGGGGGGGGGGGGAGGCTGCTGTATTTCGTCTTTGGGTGGACTGCTCGCAACGCTTACGGACACACCCGCGGTACAATTGGGGCATATACGGCCACTAATCGATACCGTTCCGTGGCGGTTCCGTGGTGCGGCATGATTTGTATTGTTTTGCATGGTTGCAATTTGTTATCGCCACACGCTGCACGGGCAATCAATATGAACTGTCTACCGGTCTAGGGAATTATGCCTCCGTCTAGGGAAATGATTACTGTTTGTCTTAGATATTATTTAGGGGATTAGTATATAAGTGCAAAGGTTTGTTTATGACTTCCAGCTCCAGCTAATTGTTGTTAATTGCTTATATGCAAAACAAAGTACTTGAATGCAATGCGATCAATTTCTATAACCGCAGAAATATTTACTGTTTGGTGTAAATTATCAGCCGGAAGTGAAACAACATTTTTCTCTTCAACACATAGAAATGTATAAGTGGATATCATCTTTACTTTTATACACTAATAATTAGAGATTTTTTTTTCTTATGTACATACGTTATATATTTGAATTGAATAAAATTATGTCTATGATTCATCAATACTTTAATATTCTAATACGGACTGGTACGTTCTAACATTTTTTTTCTTCAATCAATTAAATCTTAAATTTCGATCTTTTTTACACCATTTCAAACCATTTATTTCAATTCTTAGCGTGAAATAATCTAAAACCTTTGAAAGGTGATGCTATGATGAAATCTTTATTTTTGAATTTTGCCGGCGTGAACTCAAACAACCAGGCTCTAGCAGCGTTTTCTACTGATACGTGATCCAGTCTAAGGGTGGGTCTGCTCTGCTATTGAGTAGCGCTTCCAATGAAGTAAAATTTCAATGCGGTATTGCTGTCAGTGCTCGTATCTGACTTTGGCTGGAATTCCATAGAAATGAAAGACTGTATGATAGCTATTCGAGAGCAAATTTTCAAGAAATATACAACAAACAAGACATTATCGATATACAACAAACAAGACATTATCCATACTATTGAAGAAATTTCTCCGAAATAGAATGACTAAGAGTATTTTGCCTCTTGTCGCAGATCTCGTCAATAGTTTGCGGGACCTTTAAAGCATTATTTAACTCCGAAAGACATATTTGCAGTACAAATAAGTTTTATTTTTTACATAAAATGTTCACCTAACTCAACAGAATCAAGATGAGATCCTTTCTACAGAACTGATTCACTATAAAAAGTTATCGACTATACCCAAATATTGTAGTAATCTGATGATAACCGTTAACTAGTTCTAGGCAATGAGATAAAGATAAGTTTTATGTAGTGCCATTTAAAGTTCCAGAATTCTTCTTTAAATATTTCGCAGATAACATCAACATCAATTCCTTATTGTGCCATATTGCTTAGATACTGATGATGATATCATTAGTTTGTCCAATCTAACGAATCTTCATCATTCTTCTTCTTCTCCCACGGCTACATTTTCTTGAGTGTAAATGTCAGCCAATTTAATTTACACAAAAAAAAAGCCCGCGTTTCAAAGCCAATTTCTTTAGCAAAACTGAGGATGAGGAATATTGAAAGTGCACAGCAACAGCACGCCTGCAGCCCACCCAAATAGAAATCAGCACGCAAGGTAAAATCACGAACGGATTAGGTGACATCATAATCCGCCAATCCGTTCGCACTTACGCTCGTTTGCAAAAGCGCCAAAATAATAATGCTCTTCGGCACTAACAAAACCCTCCCCATGGGAAGGTTAGCTAAAGAAAGCCATCCCGAATGGAATGATTATGGGATATAAAAGTATTATGTGTGTGTGTGTGTGTCTTTTTTTCTCTCTCTCCAATTTTACTATTCGCCATTCCATTCCATTTTGCCCATTCCCGAGTTCGAGGCCACGCCGGATCGTGCGCGAGTCGAATGACAGATCATAATTATGAACATTAGACGTTCATTAGCCCCGCGCGCTGAACGCAGCGGACACTTTCAATCATCCCAAATGTCCGACCGCTGGTGTGGCTACGTTCCCAGGCCACAAATATGCCACCAGCCATCGGGAGAGATCCATCAAACGAACAGTGTCTCAGGGCAAATCTCGTACCGATCAGCCCAACCCAATGTCGGGTGTATTTTTTTCTCTCTCTCTTTTGGAAGGGCGAGCAAGACATTAAGCTTTGTTTCGCATACTCCAAAACGTGGTAAAACGTTTTTAATCCGGCGAGGTGGCTCGGACAGACACATAAAAAAAACAGCGTTGGAATCAATCAGGTTCGAGGAGAGAGAGCAACAGAAAAATTAACAAACGGACGATCAACACAACGCATCAAGGGACGATGATGCGCTCACGGTGCAGTAATCATTTCCCTGCTGGTGCGCACAATTAAAGATTAGTTTCGGCGCAATCGACGCCAGCAAAACCAGATGCGAACAAACAACTCGGGGGGAGACGCTAAATAAAAGAGTGCGAGAAAAAGGCAGGTAACATCAAAATAAAAAAGGTAAATATCGTCTTTGCCAGACGCAAATCGCCTTCGCAGCGTGCAAATAAACGCGCCCGACGGCGTACCGTACTGGTCGTGGACTCTGGGCGCAAAAGAAGTTCGCGCGAACGAGCGCATGAAGCGACGGTAACACAGACTCCAGAGAACCCTTCGTCGTCATCACCAGCACCAATCCACCGGTCCGCGTGCCAGCTTTTCCACCGGTGTGCTCACGATGCCAAATTCATTATCCACCCGACGGAGACGTTCATCTCGTTGCAGATGAGAATGAATTTCGTCTCGGTACAGAAGACGCGGTCACCAACCTTGCGACTGGGAGTTGCACACCGCCACTACCGACCCAAACAGCCAGGAGACCATGGACCGGTCTCCTCCCTATAATTCGCACGAAAGTTTAGCCCACGGTACGCTATTCGCAGACACATCGCAATTGCATTCCACACTTCGCTGCACATCTGCATACCGCGCCACCAGCCGGCCGCTCGACCAACCAACCGACCGAACGGCTGCTGGTCCGCGACTTAACACCTCGGTCCTGGTTTTTTTCCCAACCTTCCCAAAACACCCGACGAGATATACGACGTGTTCTGTGACACGATGAGATGGTGAATTATTGGATTTTCCTTGCCTGTTGGGTATGCAATAAAATTAGTTTCAGACCTAAATATCGTTTGTCACCAGTACTGTTCGCTCGCCGGTTATGTGTTTCTTGTGTGAGTGTGTACGTGTTTTTGTTGTTGTTGTTGCTACCTTTTTTACCTACCGTTTGCTACCAGCCATCGGTAGCTCCAGTAGCACTGACTTCACGCTCCAAGTGAAGTCAAGGAAAGTATGGAGCGATTCATGGTTGTTGTTTTTTTTTTCGGATAGCCATTTGCTGTTTGTGTCGACTTCACTCCGTATGTGGTTTGCCAATTTTTCCGTCCCCAAGTTTTTGCCAAATGAAGACTATTCGTTCCGTTCGGATGGTTCGCAAAGCGACGTTTTATTGGGTGGTTTAAGTAGTTCTGCTTAAGAACCACACCTAACGCTACGATAAATCGGGTTTGGCATCATTTTGGGGGAGAGATTTTTTTAAAGGTTTAGGTCATTATGTACACTTGGTGTGGAGCATGAAATTCAATAATACAGTTATTTTCAATGCGATAGGATCGCAAAAACTGGTGAACAAAAGAGTATTTGTTCATCCATTAGTTCAAAATATTATTGTCTTTGTATCAGTTCAAAATAATATTAATTCCTAAAGATCCCACGGATGCTTCGGTCGAAGGTTCGTATTCAATATCGGTATTCTCAATTCGGAAGACATCGAAAGCAGGTTTGAATATGCTGTAAGAATTCTTCTAAATTACTCCAAATGTTGTATATGCTTTTTCATACACGCCATACGACACCATTGTACTATCTTTTTTTGTAGAATTTCCATAGAAACATCGTGAAATATTCAACTCAATTCAATGCAATTCAATTAATTTTATTATATTTTATATTTAACTCGTTTTATATATTCTTTTGGAAATAATCATGCCAATAACGATTCAATGATGGGGCGGCCCTTTGGTGTATTTGGCAACCGCGCTAGATCCCAACACGACCGGACCGGTTCAAATCCCATTCGGACCGTCCCCCGTACTAAGCACTGACTAGCTGACTGGTAAAATTAGTCTAATACGGCCTGGTCCGTTCAAACATAATAATAAAAAAAAACGATTCATTTATAGTCTTTCATTCGATTTAAAGATTCATTTAGTTTTACCCAACGCTACCAATGGAGATCGAATTTTGTGGAAATTTTAGGAGTACCTTTTGACTCCTTTCCTTACCTTTGACTTTAAAAAAAAATTATATCAATTTTCAATTGACACAGCACGTGAAAGTGAATAAAAAAACATTATTTTAACAGCTTGTATAGTACAAACTTGTATAGTACACAAAACGATGTGGCAACTTTTCCACCAACCCAAATCCATCTTAAATACATTTTATTTCGTTACTCTAATATTTATTTCATCTTCAAATTCAGCAACAGTCCGAATTGCTGTACGGGCTAGACTGGGCAAAAAAACCCCGATCCCAACGACCAACGACGACGGTTTTTCACGACGTGAAAATGGGAAAAGGAAAAAAAGGAGAAGAAAACTACACCAACCCTGTGCTCCCAGAAAATAGTTGGATGTCAAGTTCATAGTAAAGGAAGGAAGCGAAAAAAAAACTCCATTGTCCCAGCCCAGCAGTGCGGTAGTAGTACCAACGTCAGCAAACGTGGCAAACAGAATCTGCCACACCTTAAGGGCAACACAGTTCCTCTAGGAAGATAGCATTAGTAGGTGCAAGGGTTGGTTAATGCTAGGGATGGAGGTGAGCGAAACACACATATTTCGAAACGGAAAGGTCAGCGCAATGGTGTCTCGGTGGTTGTACGCCAGGTTGCTCCGTGCCAGGTTGTCCTTCCTCTATGATTGCAACAATAGTAGGAAAAAAACAACAGATAAATAAACACAATACCACCGAAAGCAACAAAAAAAAAACAAAGCTCACACAAAAAAAGCAGGTCAACGTCGTTATCCGTTTCGGAAGGATTCCAGCGTGTCGGCAGAAGGCGAAGCGGACGGGCTCTGGACGAGTGCGCCCATTTCTGCTACTATTTATCATGGCTTCTGCGGTGGTTGGCTGGCAAATGGTTAATCATTTTATATCATCAACAACGAGCCGCAACAAAACAAATGGCAAACGTTATTATTGCTCAATGGGGGAATTGAACGGCAGCAGCAGCAGCAGCAGCAAAAACTACGCCGAGCGTGTTACTGGGTGCAGTGCAGTGCACCAGCGCCCTGTGTGGTGTTTCTTGGTGGTGCACATACAATACACCTTCTCCATTTATTTCGAAGCGCATTTTATGTGCTGCGTTCTCGACACATTCGACCCAAACATCCACATTATTCCGGCTGGCACTGCTGTACGATCACAATGCACGGCAGTAACCCTAGTCGCGCGTGGTAATGTCTATTTTATTATTGCCTTCGTACGAGACTTCCTGTGACTCGGGCTGCCGCCCGACGGTTCCAAGATCCGGGGACGGTCTTCGATCGCAAAAGACAAAACGTCTGCACAGAGCGACGACGGAAAAAACAGTGTGAAGCTGACTTCTAACAAAACAGGGAGTGTCAAAACTCCCCAATCTCCTACCGCCCAAGTGCTCCCCCCCCCCACCCCCCCAGTCGCACGCAACCGAAACCAGGCAGCAAACTGACGGATTTGCTCAAATTAAAATAACATTTAGCGCGCTCATAAGTGTGCGGTTGCAAGAATAACTCGCGCACGGCACAACTGCCCTTTTTCTTCCGCCCGAAAACCTCGTACGCGCGACTCGATCCGCGAGCCGTTTAAATGATTATGCAGCTCAGCTGCGACCCCGAGACACAAACACACAACGATGGGAGTGATTTATGGTTCTTTTTTCATTGTTGCGTCCTCACTGGCCGGGGGACGCCCGTGTTTCGTTGCCACTTGCCGGAAAACCGTCCATACGGACTGTGGCTTCGTCTTTCCCGTCTGGCTGATGGATTAAGGAGGAATCGAAGTTTCCTTTCTTTTTGTCCATTACTGCTGGGGTTTGTTTGGTTCGTTGGTTGGTTGGTTGGTGACTGTTCGGTGCAAACGGTTCGGAATCGAACGTGCAAAACACCCATTCCGATTCCCAACAGCTAGCTGTGGGAAGCGTCCGTGCAACTGTCAGCCGAAGGAGACAATTATTTACCGAACGGAATGTGACGGGGCCACGTTGGCGTTAAGATAAACGACGAAATTCAATTCCCGTACGATCAAATGCACATGATGCAATCCATTATCATAACCAATGTGGACGTGTGTATCGTTATTGCAATGCTGCAGCGCAAAATGTGCACGTTGTGCNAATCGAACGTGCAAAACACCCATTCCGATTCCCAACAGCTAGCTGTGGGAAGCGTCCGTGCAACTGTCAGCCGAAGGAGACAATTATTTACCGAACGGAATGTGACGGGGCCACGTTGGCGTTAAGATAAACGACGAAATTCAATTCCCGTACGATCAAATGCACATGATGCAATCCATTATCATAACCAATGTGGACGTGTGTATCGTTATTGCAATGCTGCAGCGCAAAATGTGCACGTTGTGCCGCGGTTGTCCATTCGTTGACGTAATAGAAATTATTATTACTTTGTTTAATGTACACCTCTGGACGATGGACGGATCGAAAGTTCGTCTGTATCTCGTTATTTACAAGCGCGATAAAACAGAATGTACTTCTTGGAAACATTAATTTATGAAGGAGACAAATTATACACAAATTGGAAGAAATATGAGCGGCTACTATTAACATAAC
Source organism: Anopheles rivulorum (assembly GCA_018908115.1). Lineage (NCBI taxonomy): Eukaryota > Metazoa > Arthropoda > Insecta > Diptera > Culicidae > Anopheles > Anopheles rivulorum. The sequence goes on from STHB01000010.1 coordinate 15,849,063, forward strand.
GCACGAGTTCCAGTGTGACAAAAAATGTTTCCGTTCCAACAATAATTTTATATAATAGTAATATATTCAATCGACCAGAGAGTTCCATGTACAAAACCCTAGTCTATATATTGCACAGAGATGTTTGTTGGTCCAACTGACTATACGTTTGTTGAATTACCTCCAATCAAATCAGTCTTGTTTATAAGAAGCAAGGCTCAGTAGAAAATTGAAATTCAAATAAAGCTTTGCTTCAAAGTCTTTCTACTCTAAGAAATTTGAATATTCGATTCTGTAATAACTGCTCCACCCTATCAAAACCTATCAAAACTATAACAAACAAAAATGTCACATACACAAATGTCTGCCCAATGCTGTCAAAAACCTCGCTATTGAGCAACTTCCTATTCGACTCGATAGGCTCTGGTGGGCTCCGTCATGTAAATAGCAAGACGCTGGAGGTTTTGGTGTGCTCATAATACTGTGGAGTTATGATATTGATGCGAACAATAGAAGGACTCTCTCCTCCCACAGTTTAAAGGAATCCAAGTCTTCGAAGCAGTTCCTGAAGTAAGTAAGCATCTTAATTTCTTCACATTAGCACTATAATTTCAACAAGATATAGCCTTCAATAACTGACTTATATGTACATTAGTTATCAGTACCTAGATAGTCAGTTCTACAACATTTAAATACAATTTCCTGGAATATTGAGAGTTTTCCTTCGTCGGTATGAGTTGATATGAGTTGTATGGTTCATCTTTAGTTAATGTCTCTAACTCATTTCTTTGTCAACAGTTCCTCCTCCAATTCTTCAACATTGTTCGATACTCTTTATCAAATTTTTTCTTAGAAAATCGCTATATCCGCTGTATAATCTAGAAAAATAGCTATATCCTTCACCAAAAGTATATTTTAAATGTTTTTTTACTTAAAAGTGCACAAAAAAATCGATAAACATACCCTATGCATAATGATTCCAGCTAAACGTACCTGAAACGACGTCCGAAAAACCTCACGCTAAAATTCGCTCCGCACGAACGAGTTCCTAGGCGCGCATCAAATCATCTGCAACGAAAACGGAACGAGAGAGAATCGTAAAAAAGGCAGATATAAATAAAAACTATCCCAAAGCCCAGAAGAACTGTAGAGCATCAACAACAACAATGAAAAAAACGTTCGAAGCTACAATTATTACGCCTGCATACGCTCAAACGCTTCTGTGTCTTCGGCCAGTATCAGCGCGCTATAATTGCTGAGTGACGTGAAGCCTTAGCCAATCTCGGAATCCTGTCACGTCACGCCCGTCCGAAAGCTGTCTAAATTTAGTCTTCCCGCCGCCCTGTCCAGCAGGCCAAATCCTCGGGCAGGATTTCCAACAGCTTTACGCTCCACCGGCCGGCCAGCCAGCCAACCGGGGTGTCGGTTCGGTCTCGAGCTTCCTTCAGTTCGTGGCTTCACGAAACGGACACGCGGCAATCTGAGCCAAACTGCCGGCCGCATGCCCATATCATATCGGAAGCAAATTTCGTACAATCCCGTGAATCGTCATCAGCCCGAAAGGTACGTGCCACCAACGAAACCGGGAGTGCCCGACTATATCTCTACGTGTGCGAGCGTTTGCCAATGCCGTGACTAAACACACACACAGCATTCCACGGCGCGCCGAGAGTTATTAGCATTTTAATGTGATTATCATCGTAAGAGCCAAATCAATCTGCCAGCAAATTTTCGTAGATTGGATCCAAATTTATTATGCTCTCTCTCTCGCTGTCTACGGTCTATATACCAGCTCGCAGCGTGCCCGCACAAAACCGTTTGGCGTTTGGCGAACGACCAGGGATGCAAAACGGTCGTTTTGTCGAGACGGGACGCTTTTCGGAATGCGAGAATTCGCATTGATGTGCACGGTTTGTGGAAGCACCGAAAACGGATTGACATCTAAATGAAAATATAATTATTATCTGGCGCATAGTTGTGCTGCTAATTCTGGCCGTGGAGAATCCCGAACCGTCGTGCGGCAGAAGACGCGAGAATAATCAAATAAGTCCTGAGAAAACAAGCCGACCGAGCATTAGACAAGGGCCAGGCACACAAACACACAACGTTTGCAATGCTGTTTCACACCTTTCCAGTGCCACAATCGCCCAAGCTGTTATGGAACAAGATCACACATTGTTCACAAAACCAAACATCAATCCCCGGTTTGTATGGTAAGCAGCGACGAACGTTCGCTTCGTTTCGTTCCAGGAAAGCATTAATCTTTGCATTGGAATTCAGCACGAAAACACACACACACACACACACACACACACACAGAAAAAAACACCTTTTCTTTGTGCTGGTTCTACAAACTTATGCTTCGAATGGTCAATAAGAACAAATAGCTGCATGTGCATTATGCATTGTGCGGCCACATGCTGTAGCCACGGCACTGTTCGCAATTTGTTTGCCCTAGCATTATGCCCAAGGTGCTAAAGCTTTGGACCTTCTTTGTGTGTGCGCAGCTCGTTTTCAACTCGCACAAAGAGACACAAGCAAGATTCTACAGCAGGGTCAGTTCCAAACAACATAACTCACCATTTTCGTTCGATTTATCTGGTGAATTATTTACTCTATCGGGTCATGTGTTTTTTTTTTCTAACTGATTTCTACTTTACTGTTTCCTTGAACTTTCCCTCCATACGCGAGCAAAAGCGAAATATAGTTCAAGGTGTGGTTGCCACGATTTGTTTGCTTCGTTTTTCGTTAGCAACCCTTAGTAATTAAATAACCGTCACCGAACCCGGGGCGCATTAATTACGGGTAATTACACCAATATTAGAATAGAGTCCTAACCACCTAACTAACCCAAAACACTACAACCGTTGCGCCATTGTGTTTTGGATTTTAGGATACTGGAAACGCAAGGATGAAACGAAACTGCATCGAGGAACGTAAGAAAACCTCCCATTTCCAGCCACAACAAAGACATGCAGCAACCAAACCAAGCCAGAAAAAAGCAAACGAAAAATGATTAATTTGCAACAGCGTCTGCAGCACTTTGTGGGTTCAATTCTTGCTAGCAGAGAGCAAATTAGGTGCTCTCCTTAGGTCACCCACTAATGGCGACGCTTTTTGGCGTCGGAACGTTTTGCTACGTGGCTTGAAGTCTACCCCGAATGGGGAAACTAACCATTCTCCTTACCATTTGGAGGATGCACGAATATTCGGTTCATGCTGCAAACGGTTGAAATAAAACAAAAAGCGTTGCGGGTCGGTATATCGTCGCCACGCTGTGCAATGCGCGAATGAAATCGTGCATAAATTAGAGCCTTTTTTTTGGGGCAGGTCGGTGTCTGCGTGTTCTGTGTGTCTACGCTAGAGTACGCCCCATGCACTAGAAGTCAGCCCCGTAAGACCTGGGGAGGACGATGGACGAAGGAATGCGTGTGTGCAGGGAGGTGAGTTGGGTGGGCGGTGGGCATAACATCCAGCCCTATAATTTGATGTCGTGAGAAAACACACGACACGCTCTACCTCAATTTGTAGCATTTCGAGTGGGCAAAGTGGTGCTCCAGGTAGGTACTGGCTGGTAAGCGGGAGGCTACCAATTAGGATCTCACCTTGTGCACAAACCTTTCCACCTCACCGAGGTGAACTCGCATCTCCGCTAGTGAGAGCCTTGAACGGTGAGCGAAAGTCACATCACAGCTTTCGGCTTAATCTCAGCTGCATCTAATCCCAGCCGAATATGGCTAGCTCAAAAGGGATGTGAGGTGTGTGAAAAAGGGTAACTCGTGAGCTCTCTTCTCAGTCTTCTCACACTTTACGAGTGAGTTGTGTGTGTGTGTGTGTGTGTGTGTGTATTTTTTCCCTTTCCATTGCTATTTCAACAGAGCATCACGGTGAAGATAATCTCGCCATAAAACGTCCGTGGCCAATCCGTAATTACATCTCCCGATGCTTCACTTCTGGCGCAAAACCACCCAGCAAACCGCCAAACCACAACCGTGTGCTGGGTATTATATTATTTTGGCTAACCTCAATTAGAAAATGAGCATATTCGACACCACACCAACACAAAAGGAGCCCAGTGGAAAAGGGAGATCCAAAGCATGGCAGGAGGTAGTGAAGGTTTGAGGCCATGTGGCTCGATGGTTTAGAAGATGGTGATTTGTTTTGCTTCGATGTCTTCTTCGATGCGATGGCCTGCCGCCCCAACTATCGCGATGAAGATGAAGAGATCTAGGATTGTGGTGTTTTCTCCTTCTTTTTTTCGATTTAATCCGACGAAGGCTAAAAGGCTACCTTACCGTGGCGGCTAAACACCGGTGGCAAACGTGTCGCCGTACCCTTTGGCGGTACCCAACCAATGTCTAATAACGTCTAAATGTCTTAGACTAGTAGCGTTTTTTTCCTTTTTTCGAATTGTTGCATAACCAGCACCATGCCGACATGCCGTGTGCAGCAGACATACATTCACGCACGCGGACTTCACCGCCATGTGTTGTCCCTGCCGTTCGATTCGAAACGCTTCGGAATCTGCCTACCAATGGCGCGATGTTTCGCAATCGTGCCACATGCCACTCGAAAAGTGACAATGGAGATTAAGATTAGACCGTGTAGTCTCTACATGACATTGCTGGATCAACAATTTTCCTTTAGCATAAGGTGACTTTTTAAATTAAGCTGAATTAGCCATCTGAAGGCTGTCTACCTTGGGAACTTGGGTACAAATAATCACACTATTAGCAACACATTAAGGGATATATTGAAGATATTGAGACTCTGCGTTCCTCCATGCATCTTCTGATCCGAAAGTCGTACTCTGCTCGCTTTGGAGTCATCTTCAAATCCATTTGATGTTGTAATTTAAAAATCAATTGCATTGCTGCTAGAAGCATATTGACCACTTGCTAGACAGGAGACGTTAACTTTATCTCGATGTTTCTCCTCCACAATTCTGGGAATTCCGCTACTTCAGTTCCATCTCCGAAACTCTATTACAATCAAATGCACTTTCCACTTGAACTTGGAGCGGGTTAGAAGAACCTTGATGCTGCTTCGTCTTAAGAACCGTATCAAGTACCTACTCAGCAGCAGCGGGCACAAAACTGAAGCTCGGTGAAGCGTACGGCGATTACACTTTCCATCCGTAGCGCGATTCCGCACGATACAAAGACCATTTATCAACTTAATGCGATTTCAGTGCGCTCTGTTTAGCAATGCAATTTCTTGTGCTTCAATTGATAAAGCTAAGGCTCGGTGTGCGCGCACCATTAGCACACCGGCGGTGGAAAGTTGCGGTGGCTAATTTTCTGACCGGGATTTATCACAAAAACGATTACATGCGAACGGTTTTATCTACTGCTGCAGATAACTCATGCATTTTCTCACCAACACCCCCGGGGAAGGAGTGGGCTTTTGAACGCCAACGCCAAGGTGGTCCTCCCAGAAGCTTTAGCCGTTAGCTAACCGTATCCGGGTGCGCGGTACGTTCGAAACCATTTTCGACATTTAATGGTTCATCAGACGAATTACGCTTAATGTCGGTTAAGAAATGTGCAATTCCTGTCCCCGGTAACTGGTCGTAACCGTGTGCGAGATCATACGGTTTGGGCAAGTAAGCTCCGTGAGTGAAACAGTACAAAACAAGAAGCAAAACAAAAAACGAGAGATCCAAAGGTAATTAAAGAAGTAAATAAAACCTCAACGATACGGATTTACAATCAACTGTCCCAACAGCGATAAAGCTTTAATGCGCCTCCGGAACAGATCATGCCTTCGGGTTGCACACATCGGCCCATGTGCGCCACCATTTCGCGTCACCGTTGGTGGGCTTCGTTGAGCAGTTGGGGCCTTTACAAACGATGGTCCCCATTTGCTCGCTCACGACTTCAAGCGAGCAATCGTACAAAACACATGTTTTACCCACCGCGCTGCCCAAAAACCGTCGGATTAGTTCCGACAAACAAAGGAAAAATAAAGCAAAACAACACAGCAACACAGGAAACGGTTCTGTAGCGATCGGTGCAAATAAATATATTCAGCTGTCTCTTAAAAAGCTGTAACCCTCCGCAACTCCGATCTGCGCCCGATCGATTCGGCACTCCGGACGCGATGAGATTTTGCTTCGGTGCGCACTTGATTCGTAGTACGTTGGACCGTCGACCGTGTGGTCGTGGTCGAGCTTAAATTCGCCGGTACCGACAAGCGGCCGTCAACCGTCGCGAATGCCATTAACACCAGGCGTTAAAGCGAACGGTCCATCAGTCAGTGAGGGGCTGAGCGGTCGAAGAACGGTTGCGCTTCGCAGGCCGTGGTGCGAACCGAGACAGATTATATCGTACTTTATGGATGGTCAGGATTTGTGTCAAAATGTTGTTCGACTCGCCCGCACGGCGTGCTCGTACTTGGGCTCGTGCGTAATCTCCTTCCGCGCTTCAGTCCAGGCGGAATTCGATGAATCAGTGCTTGAGTGCTCGCCTGTGCGGCTTTACATTCCCACACCGTGCTGGTTCGCGCGCTCTATGCAGCACAGCAAATTGCATCGAAAAAATTTATCTTCCCAGACCACTACGCGCTGTGTGGTCTGAGCACACATTCGGCGTCGTACAAGATGTACAAGGCTGACGCCTCACCCGAGAGCCGAGTTCGTTCGCACCGTGTTCGCTTATGGCGCTTTGCTTTAAATTGTGACCAGAAGTCGCCCGAAGGCCATGATTGGAGAATCCGTGAAATATAACGTTACGGTTACCGGCTGACCTTGCCCCATAATGTGACCCCTGTGCCGATGGATGCTTTCTTCTTCGGCTTCGGCTCCATATCGGCACCGGTAGATAAGCGGAGGTGAGATGGGATGGTGGTCGTCACTTCCTCTCACGACTATAGCTCCATGAAAAATGTAGCTCCAACCAGGATAAATTGAATAAAACGTACAGAAATCGAATAACAAAAAACCCACATGGCAGCAAAACGTTGGACGTTTTTTGTTCTTCAGGCGCTTGGTTTCTTTTTTGGTTTTTTGTGTGTCCTTGCAACGGTTCATGACTGAGGAGTTGAACCGCAAACGCGTGTACTTCAGTGTGCTCTTTCTTCACTTAAAGCAGCTGAAGAAAGATAGAGATAAAAAAAAATCTTTCTCGTCTACATGAGACAGGTTTTTTTGGGGCCCTTTTTCGGGGATGCACCGGGTGAAGATCTTAAATTGAAGTAAAGCTTTGATTGCAAAATAAAACACACACACACAAAACTCTAGTGTGCCCTGGGTGAGTGTGAAGTTTTCATTCCATTTTTGCACGATAGACGAATTTTTGTTCGGATTGAAAATTTACGTATTACGTGAGAAAGCCGATGTAACGTGGGATACCAAGAATGTATAGCTTTCACAGTCAGCAATGTGTGGTTTTAGCGTTAGTTTTATTTGCAGTAATGAATATTAGATTGCATTCACACGCTGAAGCTCCAAACACTCTGTTCATTACGCAAGTGTTGCCAGTTCGGACCAGAGACGAGCAAGCTTTTAATATAAGATCCACATGACGTTACAATTGTCTGGAAGAACTGCACTCATACTAAAGTAGATTTAAACCCCTTTAAGAGTGACTAGCTTAAGCAAATCTCTTAATTAAATCGTCTAAAAGAGATCAACATAAAACTAGCAGAGTCGTTTAAATATTTAACTATTTATTGAACACCGAATATCCCAAATTCCTTCAAGTGAAATCTACTTGTGTAATTGGTTCAATACTAATCGACTCTCTTGTAATATTCGAATGATTACTAACTACACATGTACACTATATACTTCGGCACTAGACTTTAATTTTGGACTTTAAGAAAACTGATAGGTTTGTGATTCCTGACTCTAATTTTGACACTTAGAACTCCGAAGTCTGAAAATTAGCCCGGCTATATGACGACTTAGATTCTATCACATAATCATATAGGGCTATGGGAGCAAGAATGCATGCCCTGTCGAGATTAAATTCGAAGTACGACTGAAGGTCGTCCTCGAGAGCATGGAATCGTTCGAAACATAATTGTCTACAGCTCGATATAGTGTATTAGTAATATCAAAGGATCTTCCGCTGTAACTATTTCCGCAACAATTGATCAACTTATGAAAACGTAAAACCTATTTTCCTACAACTGTAAATAAAATAGAATCATTTCTTCAAATTAACCCTCATTATACCTCATAACCAGCCAACCAGTAAGTCAAACCAAACCGACCTAACCCATCAGCTCAGAATAATCAAACCAAAACAATTACCCTCCGGCCAATAAAAAAAGCCTATCTTAAAAAACGAATCTACATTAAAAAGCCCAACTCGCAAGCCTTATCATTTCACCCCATAAGCCAACGACACGACCTCGGCATAGGTTAAGTTGTGCCCGACGGTCCGTCCGACCAGACCCGCAAGTAGCACACATTTCTGCATTTAAGGCACAATTTGCCGAGGCACATCAAATGAAGCCCTCGCTACTGGGCTTCCTCTCCTTCTACACCACCGCTCCTACCAGACCCGGCACCTACTCCACACACGTATAAATCGTAAAACTCGCTGGCACCGAAATCTGCACCGAAAAGTTGTAACCTCACCAGCACCAGGGCACATCATCCAACCGGGCAGGCAAGTTGGCGAACGCTCTACTACCACCACCAATGTGCCGCCGTGTGTCGTAAATAGTGAAGCGAAATGCTTTACCTCGGCACCACCTAAAAGCCGATCTCCAACCCTCCACCCTCCTGCTCCAAACCAGCCAACCAACAAAAAAACGAGCAAAAAAGGAGTTTGTTGGAGAAGCATTTTTGCGAAGAAATACTTTTCCCGGCTGGATGGGCCCCGGGTGCCTTGAAAACACAACTATCGGTTCGGTGATGGTGATGGGGTTTGAAAGCTATCTAGAGGAAAGCTAAAAGCTCTGGTGGGGGTGGAGGACTAAAAGGAGGGAAGGAGTACTGGGAAACCCATTTGCAAATGAGATATAAGACAAAACTGACGGATTTATGGGTCAGGATCTCGTACTCCTTTCGTTGCTTCGCTGTTTCTCTCACTCTTTCACTCTTGTCTCACCACGGATGCCACCAAGTTTTCTCGAGCATTTTTCGGAGGATTCGACACGCTGACTAATGCTTCTGTGTGTTCCACTTTCCTGCTCCCACACACACACATTCACTCAACATTCCAATTCGCCTTACCGAGCACGGGATATTTCCTCTGCATCACGGTCATCACGAAAGCCACCAACCACCCAACCGGGTTTGGCTGTGGAGTTTTTGGGGGGTTTTTTTTTGTTCATCCCGTCTACCACTAGCAAGTTTTCTCCTTTCGGCCACCCGCTCTGCACAAAAAATAAGCTCCACCACGGTTGGACACCTCTTACAAGAACTCCGGAAAGGATTACGTACGCGGTTGTACTTTTCCGTGGCGCTTTTTNCTTTGATTGCAAAATAAAACACACACACACAAAACTCTAGTGTGCCCTGGGTGAGTGTGAAGTTTTCATTCCATTTTTGCACGATAGACGAATTTTTGTTCGGATTGAAAATTTACGTATTACGTGAGAAAGCCGATGTAACGTGGGATACCAAGAATGTATAGCTTTCACAGTCAGCAATGTGTGGTTTTAGCGTTAGTTTTATTTGCAGTAATGAATATTAGATTACATTCACACGCTGAAGCTCCAAACACTCTGTTCATTACGCAAGTGTTGCCAGTTCGGACCAGAGACGAGCAAGCTTTTAATATAAGATCCACATGACGTTACAATTGTCTGGAAGAACTGCACTCATACTAAAGTAGATTTAAACCCCTTTAAGAGCGACTAGCTTAAACAAATCCCTTAATTAAATCGCCAAAACAGATATCAAAATAACACTAGCTGAGTCGTTTAAATATTTAACTATTTATTGAGCACCGAGTATCCCGAATTCCTTCAAGTGAAATCTACTTGTGTAATTGGTTCAATACTAATCGACTCTCTTGTAATATTCGAATGATTACTAATTATACATGTACACTATATATTTCGGCACTAGACTTTAATTTTGGACTTTAAGAAATCTGATAGGTTTGTGTTTCCTGACTCTAATTTTGACACTTAGAACTCCGAAGTCTGAAAATTAGCCCGGCTATATGAAGTCTGGTGATGACTTAGATTCTATCACATAATCATATAGGGCTATGGGAGCAAGAATGCATGCCCTGTCGAGATTAAATTCGAAGTACGACTGAAGGTCGTCCTCGAGAGCATGGAATCGCTCGAAACATAATTGTCTACAACTCGATATAGTGTATTAGTAACATCAAAGGTCCTCACAGGATCTTCCGCTGTAACTATTTCCGCAACAATTGATCAACTTATGAAAACGCAAAACCTATTTTCCAACAACTGTAAATAAAATAGAATCATTTCTTCAAATTACCCTCATTATACCTCATAACCAGCCAACCAGTAAGTCAAACCAAACCGACCTAACCCATCAGCTCAGAATAATCAAACCAAAACAATTACCCTCCGGCCAATAAAAAAAGCCTATCTTAAAAAACGAATCTACATTAAAAAGCCCAACTCGCAAGCCTTATCATTTCACCCCATAAGCCAACGACACGACCTCGGCGTAGGTTAAGTTGTGCCCGACGGTCCGTCCGACCAGACCCGCAAGTAGCACACATTTCTGCATTTAAGGCACAATTTGCCGAGGCACATCAAATGAAGCCCTCGCTACTGGGCTTCCTCTCCTTCTACACCACCCCTCCTACCAGACCCGGCACCTACTCCACACACGTATAAATCGTAAAACTCGCTGGCACCGAAATCTGCACCGAAAAGTTGTAACCTCACCAGCACCAGGGCACATCATCCAACCGGGCAGGCAAGTTGGCGAACGCTCTACTACCACCACCAATGTGCCGCCGTGTGTCGTAAATAGTGAAGCGAAATGCTTTACCTCGGCACCACCTAAAAGCCGATCTCCAACCCTCCACCCTCCTGCTCCAAACCAGCCAACCAACAAAAAAACGAGCAAAAAAGGAGTTTGTTGGAGAAGCATTTTTGCGAAGAAATACTTTTCCCGGCTGGATGGGCCCCGGGTGCCTTGAAAACACAACTATCGGTTCGGTGATGGTGATGGGGTTTGAAAGCTATCTAGAGGAAAGCTAAAAGCTCTGGTGGGGGTGGAGGACTAAAAGGGGGGAAGGAGTACTGGGAAACCCATTTGCAAATGAGATATAAGACAAAACTGACGGATTTATGGGTCAGGATCTCGTACTCCTTTCGTTGCTTCGCTGTCTCTCTCACTCTTTCACTCTTGTCTCACCACGGATGCCACCAAGTTTTCTCGAGCATTTTTCGGAGGATTCGACACGCTGACTAATGCTTCTGTGTGTTCCACTTTCCTGCTTCCACACACACACATTCACTCAACATTCCAATTCGCCTTACCGAGCACGGGATATTTCCTCTGCATCACGGTCATCACGAAAGCCACCAACCACCCAACCGGGTTTGGCTGTGGAGTTTTTAGGGGGGGTTTTTTTGTTCATCCCGTCTACCACTAGCAAGTTTTCTCCTTTCGGCCACCCGCTCTGCACAAAAAATAAGCTCCACCACGGTTGGACACCTCTTACAAGAACTCCGGAAAGGATTACGTACGCGGTTGTACTTTTCCGTGGCGCTTTTTGGACGCTCCGCGTCTTCGGGAGGAGGAATTTCCCCAGCATGGATGCGCACTAGTGTGCAGGAGGTCCCTTGTTTTTTTTGTTTCAGTCCGTTATTTTTGCTTCTTGAACCGGGGTAACAACAAAAAACAACAACAAAAAAGGAGGAAATATTTCCAAATAGGAAAATTCACCCATCTGACCTTTGCCGGTTCATTTCCTTCCTGCCAAACCGGTGGGGGTGGTTTTCGCCCAGTTCCCCCCTCCCCCCCCCCCCAACTGCGAAAAAAGGATGGCGCAAAAGTATTTCCTGTGTTTTCTTTTTTTTTTTTGACTGCTTCCGGTAGTGACGACGGCTGCTGATGCTGCTTCTACTACTGGTTTCTACTACTGCTGAGATAGTGTTTGCACCCCAACCGGTTGAACCAGAGAAGCAAAATAAAAACACAAAGCAACAGCAAATGTTGACCGAATGCTTGCATACCGACCGGCGGCCACGGTGTCCAGGACGAATCGTTTCGCTTAAATGCATTTCGCCCAACATGCAGCCCAAACGGTTTATGGCGGTTAATTTTAGCCCCCGTCGTTGCCGTACACGCCCCGAAGGACTTGCGATAACAGCCAACAGCCATCATCGTCAAGGTCAGGAAGCGACCAAGGCAGCGAACGCTGAATGCGAAGCCTGAAAATGGTTTGAACTGGTGAAACGTGATGGTTTGCTCGTTGCGGGTTATTTATGAAAGTGTGTACCGGCCAAGCATTAGCTGTCCGTTTCATGCCGTTTTCATGGCTGTCCTGCTGCTGTACCCATCGGCTACGTATTTTTTTTTTGTTTTGTTTTTGCCCCGTGACACGTGAAGAGGATGCTCTGTATCATCTAATAAGGATGCCTTTCGTCCGATCGACTTCGCCAACCAAGCGGTAAGGCAGCAAAATCCTTCACAAGAAGCGAAAAAAACAGGGAAAAAGACGCCAACCAAATCACGAAACACCCGTTCCGGATGTTATGTTAATGAAGCTGCAAAGTTTTCACTAAACGATGCCTTCTCTGTGTGTGTGTGCGTGTGAGAGAGAGAGAACCGTCCCGTCGTTTGACGTCGACCGCCGAAATCCTTTAATGCTTTGGCATGGACGGCACTCGCTGGCTGCCGAGCGATGGATTCATCTTTTGTTGAGATTGTTGTTTGTCTTGTCGCTTGGTTTTTTTTTTCTATTTACTGCATTTTCGTCCAGTTTTCTCTATGTCTAGAGGGCACCATTTCGAAAGGAGGACAAAGGTTACCTCCCAGTGTGGAACTGGAAATAACTCTTCGGTAGCGCAAAAGATCAAGGCTGGCGCGCTCTGGGAATGGGGAATCCTTTTTTGGCTGTGTCGATGCGCGAGAAAAACAATTTCCTCTCCCGGAGACATCAAGAGGAGGGGGGGAGGAAACAATCCTTCCACCTCTCCTCCTCATTGGGCGGAAAAGTAATTAGCTGGATGTGCAAATAGCGCTACAATTACGGTGTGTGCTTGGGAAACAACGGAACTTTTTCCATGGACAAGCTTCCAAACAACCGAGGCGAATCTCGGGGAATCGGGACACATTGGTTGTCATAAAGCTTTTTTTTTACTTTTCTTTTCTTCCTCGCTAGCCCCCTAATGTCGAACAGCAGCCCCCTTCACATGTGACAACAAACGAGCACGAACACGGACTCCCCGGGGATGGGAAAATCCAGGAAACCCGGGGACGAAAAAAAATCCCAAACTTTCGATCGTGAAAATCTGCGTACAAGCAGCTATCCGCCCGTAAAGCGTATCATACTGTCAAAGATAAATAAAGTTGTAGCAATCCGCTCGTGTAATGTGATACTTTACCGTTGGCTGTATGGTGCGAATACCGTGCATTGATGCGACATAAATAAAGCTTGGAGAAAGTTTCTACGGGGATTATGGAAAAATATCCTACAACCGTTATAGCGCTGTGAGGGTTGTTTATCAAAAAAAAAAAGCGAAACAGAAATAAAACATGGCAAGTGATAGAACAAGGTCATACATTTCTGGATATATGTTTAGGAATGCGTTGTTTAATGAAGCATCAGTATTCGTCTCATACGTACGATCGACGTAATTGACATCATTTCCAATGTATATTTTAAGATTTATAAGACAGTTCTTAGAATGTTTTAATATTTTAATCTAAAATATTATTACAATGTCTAACGTCTACAACTTATCGTTATTGAAGGTTCTTATATGAAACCATTTATTTTTAAATTTAACTGCATGTAAAGCAAACTAAAGCATAATAATCATGATACATGAGAAAGTCTTTAGTATCAGAGATGAGTAAGACTTGAGGATATTTATAATGCCTTTAGTTACTTGTGTCATCTTATAATGTCCAATGTCTAAGAGCTTACCAAGACCCAATGAGTAGGTGAATTTGGCTTTTCAGCTATTAAATCCTTTGTGAATGAGTTCGTTTCTTTGCAACTGATCTATTTATTATTTATTATTTATTATTTATTTATTTCAATTGTCTGCCTTAATGGTTTAACAATAATATCTTACACACTAATGAAGAGGGACAATTAGGATAGGTGTAGACGAGGTACGATATTTCAGGATTGAGAGGAAGAGTCGAGGAGACGTGTTCTGAAATGGGAAATAGGAAGGTGGTAGTCAAATAAATGATGGACCCTATTGAAGGAAAGGCATGCTCTTAACCAGGGATCCTTCTGGCCAAAAACCGAGCGGCGGGATCTAGATCTGACTATGAGATCTTTCGCTCCAACGTAGACTAATAGTACTTAAGAAGATCCCGCTGTATCCTCTTTACAATTAAAGCAAAGGGTATTGGATATTCAGATTTAATCAATGTTTTTCGTGGTAAATTAATGATGATCTTCAATGTAAACTTGCATTTTGTTCCAGAATACCACTCAACATCGCTAAAACGATTAATAAATTAATTACGACTAAACTTGAGTACATTTCGATGTTACTACAAACAAATTTGCTCATCAGTTATGGGCAAACCTAATTTGATTCCGTACGCCAACAAAAAATATTATTATAAAATTGTTTAAGACTTGCACGATTAGGTAATGATGCCTGATATTAGCTCACTGAACGAGTGCAATTAATTACTAGAAATTACCTTAACTCACTCTCATTTTCTTTAACATAAGTGGTTAGGGACTTTTATTAACTTTCACTTTCTCCCGACATAATTTTATGTTCCATTTTTCCCCCCCTGCTGACGTGTCATAAACCGCCCAAGTCCCACACAATTCCCAGACGGTGAAAGAATTTGCTTACGGTACGGTCTGCCTAATGTGCTGCACAGCACGACCAGCACCACATGATTAGTGAACCCTCTCACCGGTGTCTAAATTAGCTAATGAAAATCTAGCAAGCCTAGTCTTCGGCCAAGGGAATCCGATCGGACGTGAAAGTGCGTCCCTTGTACACGTCCCTTGTACACGTGTACGTGTACGAGATGGTCCTACAATAAACAACGCTCGTTGCGTAATCTATCCACCCCAGTTTACAAAGGGACACGGGGTGATGGAGAAGGAGGGGGGAGGGAGGGAGGTCAAAGCGGAAAACCCACCGGGAGAACACCCCGATGTCGTGCCCATTTCGTGTAACGACAAACGGTCGAAACCTGACACCTCGCGCACCGTCGCGACTTGGCGGCCACCTTCTGGCGTCCGGTACCTTGCACGAAACGAACGTATGCATGCTGGTTCAGGTTGTGAAACTGGCTGAAATATGTCTCGGGAGAACCGCAAAGCGGCGGACGATTCGTAAGAGTTACGATTGAGATGGAACATGGAGTTGCGCATGGTGACGTTTTATCCCAACGGGCTGAGGTGCGGACGGCCATAGTTCACACCAACCCCGGGGTTTCCTGCTGAAGGGGCATGTGATTAGCATGAAGGTCTGCATGCATCCAGGATGCAGTCTAGCATGAAGACGCGACCATTTGTTTTTTTGGAAGTTGGGAAAGGCGCCCTAGCGACAGCCAGCACTGCCGAACAGCTGGTTATGTGTAACCGGTGACGAGTTGGCACGAACTAGCCTAACGAAGCATCGTAAAAATCGGCCACGTTTCCCTATTGCATAAAAACCCCCGCGAACGGACACAACACTCACTGGAACGCATTCGAAACGTACCTGTAAGCATGTTCCTCCAATTGGGAACCCTCCAGTGTCTGCCGGTTCGGACCTTCGGCGGACCCGGTGCAAAGGTCAGCGCCGTAAAATAGCATCACGGTCCATTCTTCATCAGGCGAAAAAACACGCTAACGAGCCAACGTAATCGAGCCACGATTTTTCGGATTGGCCGTACCGTACTGGAAATATAACGAAGGCGGCCTCCGAAAACCGTTCGTCCCGGCTTACATCATAGACGATCAGAGAGAGAGAGAGCAATAAGTAGAAGTATCTCCTCCCAGCCGCAATCGGGCACGGCGATCGCTGGCGACACGATGGCGAAACTGGTCACTAAATGGGAAGGGAAATGAACCGGCCGGCCTGCTTTTCGCCCTCCCTGATCACCGTTGATCAATCGATCGATCGAAGTGCAAATGAAGAACCCTAACCGCACGGTGCGTCCTTTTTTGGAAGTCTTCCCATGCAGACCTGGAACCTGACGCAAAAGGGAAGACCGTTTGGCGAATGGTCGCCGTCGCGTCATGGCATGCAAACGAGAGTGTCCACGGTCTACGGGACGGAGACAGACCCTAAAAATAGACAGACTTCACACGAGCAGGGTGTGTATTGGGTGTTTTGAGAGAGCGACACACAAAAAAAAAGGCGACGGAGTGAAACCATAAACAATTTCTTCCACCGGATTACAAGCTAAAGCCAATTTAAGCCTTTTACGTGCTATTGATTAATGTATGTCGAAAACAACCGTAGGATTGTATAGTTGGAGGGTGAATGGTAAAATGACACAACTAAACCCAATTGTCGTAGAATGTTCCATCTTATTTATGTGCAAAAGGGTAATTCGTTGCTGTAAAGGTTAAAAAATACATGGCTGTGTGGTAATGCGATACTGCGATGCAATAAATCTAGGCAAGCACGTTAACAAACACTAGATGCCATTGTTTCGTTAGAGTTTCGTAACGCGACGGCCACATATGCCACATATTCTATTAAAGAAAACGAAATTAAATTTTTTTGTCAAATACGTTTGGTTTTTGAAGTTTGACGGCTTATGTTAGTTTATAGCAAAACATTATAGCAAAATTAGAATGCAAAGGTTGATAATATCGCTCAAGTCGATGGAGTATTTGTGAATGTTTGCCTTTAAAAATTCAAATAAATTGTTGAATGCAAAGAAAAATGTTGCCTCTACAATGTTCAACTATAAACGATAATGCACATGAATTCGTGGCGATCTGCTATAACCATGAATGTCTAAGACTAATGTTAGTAAAAACAAACTAAACTATTTTATAGCAAATAGCAAATTTATGACATAATTTTGACAATAAATAATTGTAAAGAATCACTTTTCACAAAACTGCCAAAAATATGCTATTAGACATGAATCACGTTCTACATTTACAAAGTTTAGAAGAGTAGCAGCCGTATAATATATTCATTGCAGGTTACTTGTTATATTGTATATGTACATTCTCTTAAAGTTCACGATACTTTTACCGACTTCATTTGCATTTAATTGAAGCAAAAATCAATTCTCGTGGCATGAAAGTGTTTATCTACCGAAATTGCTACAGTTCCGTCACCAAACCCCGCTGTTGCCATTCTATTGGTTAAAACTTTGAGTTTATTGTAGTATGGTAGCGTTTATGCATAACGTTAAACTGAATTTTAATATTTTCCTTTGGCATTTTTCAATGAAAGTCATGTGATCTATTTTGTGATGTTTTCTATTGGAAAATGGGAGCGCACCAGTCAAAATGTTCGATCAAGTTCTTCATTTTTTACATTATTGCTATTGATCGCATGTTTGTAGTGGTACATATGAGCAAAATAATTCCCAACTTTTCCCGTAACTAATTTCCATTTTCAGCATACAAATGATGTTATGATGATGATGACAAATGATGATTGTTGCTAAACCATTATATCCAGACAACGTGAATTAACCATTTGAAATAAAACACCTCGAATGAGTTATTCGAATAATTCCATGATTAAGCCAAGAATGCTTCTGTTTTCATATTTATTTACACAAATGTATGCACCGCAACCAACTTCTGAGTCGAACATAACTTTAACACGAAAAATAAACAAGCAACGTTCTAATGTTCCTACATGAAAAATCGCTCTCGATACCAAGAAAGCTGACAACCTAAACATCGCGGGCCATGCATCATGAACCCATCAGACAACGCGTAACACAAGATGCGCTAGCTTGCCGGCAAACGAGGGAAAAATCCCAAACGCCAGCTGTGCACAAATTGTCACTATTCCTGGTTCCCCCCGCAAAAAAAACACCCCGAACGGGCAAAAATTCCAAAACACTCTAAGCAACCGGACTAGCCGTGGATCCATGAAATTCTAGCCTTTCGGTATGCCGTACCGTAAGCGACGGTAGTCTGTGGTCAAGTTTTGCGCTCTACTCGCCAGACATGCTGACAAAATAGAGAAAAAAATTGTTATGATATTCTTCTCACTTCATAGTTCTTGCAGTGTTTCCAACTGCATCTCGAACGAATGGAATCGGTGGGCTGCTTGGGTAAGCTTGCAGTTGTGAATTCTACCGGATCGGAACCGCTCTTCCGTAACGGGAGAGCCGTTTGCAAAAGTGTCGCGTGGAAGTAGAAAAAAAAACACACACACACACATTTCAACAACAAAAACAACACGCAAACACAGCGCACGATGCGCGCTGAGCGTTGCGGTGTCTAGAAAAGCCAAAGCAAATCCCCATAAATTGTGTGATATATGAGTAATACATGGGCAAGACAGCCCGTTCTCGCCCCTCTTTTTTACACACACACACACGCGCGCCCGTTGTGTGCCTTTTGTTGTCGACCGACGTTGGCCACACGAACAAAATACCGGCGAAGACACAGCCCCAAAGCTTCGCCTTATTGTGCCTCTCTAAGCCATACGCTGCGATGAGGCGCAACCGAAACACGTCGCATTAGTGAGGCAGCATGGGCAGGCGCGAAAAATGACAAAAAAAGAACTCCCCCCCCCTCCCCTCCCAAACAACACTGTCATGGGCCAATATAAGTTCTTGCGCGCTCTTGCGGTTGTCTTGTCGCTATATTTACGCAAAAACCCGAGCACAACGCAGGAGGACACCGATCACCGGGTGGAGGTTGGGATTTTGTTCCCATTTTCTCGGCGGATAGAATGGCTGACAAAATAAGAAATATAACACGCAACAACCTCCGTCAGCTGAGCGCGAAGAAATTGCGAAACCATCTGCAAACGAGGGGGGGGGGGGGTTCAACAAAAAAAAGGGGTGAGACAAACAGTACCCCACCAGGGGAGGCGAGTGGTTGGGTGGCTTTCGCAACGGGCAGCGGAAGGAAACAGCGAAACAACGTTTGATTGGAGCTTATGAGTTTCAATGTTCAATCTGTGCAGTTTTGCGCTTCACACCGGATCGTACCCGGTCCGGTACGAATATGGTACGGTTGGCATGTGTCTACAGCTTCGGTATGGGGTATCGCACCAACCACCTCTCGATCATGGATATCACGCGCTTGGTTTCCATTTTGTTTGTCGGTTTTATCCCGCTGGGCGCATCTGTAACGCTGTAAGGTGCCACGAAACCCCGCAGCGGCGGTGGTAGGGGGGGAGAGGGAAGAGAGGGGTGGTCCATCCTGCTGCCAAGGGGTGGGCCTGGCTGGCAAAGTTTAGACGGCAACAAAACACCGACACCGTAAGTCGATGGAATCGTAATATGCTGTAAGGATTTGTGCACGTTTTTCTTCTTTCGTTTGTTGTTGCAAAAATGGGATTTGCTCGCGGGCATGAACTAGGTTGGGTGAAGTGAGGACGAATAAATAAATACGCGCGCTCGAACGCAGTTGCAGGGAGCCGGTCGTTTAGCGAAAGACCTTGTTACAGCGCTTTTAAAGTTGCATGGCTGTTTCTATGATCCACTTTGCGCGAGGCGAACAATAGTTCTTCTGTCGATGTGTGTTGGATCAATTATTTGCCATTACAGGAATTGTATCCTATATGGGGAGGACACCAAGAACTTACCATCAAGAGTCTCACATTTATTGATTATAGTTTTCTACTTTTTTCCTATTTTCATTTAAATTGTATGAGTTGTTTAGAACTGATATTAATATCATTACAATTTTTATAAAAATACCCCTTTCATATGAATTTTTATCATTGCTCTATTACTTTTTTTCCTTCTTCGTTTTTTGCTTCCGTATCTTCTTTTAGGATATTCTAGCAAATTTTACTACTTAAAAAAAGTCCTATTTTTGTTCCATGTCCTTGAATTTCAATGCATGTTTGCTTTTTGTTAATTGGGCAGCTCTTGTACTTCATTTCTAATATGTTTTGCAATCATGCTATAAGCTTAATTATTACCATAATCCTTGTAGTTTTATAACAATTAGATTTTATATTACTTTTATATTAATGCTAATAACAATTTATAACAAAATTTCCTACTTTGTTCACTATTATATCAAATCACTTATTTTCTTCTTTTAGTTCTTCTTATTCCATCTTTTCCACTTTTTATTTAATTTGCTTCATTTTTAAGCGTTATTTGAACGTGAAAGTGTTACTTCTCTTTAATGTTTTTCTTTAAATTCAGTATCTTTACTATAAGGAATGAAGTTCGTATTTCATGTAAGTAAAGCAATTGAATATTAATTAAAATGTGTCACAATTAGCAGTACTGTAGGCACTTGCGGAAAAAAGGTGGATTGAACATAAAAATTGCTAACCCACCTACAAGCACACACCAGCAGCTACTCATGTCGCGGGTTTGCAAAGAAAAGTATCGGTAATTCACATATTCTTGATCTCCGTTGTGTCGATTTCATCCCATCCTATCCGGGACCGCAGTCGCACAGGGAAAGTGCCCAAGGACCAACCACACAACGAAATGAAACAATTTTCATCCCCCCTTCCCAAACCCCGATCCACCTCCAACACACACACATGGGCACCTCACCTCGTGAAGCGACAACTTTTCGCGGATTATGAATCGATTGCATTTCGTTTACTTTGTCTTATGTGCTTCGGTACAACCGTTGGTGGAACGATGCTGCTGCAACGATGCGCACGGTAAATTCCCTTTCTCTTTCGCTCTCTCTTTCTCTCTCTCTCTCTCTCTCTCTCTCTCTCTGTCTTTCTTTCTTGCTATCGTTCCCTTTCCTCCTCAAGAGTGCTTTGGCTGGATTGTGGAGATGAACGAGAAATAAAAGAAACACATGCACACGGGCGACGTGCAAATGCATCGCGGGATGCCCCAATCGCAATTCGTGCCCATTGCCAGGGCAACGTTCACACATCTTCAGCAGGAGACAAAAAGTAGCACAGTGCAGCTCAGCACGAAGGAGCATGTGTGGTGCGGCAGGTGACGTGGTATGTGCAAACAACCGCTGCCAGCTATTGATATCGGCGCCTGTAGGCTTGATCTAGCCTGGAAAAGGACCCGGTTTCCCGGTGTGTCGGGCCAGCAGTTCTGGGAGTGGGTGAGATGAGCTTTTATAGTCGCCTGCATATCGCATAGCGCTTCCTGGCTTCCAACCAATTCTAAAGACGTGATCGTGAGGTGCCAAGATCCCGGAGACCCGGCTGAAGGGCACAGGCGACACCACACCACACGGTGTCGTCGCATCCTGCGGGTATGCTTTATAATCCATCCACGAGCAAAATGATGGATAAATGGGAAGCTGGAACCTCCCTTCTTGGGAGAATGGATTTTTCCTACCAATTTTATGCCACCTTTTCGGTGGCATTTTGCACATGGCTATGGTACTCGCACCCAAGCTGGGCGCTTGTGTGCATGTGCAGTGGCCTGGTTCCGGTTTTATTTCTGCACGTACGTGTGTTACAGCGATACGTGACCTGCGCCCCCGGTGAATGGGCGCTAGTTCCACCATCAAGGTTAGGAAAGCGCGAAGACGATGCAACAAGCGCACACACAGGCTATTGAAGGCGTGGAGCAAGAAAATTACTTGCCGCTTTTGTTTGCAATGGACACGGCAGTAAAGGTCCTCCCTTTAGCTGGAACGGTGAGATTTTCCTAAAGCCCTTTTTTTCCATTTCAATTCTAAAAGCCTCGAAGCCTTCGTCTTCTAAGCCGTGTTTGTGGAGGGAAAATTTATCACACAACGGCCCCACAAATAGAGGACACCGGTTTTCCTTCGGTGCGAAGCTGTCACTGCATTGCGTTACAATATCTGTATCGGATGACAAGAAGACGACGACACCGACGATGGTGCGCGCTAGTAAATAAATCTCCACCCAGCATCTCCCGGTGCCCGGCAGCCCCATTTCGGTGGAGGAGGCCAGGCTAATTGTTCCGTGCGGGTGCATTCCCTGGATTGAGAACCGAACCCGATGGAGGATGTTGAGTTACCCGTGCAAAAGTGGGTGATGAAACTGGGCGTCCTGCTACTACTGCCAACAGGGAGATTTTCATACTGATGGACTGAGTGTTTCTTACGCGGGAACATTAAGCTACCCGTGGAATGGGACGGAATTAAGCGCACAGGTTCAAAGGGTTTCGCACCGTGTATCTTGTGTCTTGTGGCTGGTATAATGGACTACGGATTTAGATTGATTGGTTGAATGAATTGAAACCAAAGCCTGGATTGCTTTTATACGTTACACCAAACACGAACCCACTCGTTGGGTCTTTTGTGATATTTAATACGCAACAGTGATTTACCGTAAATTAACCCTTCATTTAGGAGGAGATTTCATTACGAAGCCATTTTGTTGCATCTGCTCTTTTCCCAGGATAATTTTACGGTCGTGATAACGTAGTCAGCAAATAGAAACACTTCTCCTTTTAATTGCATACTTCTAGGCGCTTGGGGCAAATCATTTGTTGGTGGGAAAATTCTTATCAAATACGCTTCTTTTTCTTTAAGCTGTTTTCTATAATGTAAGATTTAATGTTAACAAGTACTCTGGTTTGATGTATATCCATCCGCTAGCGATAAAGTATTTGGTCTAAATCAAAGAAGACTCCACACAAAGTTCAGCCGTACAAAACTAATTATATATTGCGATTGGTTTGACATGGTAAGGATGGTTTATGCTCAAAAGATATGAATTTTTAGCCAGTTTTATAAAATATGTATCACGTTTGCTTATTAATACTTCTGGTCAATTCTTGTACTTTTTTTTAGCTTAGTCTTCAATTAATTTATGCATAGACTATGCTGTTCTACCAACTGACTTCAATATTTTCTATGCGGTTTATATGTATGGGTATGACTTTTACGCATCAGTTGTAGTAATCAATTTTGAAGGAACCATTTTACAAAATTTTCAGGATTTTTCGCTTTATTCGCGACAAACAATCTGTCCTTGGAAGTTGAAAAAGGTCCTTATTGACACAAAAGCCTCCCTTTTTCTTTGTACTATTTGGTACTATTCGAATATCCTAAAAGATTTCTTAGCTGTTTAAAATACAGATAAACCACCTCGCAAAAATATATCTTAAAACCCTAACAATTGCTCCAAAAAGAGCTCGCTATCTTTTGATATATGGCTTTCTTGCTCTAATCCAGTTTGCGAACTCTGCAAAGACAGAATTGACGAATGATAAAGTGAATCTAAGGATTTTAAAAATATCAACCTGACCTGATCACTTTAAATAAATCTTCTTCGTGTCCAACGTTCGTATCCGTGATTCTTCTACCTTGAATATGCCACTCTAAAGCCAACGATCGCAAAAAAATATATCTTCTGCAGGCAAATACTAAATGCTTCACCCTTTAGTGTATTAGTAACTCTTTAAACCATCAATAACGTAATACACCATTAGCCTTATTACGCAAAACAACGCGAACAACATTCTTGTATAACCTTCATCAACATTCCGTGCTTTGCGCAAAACGGCACAATGCAAACTCATCACGAGTCGTGATTTCGTACGACTAGCGATACGATTATTACCGGCCAAGTCAGCATGAAAGGGGTGACAAAAATGCATTGCAACAGTGTGTGTATGGGGGGGGGCGTGATCCGATATGCATAATTTTGTGCTTCAAATTTGATTGCAAAAGAAAAAAAGAAACAAAAAAACGAGGTAACTTTAATCACAGATGAAGAAGCAAAAAACGGCAACACATTTTCCATTCCATTTCTTGATTGGGGGTGCTACACGAGTCAGATGTCCGGTGAGTGCAACAAAAAAAAACGCAAAATTAATCACGATACCGGTAAAAGTAATCGCAAAAAGTAAAAGAAATAAACAGCCTTCCCTCTTCGACCGATTGGTCGAGGGCCGAAATGGTATACCGTACAGAGGCACCACAGAGGCACTACGGCAGTTTGACCACGGTTGCTTTGGATGTGATGCAACCGCTCCACTCCGGAGAAGGCATCTCCAGCACGCGGGCCCGGTCGAATGCAGCGCGCCACAATTTGCAACGAGCGCCATCTACCTACGAGGCTACGATCGGCACGAAGCAATTCCGAGCACCGTGCACGAAAGTACATTTAATCCCGACGGTCCGTTCTGCAGCACGGCAAAACGGCCACAAAACAGCATTGGTGGGGCCCTGGCCAGCCGGTGAACAGGCCAGCCGATGATTAATGCATTAATCATTCGCCACGCAAAAAGAACCTCGTCCGAGAGATCGGTTGACCACGCTGATTTTTTGTTTTGTAAAGCAATATTTTCTTCTTCTGCTTCTCCCCCCAAAGGCAAACCAGGCATTTCCGATGGTTTGCTAGGTGAAACATAGCACACACTCAGCCGAATCAATAATGTGCCAATGAAGATGACGATGATGATAAAGGCCGCCACGGGAATGTCGGCTGTGGCACAATATTGATACAACAAAAAAAAATCGTTCAAACCCAGTACGCCCATAAAGTACGCCGTGGCCGCCTGTCATGTGAGTCAACCCGATGTGCGCCTTACACCTCCCACATCTTAGGCATCCAAACTCTGGGCAAACTCTGGGGCGAATGAAGATCGACGACGATCTTGCAAGTTATTTCCTGTCGCTACACTCACCACGGCTCGTGTGTGTGTGTGTGTGTGTGTTTGATGATGAAGCAGGGGGAGAAAAAACAGACAGAAAACCGGTACCGCGCACAATCACTCGATCGAGTGAGCACATTTTATCGATCAAAGTTTATTTTCATGGCACACAGGCGAGCCAGCTTAGAAGCATCGTCGGCCCTGTTCAGTCAGGGACGTCTTGAAGCCAGGCACTGGCCACAAGGATTAGATGCCGTAAAGATGCATTATCTTGGTGCAAAACTGGCCAAGCCTGTCTGGTTGCACCTCGGCTCCTTGCGGCACGGTACACACATCGGAGCGTACGAGCGTTGTTGCGCGCATGTAATCATCATCTGTTGATTTGTTTGCGTATGCTAAAACGGGCAAATCGACAAGTGGCGGCATTGCCGTGTGTGTATGTGACCTTTTCGATTAGTGCTTAGTGCGATTAGTGGTCCCCAGGTACGAGTGCACCACAGGGCACCACAAAACGCTTCAACTGCTATTAAATGAGTGAGCATGTGCATGGAGATGCTGTTGCCCCTTCCAAACCATGTTTGTTCCACCCGGGTTCTTCCACGGTACGGATTTACACGGAACTTGTCAGAGCAGCACCAGCAGCAACGAAAAAAAAACTAATCTCTACCATAAATGCATAAATCAATGTGCAAATGCAATGCACAAGTGTCAGACCACTAACAATCCTTCCAGCATGTTTGATCGAATCCGATACGATACACGCCAGTGTGTGTGTGTGTGTGTGTGTGTGTGTGTGTGTGTGTGTGTGTGTGTGTGTGTGTGTGTGTGTGTGTGTGTGGTCGCAAACAAATGCGATTTCCGGCGTGGTCAGGAGTGGTTTGAAATTGGAATTCCTCCTCCCCCTCCCAAATCGATGTGACAGGTGTGCACGCATGAAACGCAATTCATTTAAATGTGATTTAATTTTGTTTGAACATGGGCGTATTACGTTACTTTGCAAGTTTGGCATTGTTGTTTCCTGTTATTTTTTTTTTGTTCTTAACATTGCACAGAGAAAAAATATTAAATTGATGGCTATTAGGTACGAATTATGTCCATTCCGGGTATCCTTCATTCAGCATATCCACAGCATCCATCAATCAAGGCAACGCATTTAACACACAAACGCTTTCCAATGTAAGGGACGAAAAAAAAAAAACCAACCCAAAAAAACCCCGTGCGCCATCACTCTGTTGGATAATTTGAACCATTTCTTGTGTAACTAATAATTAAATTTGTTGATGTACACGTTGTTTGCCGGTCGGTTTGCGATCATTACGCTGTTTTTTTTTTATTTTTTGTTCGCTTTTAGTCACACCGTTAGTCACACAATTAAATGCAAGAGGATGATGAATTAATTATTGCACCGAAACGTTTCCGGTGAATTTGCTAAACCCCCGGATTGCAATTGACACTTGCTTTAATTGTGTTTTATTTGCATACTTTTTGGTGCTGGACTCGGTTCTAGTTAAAGTATTGATGTATTGTAAGATTCCAATGTAAAGCAGTGATGGAAAATGTGAAATCCTGTCTAACTATTACTGACAATACTGAATTGATTCTTAGGATTTTCCAAAATCCTGAAATCCTCTTATTACTTTATATAATAGAACCTATCTGTGTATTTTCCCACAGTTTTCCAGCACTGAAATCGATAGTATGGAATACCAGAAACACATCCGGTTTTTCCGGTCTAGTAAGGACACTTATTACACTTGTCCAGTGAGTTTTTCATGGAACTCTCAGCAAATATTCGTAACTCGAATACTTTTGTCTACGTCTATGAATTCTATGAATATTTCTATGAGGTTTCTTCTGTACCTCAGTTTGAGGAATTGAAGTATCCACTTTGACTTCGCTGCTAAAAACCCAGGTTCGACTCCAAAAGCAGCCAACACTAGGTGACTCTGACTTCTACAGCGAACTATTCCGACTATTCTGAACTGCTTCGATATTACGCCAATTTCTTCCGAATTAAGCACCTTGGTAAGATTTTCCCACAGTTCTACTACCCCGGACAACTCCGTGTACTCCTGTCAGTAGGAAATTCCAAAGTCGACATTAGTGGTCTAGGATACTACTGTGGATAACACCGAATACTCCCGAGTGCTCTGGACTTTTATAAGATTTTTGCCAAACTTTTCCTCGAATGGCTCAGATAGCATTTGATAGAAAGAAAATAATTGCATAACCTTCTCAACGCAATTCAAGTACGGATTTCGAATCCGCAATCGACTCCAACATCACTAACGCATATGCAGTATGCCCTATAAAATATGGCACATTTTTGAAGCATTTATTTACTGCTGTAAACCAACACGATGACTCTCTACACCATGAAGGAGCGTGTTTCTTTCTTTCGGGTCTGCTGCAATCAAAACTACACCGTCACCGTGCAGTTGTAGCAGTTTCACGGTCCAGCAATTCCTTAACCTGATGATTAAACATGATTGAACGGATGACAGGAACTGTTTCCATTTTTTTGTTATTCGTGCTTCTTTGAACTGCAATAACAAGAGACTCATCATCGTGCTGTGGGACGTGTGTTGGGTGGCAACGAAAAAAAAAAAACACGAAAATAACCCTACAAATCAACCACTCATGGTTCTTCCATTCAGCGAAACGCAAATGAGCCGACAAGAAAAACAGTCTCATGCATGGGAAGGAAATTACCCGCAGAAAGAAGTACGTGCTGCAGTTGACGGAACAAACATCCAAACTCAAAAAAAGGAGGAGGGGGGGTGCAAAATCACGTCATAGAACGTTATAAAAACAAAACAAAAAACGGATTGCCATGCAATTTTCCGGACGCGTACTGTCACCCGCGAAAGCGTTCTAGTCACTCGACGTCCACGTCCACGTGTGTGTGTGTGTGTGTGTGTGTGTGTGTGTGTGTGTGTGTGTGTGTGTGTGTGTGTGTGTGTTTGTTTGGCGCAAACAGTTTTCCTTCGAAAAATGCCCCCCCCCCTTTCGTGCGCCAAACTCCATTCCTCAGCTTGGCCATTCCACGGTCGGTCCCACTGGTCCCCGGGGGCTGTTGGTTTACTGTTTACTCAAAGGAAAGTGTTATTTCTGTGATTAACAAGTTTACATCTGCTGCCGTTCTTGGCTTGCTACGTTTCTTGCTGTTGATGAACCGATGGGGGTACGAAAGCAAACGACCGAAACGCCAACTGTGTCGGTTGGTATGGAGATGCAGTGCAACGTCAGTATATTTATTTAACAGTTTTTTGAGCAAAGTGCATCGTGTAGTTTTCCACTTGCGCTTACCATTTTTCGGGAACTAGAGGGAAGACCTTGGCGAGTAACGTTTAATTGCACCCGCTCGTCACGAGGCACGAGGCAAACAAATTCATTTTCTTTTTTTTTACGTGCATGTGCTTGTGCAAGTGTGCCGTCTCCCCCCCCCATGTAATGGAACAGAATGCTCTTTTATGGGGAAATTTATGCTATCGTTCTTTTTGTTTATTGCGCACCCAAAAAAAAAAAAGGGCTTCATGCAGCTGTCTATGAAATGCAGTCGGTACAATCATACGTACATTAAATTAAGTGAACATACCGTCAATCAGCCAGGGCAGCACTGGGACAGGTTTCCCCCAAATGGTTTTCGTTGATTTTTGTTTTAATGTTCATGTAATACCCACTTTTCAGCACCAAAATTACCACCAACCGCAACCAAAAAACCAAACAAAAAACACAATCATAACTCACTACGCACTAAGCGCACTGATTGACAGTATAATCCCTCGTGCCGCATAAGCTTCGTAATCGCATATCTTCACCGATAGCACATACCACATACATAACACACGCCAAACAACTTTGCTTATTTTTTCCCGTTCTTTCCCTTGAACTGTGTTTTTTTTTCTGTACGCGTTATTTAATACTTCACTGCATTGGATGGGATTATCTCTTTACACTTCTTTCCTTGCTGAAGTTTTGTTTTATTCTTCTTTTAATCAACAACTTCTTTCGCCATTCGCAAACCCTCTATCAAACACTTGCAAAAACATGCACAAACGTGAATTGTTTTCTTTCGATGCCTCTCTTGCACTTGTGCACCACAACACAGGACTTTGCTTGCGGAACACCGGGTACAAATTGTTTTTGGAGCTACTTTTTAAATACACTTTCGATTTGCAAAACTTACTTCACTTAGTTGAAAAACACCGACCATACCATCACACAGCTATTGTTCGATTTTAGTTTATGGAGTACGCATCTACGTTAAAAAAAACAACAAACATTAAAGTTTCGAGCAAACAGCATATCTGCTCGAATACACTGTCAGCGGCTGCCCGAACGATACCACGATATCTGCAACCATCGTGTTGAGGTATGATTGGTACTTTTTTCATTTGAATTCAATTTGCTATTCAATTTGCAATTTGCAATCTTCCCAAAAAAAGTCCTGTTTAATTATGTTTTAATACATCTTATATCGATTTCAATCCTCTTTTGCCTTGTTAAGTCGTGAAACAACTGCTTTTTTTTAACTCTTGTTTTGCAAGAAAGTTTTGTACATGACTTATTCATTCAAAACCAATTAATTAGAAGCTCCGTATACACGTTGCAATGTTCATTAGTAAGAATTACAAAATGGAAAACGTTCAATAGTTTGGTGTATGGCAAACCAATCATTCGAAACAAGGTAATATTTTTGGCGTTTTCCATTAATGAATCCAAAAAAATACGAAACCCTATTCAATTTCGCTTTCTTTGAATATGTCAATATTCTCACCATTCACCACTCGAGTGCACCTTGTGGTGAATTTTCTCATGTTAATTCACCTTGGCCATCATGCGTGTAGCAGGCACTAAAGTAAATGTCATTCATAACAGCGTAGGCCGTACATTAGCTGTATTTTGTTGAAACTAATGAATATTTTGAATAAAACACTTTTATAATGTGTTTTCGTTCGCTTCGTTCGTGTGTCGTACTTTGCATGGCGCGTGCGAAGATAGTGTGTTGTTTGTGAGGTGCGTGAGTGCGATAGAAAGTCTGGCAAAACCTGTACTTTGTTACCGTGTTTATCATCATGCGCTGATAATCGTCACAGCACAAACCCCCGTGATCTTTGTTCACTTTTAGCAATATTCAACGTGTCACCAGGTGCTCCGCATAGAGACAACCAACGCGACAATTGGGCCAACTCCACGCACAACAGCACCCCACTGGTAGCAGATTTCTCCGCTGCTCCACAATCCATTCGGAGCAGCTGAATAAAGGTCAGGGTGGTGTCTTTTTGGTCTGTTTTGTTGTTCATTTGCAAGGAGTGTCGACACTATCTACAGCTTCTTGGAAATCACGACCGACACAAGACATCCTGTGTTACAACAGCAACCCCACAATTGGTGCCCGGAAGAGTTAGTTCCGCCATCCGTCGAGTTGTCTTTCTTCGTGGAAAAAAATGATGGTAGTGTGAGGAAACCTACAGCACAACAACAAAAATCTTACCCACACACGCACATTCGTCCAACGTAGGAGAAACAGCGAGTAAACAACAATTAGAGTGAAAACGAACGAAACGAAAGAAATCAGCAAAAACACTTTCGCTCGCGCCGTGTGTGTGTGTTTGTGCGTATGTTCAGCTTTAATGATTGTTTCTTGAATGAAAGAGAAGAAGTGTGGATAGTGGAAGCGGCGAGGAGAAGAAGCAAGTGAAAGAAGCGCAAAATACACGTGTGCACTTGTATGTGTGTATGTTTTGAACAACAACAATAGCAAGTGCAACGCAGCAGACGGCAGCAGCAGCACCAACGGTTTGTCTCGTGTTCGTGCCCGAAGCCCCATCGTAATGGCCGTGTGATGATGGAATCCATTGTAAGGATTCCCGTTCGCTTCAGGTGTCGTGCAGATTGTCAGTGCTAAAACGTCCCTTGAGACGGGCTGCAGGATATCGTCCTTGCTCGCTTGTATTTTAATTAACGTCTGTTTGTATGTTTGTTTGCTGGTGCTCAGGTGTATTTCACCGTCGCTTTCGCAGTTACAAATGTTGCGAAAGAGCAATCAGTGCAGACAGACCGTTTCGTTTTTAATTGTGGCATTCGTAAGGTGGTGTTAGTGCACTGCATCCTTGCTGATCGGATCCGTGTGGTGGAATCTATTGTGTGTACCGCTGTTGCACCTGTCAAACAGTACCTCCAGCAGAAAGAGCAAGCCTACTGTGTGGATTTTAATTACAAACGCAACCCACGCACACGTAAAACGAGGTTCACATCATCATGGGGTTACTGTTTGCGAAAATCTGGAGTTTATTTGGCAATGAAGGTAAGCTTTTACATCCTAGTAAGCTATTGCTATCCTTGGTAGTTGACGGTGCGTCACACTCGACAAGCATTGCAACGGCAATGAAAACGTTCGTTGGCCTACATTTCGAATGGGAGCCCACCGTACCCACTCCCCCTTTCCCACCCCACCCACTTTACCAGCTGTTTTTTTTTCCTTCATCGGTAGTGAAAGGTCTTTGCTCTCGATCACGGTCGTGATCACATCAACATCATCATCGAAAACATCGCTACTATTTGTTAAAGGTTTTTTCTTCTCTTTCGCTTTCTTGTACATCGTAGCGTTGTGTCTGTGCGAGATGGTTTTCTCTCTCTCTCTCTCTCTCTCTCTCTCTCTCTTTCTCTCCTTTTTGCTTTTGGCTTCGTACACAACACGCTTATCAACGAAATATGTAGCATTGGGCGCCTACTGCCTGCGGGTTTCCTTATCATGTTGTTACTGAACATACAATGCATATACTCCTGTGTACAGTCGCTTCACACCGGGTTCAGGAAAATGTAAACAATGTTCCGCGAAATGTAACGAGAGAAATGGATTATCGAAAGTATGTTCCGTTTAGTGAATGCTCTTTTGCTGGTGTAAAAGATTTTCTCAACCATTGTAAAAAACGGTTTGGAAGGGAAAGGTAGATGATAGATAATTAGTTCCAACGGGTGATCATTAAAATTATTTTCAATCACTAAAATGTCAGTTTAAAAGATAACAGCAAAATGTGAATAAGAGTGTTTTTACGTTAAATACGCGAGACTTTAGGCGAATCCATTTGCGAAAAAGAAGTCCATTATTTATTATTAATGTCTTTTATCGCTCAATATAAAACTGTCAGATATGCAATTATTATTCTTTTATTAAGAACGTAATATTACTATTTCTAGGTTCATTCTTTTTTGTTGATAAATAATTAGTACGTATAACATAATGGGTTGGATTTTTATGTGATTATTTGTTGCTAAATAAATCTTTAATATTTAACCTTTCAAGATGATTATAAAAAATAAAAAAAGCTAAAATCTGCTGGTCAAGATGAAGCAATAATGCTACAAGTGAAAAACGTTGGAAACGTTATTTAACAGGCACTTAAGTACCAGGAAGGTTCCAAGGACGCTTCTTAATCCATTATACCTACTTCAGCATCCAAAAGGATTCATTCCATATTTCGTTGGATATTTGCCAAACATTAAAAGAAAATGTCACATCAAACACGCAGCATCAACAGGTTTCCAAATAAAACCTTTGCCTCATGGGTTCTGTCGCAAAGCCTTTTTGCTCATTCATGAAGGTAGGCAGCGGGGGGAAAAAAAACTTCCAAAAAGCAAGAAAACAACCAACCACCGGTGAATAAAACCCATTTCTATCGTTTTGCTCTCCTTCCTTACGGAATCCGTAAAGAGATTGCAAGCTTCCGGATGAGGGTGAGTCATTTTTTTGTTTTGTTTTTGGTAAGCGAGGCAAGCCCGTCTACCGAACTTTAAATTCCGAAGGTCACTTTGAAAAGTGAAACCATTAATATAGAGGGGGGGGGGGGGGGGGTGCTGAAATGATTATCTGTTTGCTTTCCAGCGCTTGCTTCGATCGAACGGTTGCTTTGCTTAGGTGCTAAAGCTTATCCTCCCAAACATTCATTTACTGTTGAATGGGGTTTTTTCATGGCTACCCGATCGAAAGCATGACAGTTTGTATGGAAACAATATAATTTAATCTTCACTGCACAAGCTATCAGCAAAACGTGCGCTGATGATACAACATACCTTCCGACACGCATTTGCAGGGTTCAAAATCAAAAAAAGGGAAGCAAAAATCGATCCGCGGCACCAGCACAACGCCACATTAAAAAAAAAAGGAATTGTGGTTGCGTTTGGTGATGCGTATGAAAACTGGTCCAGTTTCACTCTACTGGAACGACCCCCGGCACGGCATATCGTGTGTGTGTGTGTGTATGTGTGTGTGTGTGTGTGTGTGTGTGTGTGTGTGTGTGTGTGTGTGTGTGTGTTTGATTTTATTTTAAACATTTCATCACGACCGACAAACCCCCGGCGGTGTCGTTTGGTGTGATAAATCAATTAAATTGTTACATAAAAACAGCATGATTTAGGCACAGACGCGTGTGGACGGTTAGGAAATGTTTTGTATACCATAGGAACGTATTTATCGAACAGAGAGAGCAATATGAAAAACGATTTTTGCTTTTGGTAGTTATTAGTTTTTTTTTTGTTTTAGTTATCATTATAGGTTAACATAGGTGTCCACAAGCTCATCGTAATAATATCTCTTTTGAAAATTATTTTTTCAAGGACGTTGGTCGGTTTTCCCATTTTGCAGTTCCAGATTTGAACCCAGACCGGGAATGTTAGTTAGTCCCGCACTAAACAACTCGACTATTTGATCGGGACAAAAGACCATCTCTTAAAACCTTCGACTTCATACTCACAATTCTAGATGTCGATTGTATTTGAGGGTAATTTAACAATTATATAAACGTATCATTCGCCTTACATTGCATACATTCCTGAGAAGAGCAGCTACAACTATATTCCTCAATGCGCATCCGTACTAAGGTCGTAACTTTCACTCGATGCGGCATTCAAATATACATTTCAATTGAAATATACCGTGAACTATCTTTTGCTTCGGTAGTGATTATTGAAATTATAATAAATTACCTCCAAACCTTCCATCCCCCAGTACAATGTATATAGAAAATAGTCAGCGATTTCAACCACACTTTCGCTCGATTCCCTCCACATACGTGGTTGTCATACGATACAGATGACTGTGGCACTGCACAAACATTGCTTGACAAACATGGCGCTTCTACCGCTCCAACCGACAGCGGCCAATCAAAAGTTCCAAGTAGTGCTGACTTAATCGGTGACGTTGCTGGCTTAAGTTTGCAAGCTACTATTACCATGGCCGTAATGAGAGCGGCTAGTGGCGGCTAGTTGCAGTCCCTGACCAACCCTTGCCCACTAGGGGGGGAGATATCCATCGCAAACGTCAAGATCGGATCGGTTGACGCTAGTCTTTGTACGTGCCTTAACTCTCCGACCCTGTGGAGTTGTTTTAAATGTCCTCTGCTCCACTTAAACGTAGTGGTCGATCTGTGGTACCAGTAAAACCTTCATTTTTCTGGAGTGTAGCAGTATTAGTTTTATTTTATTCACGATCTTCACACTGCCAGTTCATGCGTGGGATAATGTACAAACCATCCGTCTAATGCGTTCCCGCGTAATAGAAGGGATTGTGCGCGAGAATAATCTGATAATGTCACGGTCGATGGAGCGTTAAACGCGTAACAGCTCTCCGTACATGCTGATGTTGTAATTGTGTATGGGGGTGAGTTCCCGGTTGCTGCTGGTTGTGTGCTGTGCTGGAGCAACTTCACGTCTCCGAAATCGTGGCCCAAGCTTTAATTGACAATTACATCGCTATCCTAAACTGGGGTTAATCGGGGGGTCTTTAACCCTGCTGGCGAAAGCAAAAAAAAACGAAGCTAAACGAAACAAACCCGAGGGCATATATGCACAGAAGTTGTGGCATGAGTATGCGCTCGGTAAAGATGTTTGCTTCCGGGGGTAAATATGCATGCAACTGCAACCACAACACCGCTGTGTGGGGAAACATGTGTTTTATGTATTTAATTTATCCCCGTATGAAAAATTTGCTTGAAGCCACATTAAAACGCCTAGAATGGTCGAAGTGGAGCACCTCTTGACCAGATTGTACATCAATGGTAAATAAAACATGAAGATACATTAACACAGATCTCTTTAATGGTGAGCACAGTGGGACGATGATGTTGTGCTTATACGCTTCATTTACTGAGGTTTTTGACCGAGGTTAGGGTTTTAATGCGCACCATGTGTGTGTGTGTGCCGTTCTTGGTGTGAAAGTTATTCAGCAAGACTTTTATACGTTGCCACTTCTGCCTGCAAATGCATTTAATTTTATGATGTGTGATTTACTACCGTGGAGAGTTTGGAAGGGGAAATCAAACACATAATTTACACTCCATTTGTCGTTTGTTCACATTAAAAATTATTTAAGAATATGTTAACTTGAGTGTTAATTTATGGTTAATTTTTC
The DNA here is from genome assembly GCA_018908115.1 of Anopheles rivulorum. NCBI lineage: Eukaryota > Metazoa > Arthropoda > Insecta > Diptera > Culicidae > Anopheles > Anopheles rivulorum. The sequence continues at coordinate 15,884,228 of STHB01000010.1, forward strand.
TATATTTATTAACCAATTAATATATCTCTTCCTTTTCTTCCTTTCCAGAACACAAGCTCGTCATGGTGGGTTTGGATAATGCCGGCAAGACAACCATCCTTTACCAGTTTCTAATGAACGAAGTCGTCCACACAAGCCCAACGATCGGATCGAACGTGGAGGAGGTAATTGTTGTGCTCAATACTGCCAATCGTTAAGGGATAAGAAGAATTTGTTTTCTTTCTGTCAAGCGATATGAAAAGCTTCACCATTTGTGTTGCTCCTCGCGTTTGCCTAACAACGAACACAAATTGTGTGGAAAGATTTTTCAACCCCGCCATGTGGAGTATCCGTCCGGCAACTGAACGAAATAAGCCGCTTAGGTACGAGCACATTCATATACTAACCTCATTTGTTTGGTTTTTCTTTCATGCTGTTTCTGCGTATGCATCATCGACGTACGGCTGGGGTGCATATCATTGTACCACACGTGCAGATTGTATGGAAAAATATTCACTTTCTCGTGTGGGATCTGGGCGGGCAGCAAAGTTTACGGGCCGCCTGGAGCACGTACTACACAAACACGGAGGTAAGCAGGGATGGCAGGATCCATCCGGGCGCCCACGCACCACGTGCGGCACGTGGCGATCGTTTTGTCCGTTGGTATTATCATCCTTTCGACTAAAAATAGTAACACTGCACACACAAAAACGGCCAGACAGCTAGCAGAGTTTCTTTTTGCCATTTGACTAGTACCGGAGTACATTCATTCCAACGGCAAAACGCGTCACGTGAATGACTTCTGGCTTTAATTTTAGCGATATTTACACATGTTGTTGTTGTTTTTTCCCCCATTTTCCAGTTTATCATCATGGTTATAGACTCAACCGATCGCGAACGGTTAGCGGTGACGCGCGAAGAATTGTACAAAATGTTGCAGCATGAAGACTTAACGAAAGCTAGCTTACTAGTGTACGCAAATAAGCAGGTGAGTTCGTGGTTCGGAACAGTTCGATTGACGGTCTAGGTTTATTCGGTCCGTATGTGTTTTACATGCTCTGAACAATTTTAAGTTTTATCTTCTCGGTTATGATTTCTTCCCACACACACGAACGTTCGATCCATAAATGTCTTCAATTCTGTGTGCTTTTGCTCGACTTGCTTACTACATGATCACTTTCTTCCTCCGTGTCTGAAATGACGATGATGCTTATTTCCTGTTCAATTAATACGCAGTCGTCATCCTCTTCCGTATGCATCTTTTTGGGATTGTTGCCACATTTATCTTCCTCCTTTGAGACATCCATCGTTGCTTGGAGGGACTGTTTGATTGCTATTCAGATATGAATGATTCGGCTTTAGCTGATCACAATATGAGATATATCAATGGAACAGTTTGAAATTCATGTATACTAGATTTATTGGATGCTGGGTTTAAATAATCGAACATTTTTTAGTGTATTAGATATGATAATTTCAACATGATCGGTCATAATCGGATTAGAAAGCATCATAAATCACTAACAAATTATAGTGTTTGGATTTTTACATCATTAATCAATTATTTTTGTGATTTAATCTTAATTTTATACATGTATATTTTGACTTCCAATATTAGTTCACTTTTTAGACTGTCGCTATATTGTTTTCTTTTTATGTTTACACATTCCCGGAAACTTAAACTTTAAGCAAATGCAACATACATACAACTAAACATCTGTTTCATCTCCCTTTCTAACGTTTGCAGGACCTAAAAGACTCGATGAGTGCAGCTGAAATTTCGAAACAATTAGATCTAACCTCAATTAAGAATCACCAATGGCACATACAGTCCTGTTGCGCGCTGACGGGCGAAGGGTAATATAATTGGCCCCACTACCGCAAACGGTAGCATAGATTAATACTAATCCAACCTCTTCACGTTTCTATTTCCATTTCAGGCTGTACCAGGGATTAGAATGGATAGCTCAAAGGATTAAGAAGAAATGACACCCACCTGTGTAAAGTTTCTGTTAGCTATGTAACACCGGAACAAACGCCGGTCACAATTCCCTCGCTGCGCATTGTCCGTGGATGCGAGAACAGTGAAACAGTGAAGCTTTCGCTTGTCTCGCGTTGATAGGGATAAAGAAATCATAACCCATGGGTAGCGCCAACATCATAGTAAAGCAGAGAACGGTAAAGGTATCCTTTGCCAGCCCGTGCTGTCTTCTTTAATCCCTTGTGAGACTGTGAAACAAAGCGAACTACACGTGATGGTAACGNTATGTAACACCGGAACAAACGCCGGTCACAATTCCCTCGCTGCGCATTGTCCGTGGATGCGAGAACAGTGAAACAGTGAAGCTTTCGCTTGTCTCGCGTTGATAGGGATAAAGAAATCATAACCCATGGGTAGCGCCAACATCATAGTAAAGCAGAGAACGGTAAAGGTATCCTTTGCCAGCCCGTGCTGTCTTCTTTAATCCCTTGTGAGACTGTGAAACAAAGCGAACTACACGTGATGGTAACGAGAAATTAAAGAAAAACAAAGCGAAGAATCCATCAAATGTGTAGAGCAATGCATTCGGCGGTGAGCGTGAATTGATTCTATACATATATAGGTTAGCAAGCATGCTGGGTCCCCATAGCGTGTGTTCGTGGTGGCCTGTACACACTAACACTGGTCAAAGGATGTAAAATAATGGAGTAATCACAGCATAACTTTAGGATAGGAAGAACAAGAAAAGTGTGTTACACGTGGAAATGATTTCCTCTGCGGGGCGCACTTCGATAAACGCGTTTCTGTGCCGGGTGAATACGACTGTGAAATAAGATTTAATAGTAGTACACTCTAGCTTAACAAGGTAAACATACCATACACGAGATAAACTGACATCCGCCGACAGGAATGGAATGTAACGAATTGCTACAGTGACAGAGCGAAAGCGAAAGACCCTCAATTAACACCTGATATAGGAGATAAAAACGTGTATAAAAAATAGCCAAATGTCATGCGGTCGTGGAATGTGGCATTAGCTTACAACTGGCATGTACCACCCGATGCGAAGTGCTCATCTGGACGGACTCTTCTGATAGTAAATTTCAGACAAATGTATACATTGTTAATAAGAGCAGGTGTACTATACATTACGGCACGATTGAAGCGCGATTGCTGCCTAGGGGCAAAATTTACGAGCAAATTCCAAACTCAGTAGCCAAATCACTACCACTCGCCGGTAACACACATCGTTAGAATTATGCCGAATTATGCTCGATGCGCAGAGTGTAGGTAGAGTGATAGAAGAAAAGACACTGGAGGTAAGAAGAATCAGCAAACGCTAAGGTTAGCATTTTATGTTTTACATGGCAAAAAAAAACACAAGAACAAACAGCGCCAAATTGGGCAAAGTGTTCGTGTGTGGTTTAAGATGTATAGTTTTTCATACTTGTTTCATACTCGGGTATCAATCAAACTGATCACGAACACATCCCGGAAACGGAAGGAAATGTTTATGCCTGTACATTATGTGCGTTAGGGTAGCTGGCAGTGAAAGGTTTTGCAAATGTGAAGACAAACATGATTGTGTGTTGAGAATGCAGAGAGAAGGTGGAAAAATCAAATTCTGTGCAGTGTTAAAACTTGTTGCTCGGACGTAGGTAAAGTATGTGAGTGTGCAGGAATGCAATAAGCACATGCTCTACCGAAACGAATGAATGAGAAATACTTACATTATATAGTTAAAGCAAGTGAAAACAAAGTAACAAAAATATATATATATATATACATGTACGTCTCGAAACAAATCGTAACTCGTTTAGCACCATATGCAGTGAATGATGTTAAATTTTCCGAATTTAAACACACATCATCCTCTCCATATATCCATAATTTTCATGGACTGATACATTAAAACTATGCGAGAAAATTGATTTGGTTTTCTTTTTCTATATTTTTGTTCTATTTCTTTATTGCAAGGTAGATGTAGCTGCGCGTTGAAGGCTCTAAAACAACATATAACATCGTTTTGGGGAGTCTACTATTCCTGTCTATAAGGCGTTTAGAGAATCGTTTTGTAGAGTCGTTGAAAATCAGCCATCAGTATAGGACGTCAGTAACTTTGTTACATTTGGACATACAAATTGAAGTATTACAGATAATGGACAAGGCTGGAAAATCGTGAACATTTAACAAAGAGCACATTTTAATCAACCTTTTGAGAACGAAAAGATTTGTGTCTTACGGTTGTGTTTATGATCGATTGACAAAGGCAATCGAAAACCATCGCTCAGTCACAGTGTTTGGCAGATTTGACGCACTGTGACTTTTCAAAGTTTCCCAAACCGAACCATTCGCTTCGGAAAATGAAAGCAAATTGAACTAACAAACCGTTAGGATGTGTTCAAAAACTTGAACCAAAATTTGTAACGTGTGCTGCGAATTGCCTACATCGAGGCGAACACAATTGTACTTTCGTTGAAAAATGTACTTGTCAGTTACATTTAAATTTGATTCCCTTTCCGTTACTTATCTCTTTTCAACTTGTTGGCTGATTGTGATTCATAATGGGATGTCTTTGCAGAATAAAACAAATAATTGAAAAGTTTGATTAAGGATTGAATTTCTTGTTTGTAATTCATACCCAATAGCGATCTTCAAATCGTGAGCACACTTAATGTTCAATGTAAATGACACTCTTGCAATTATCAATTAAGGGACCGTTTATCCTTACTACCACACACACAAATGGTTACCCGTTCAGACTGCTCATTACAATCCTATCGTAAACGACCGCCGGTCGAAGAAGATATAAGCAAATACAATGCTACCTTAAACCTACAGCACTCCATACGAGAGCGTACTGTGGGGACCGTGTACTGTTTGTATTAAAATTAACTTCACCAACTCAACTCGAGAAGTGCTCTTAACACCGGGCAATCGGCAATCAAATTGCTACACTTCGGTGCGAAATGAGAGCCGTACGCCATAATGCATGTCGATGGTGGTTAATTAATAACGTCTCAAAAAGACAAATATATTTCAACGGGTTAAATAGTATAACCACCAGTAGCGTACTGCCACAAAACTTCCACTTTACTGCCTGGCCTTCCTGGCCCATACAGAAGTTGGAGTGTTGGTGTGATAGTGAAATGCACCGCACTTATGCTGACAGAAGGGCCATGTTCTTGTACTCAGCGCGCTAACGACCCCCTTCATTGACGGGAGCGTCAGAAAATCCGGCGTCGGACCAAGCGTGAACACTTGGCGTAAAATGTCAGCCCATAAAGTGGCTTCATTTGCAAACAAGAGAGAGGGAGAGAGAGAGAGAGAGACCACTTTCAAGCGTTCGTTGAATTGGTTGGCCACTTCCGGACGGTAAATATCATTAATTAGCATTTCGTTTCGCACCTTTTTTTCGCTCGAGTGCCGGTTGCTGGCTACCGAAAATACTTCAACCAGCAGGAAAGCCGGTCACTTCAGAACGGATGGATGGTTCTATCGAAATGCCGGAAGTGGAAAGCAACGCGTATGGATTTGAGCTGGAACAATAATATGCCCGTCGCTTACCGGGGACAAATAAAAAAGGAGACAATTTGTAGCGAACCTCCGAACGAGGTGTATCAGGTGAGTCAGGGTGTTTTTCTTGCTTGCAGTTGTTTGGCTTTCGTTCGCCCACAACAGCCTTATCAACCGGAGCCGGGAGAAGCACCGATAGTTGCTTATCGCAAAACGATAGTTTGCAATCGGCTTGCCATCACCGGGATGGCAATAATATGTGGCAGGTTTTTCACTTATTGGATCCAGGTTCCGGGTGCGGGGTGGATAAGGGTAGATCGGGGCAAACGCCAATGTTTGCGCATCCGTCCAGCCCAGGCGCGGGTTGGGTGTCATATCTCTGTGCCGCATGAAGCCCATATAGAAAATAAGGTGGTAAAGTTTAAAAACTTCTTCCGTTTCTTCGCATCGTCTTGATTGTCACTGTTTGCATCCGCCCGACTGTCCGCGATAAGCGACGATCACTAATGCAGGTTGCATATATGCACCGTGCACCGTGTGCATTCGATAGGTGTACAGCAGGGCTGGGCGAATGTATCGATTTGCAAGGACAAGGATGGGTAAACTGTATGCCCGTTTGTGTGTGTGTGTGTCCGTGATGAAGCAATAGGTCGACTCGTAGCCGGGTGCATTCCGGGCAGCGATATCAACTACGCTGGCAACAATAAATTGTGCTTGCAACACTCTTCGGGATGTCATAAAATTGTAAAGAAACTGAAATAATAAGGTATTCCTTCAGTGTTTTGGTGGATTTGAACAAAGCTAATAAACAAAAAATCCATTTATTCGTTTCATCTTTAAGGTTAGTTTGCGTTAGCCAAAATTAGCTGATAATTTCTTATTGCTAACTTGGAACTGTTTAAAATATTGTACCGATGAAAGTTGCTCACTCCCTATGGAAAAGCTTTACTTATTAATGTCTTTTTAGCTCATAACACCCGAAAGTATGCAATCGCTCTAATAATTGGTTCTTTTTAACACAGAGTCGAATATATTAGACGTGTTTTACAGGATATAACGAAACATTTTTTGCTTAGTATGCACGTGCCGAGTTAAAACCATCATTCTCGTCGATTGGTTTCTAGTTATAAGAAGATTTGTCTCAAAAAGTTATAAATAATATTTTTTTTATTGATTGTGATGAATTTATGATAGCGCACTACTAATAGGAACTACTAACCGAATGAGTTATAGTTTGACTGGCAGAAATTCTTTTAAAAATAATAACGCCTGAAAGTATGCAATTATTAAGCATAAGATTCTTATATCACAGAGTGGTATGAAACATTTTGCATACTTTTAGGCGAAAAAAATCTTTCTAAGCACAACTTTTACCCGCCCGTGCTACTGATAGTGATAGTAACTAAAATTTTCCAATATAACCCCATCACCAATCTTTTTTTTTCCCCGCTGGTCGTCACACACCCGCCAGCGTTTCACGTCTTCATAAAAAGCTTCAAGCGAACTGATAAAGAAGATAGCAGCAGTTCGTTCGTGCGTGCATGTGCGACAGGCTGTGCAAATGCACACGGGGCCACCCGTTTTTTTTTTCTTCGCTTTTATCAATCGTTGATAATGTGAAATTAAACATTAGAGAATAATACTGCCATATTAATAAGGTGCGTCTGATGGAGGGGAGGAACTGGAGTACGGGGAATGGTGGAACACCTTGCTGAAGGATGATTGCTGCACTGTGGTGCATCGGTGCCAGTGTATGCACCACAGTTAAAGCTCGACAACACTCGACCGCGCAGTGATAGCACACTGAACCGAGTATACACGCCGGATGCGTGAACGATTGGTCAGTTCAATCAGGCAGTACCGACCGATGTGTCCACCTTTAGTCCGTTCGGGATTCGATAGTATAGTTAGTCGTTCGTCAGAAGCCTTTGGCATTAGGTGATAAAGATACCGATTCACGATCATTGTTCTAGTAGTGAGTGAGTGTTTCCACGCTGCGAAAACCGGCGCCAAAACGAGAATAGAGAATTCTTGTGGATTTTGTGAAGAGTAAAAATGTGTTGAGAAAGAAAAATTCTAAGGAAGAAAGGTGCCTTTAAGCTTGTGAAATACGGTGAAAAACCAACGACCCTTTTTTTTCGTCCATTTAAAATAAGTGTTAAAAGTGTGATTTACTTCATACGATCGAGATTTGCAAAGCTAATTAAACCATGAGCCAAGGAACAAATGGATTACCCACCGGTCAGCCACCAACAGCACCATTTTATCCATACACGAGTTTACACGCACCCGACCCCGAAGGTTATGATACGAACTTTCATATCTTTCCACCGGAGTACTTTGCGCCGGACTGCGATTATCGAACGGAGTAAGTACGCGTGGTGCAATTCTCATTCGCCGTAAAGGTTATTTATGATCTGGTGAGGTTAGACGAACGACACGATCTTTTCTGCTTGTTTGCTTTCGATGGTCGAAAGATTTCCTACGGAGATTACCAAATCAGCTTATGTGGGAGCCTGAAACAATCTAATCTTTCTCGATTGGTGGTGCCTGTAGGTGAGGAATGTCGTAAAATGATATCAAAATATTGTTTTTTTTTTGGGGCAAAGAATGTAACAGATTGTTTGTTGGCCACTTGAAATTTTTGGGGTTTGATTTTATTGTAGGATTATTCAGGTGTTTTACTGTGTCGGAAGCTATCTTCTCAAGTGGGTCCATCGATTCCAGTGTATTAACAGATCGTAAATTGTTGTTTAGCGGATCGATTTGATTTTGGGAGTTTAATAAGGCACAGTAGGCCTCAGTGGATTGCGGCGAGTTGGTCACGTTTCCGGAACGACAGTAGACGTTCCCAGCCATTTGTCCATTCATATGGCCAGAGGATGATTTGTTGGTACAAATTTTGAAGTTTATGTTACAGTAAGAAAATTGATACCATTTCTAGCTACTTTGCAAGTAAAAGTGATATCTTTTACGATAAAAAATATTGTAGAAAGTGTGTTCTAATAACACTTTATAAAGAATCGATTTCAACTTGCAATAGCTCGAAAAAGAAGGGAAAATTCCACAACTAAAAGTTTCACTGAAACTTAAAAAAAACCCGAAATGGTTCCAATACTCTCACAAGAACTTTAAAACCCTGCAATGTCGATTGACGACGGTTAACAAAATTAGATAAAGAACTTTAAATGCCTTAAAAATACCTTAAAAAGACTCTCCTATTAATATAGATGTTCTACGCCTGCATTTATGCAATATGCGTGAAAGATTTTGCTTTTTTGATTTAAAAAAGAAGTATGTAAAAAATGGGGGGAAATAGTGTCAACATTTGTTGCAAAAAGCATACTTTCACGCTTCGCGTCAGAAAATAGTACTTTTCTTCTTATTTAGTACCAGTTTTTGCATTACAATGTAAGTTAATCCACCATGCCAAAACGACCATCCGAATGGTTTTCATCAGCGTACATTGTTAGCCAATACCTGCTTACCACACGCTCTAAACCTAATTTAAAATGACAATCAAATTTCTTCTCCACTGTCTTCCATATAAAGCCCATCAGTACCGATTCACGTCAAGGCACAAATCAAATTAGCCCTATATCAATAATTGTGGTTTGCACCGGAACGGAATCCATTCCATTTGTGGTGGTGGATCAAAATAAATAAACGACCTTCCATCACCCTTACAATGTATCAACGTGAAATAGCGACAAAAAATAGCTCTTCATTCCAGCTGAACCTGTTTTATTTTTGGTCTGTTTTGGGAAACTGTCTTGTTTTATTCGGCCTCCCCAATTTGCTTTACGCGACTTTTGACTTTTGGGGCGACCTCCCAGTGGAAAGCGTTTTGTCTGCATTTAGCATGACGAAACCGATCCAATTTCGTGCTCATTTAATAAAGTCTGGGGGTATCGTAGGGCACTATAAGCACCTTAAGTAGGGATGAGGGAAATGAAGAAATTTATTGCAAATACAAGAAAATATGAAATATGTTGTTTATTCACCAACAAACATTTAGTAGTACTATGCATTCCTATTGCCTAACTTTAGGCGTTCAACGCTTAATAGAGCTTTTAGCTTTAGTAATCAATAGTGAATGATGCACTAGTTTAATAGTTTTATTTATTTATACTACTTATTTATCTAAAACATATCGAGTTGATTGATTCATAAATTAAATAAGTATTAAAAATATGAATAGAAACTTTTATTTCCTAACCTAACTCTTGATCAACCTGATTGATTGGTGCTCTAAAGGATACCGAGGGAAAACTATGGACAAAGGCATGCCACCAACCATTTACAAACAAGCTGCCAAAAGGTCTACCCACCCATCAAGGCATATAGTTTTGTTTAAAAAACCAATTACAAAGTTCCCACGATGAGTTCGCGAGCGGAAAACAGGGTTTGTTGATGTACGAATACTTAACCGCTACAACCACTGGTAACAACACGTCCAGTGGGTAATTGAAGGTAAAGGAAGTCTTCAACATTTCAACCTTCCCAAATACCATCGATAAAGTGCATTCGTGTAAGTGCAATTGCATGGAAAAAAAAAACCACAGTGCCGCAACAATACCGCTGATTTGTGGCATTATTGCCGTGGAAGTACGGCGAATTAACTTATGTCCATTCGTCTGCTCGTTCGTGAGTACTCTACTTGTGTCTGAATGCCCGTTTTGTTTTTTGTGCATGATTCTCCACGGCAGGACACGACCAGCGGCCTTACGATACAAACTATTATACCACTGCTCAGTTTCGGCCGGTATGATGGCCGTGGGAACTGACGCGCATTGCTTTGCTAACAAACTAATTTCAACAACCCAACTTGGAACGGGCTGTAACAAACCGAATTGGTCCGCAGTTTTTTTGTTTTTTTTTTTGTTTTGTTTGTAACGTATATGGCGCATTTGCGTCCCGGCTCGATGGCTTTTACGATCGCTTACATGCTCATCCGTAATTATGAAATATTTATGATTGTTTATGCGAACACACTGTTTGATGAGCTCGTAACGATAGGGCGGAAGGATACGCTTCAGTGGTTCCGATGGTGCAGGCATTAAGGACATTAAGGCCTGTTCCAAGTTCCAACGGGTTCCACGAGTCAAGTGTATATCCGCAGTTGAAAAAAACGGATTCTTTCGTCATCAGCCCAATCGTTACACCGAAATGGGCCTTTGGCACGAGCATGGTTTGTACTTTTCTCCACAGCACGATCCTTAAAGCACCGATCATCGGTGGCACGCGATCCGCAAAGGGCACTGCCGTAATGCTATTTGCCATACTTTTCAGCCAGCATAAGTTTGAAAAGTTCTTTATGTCTTCTTCATTATACAACCCTTCACATGGGCATTGGGATGAACAAAACCAAAAACAAACCCAACAACAACATCTCAACCGCAAACCATAAGTGAGCCCGTAAAGCACTCTGCCCCAACTCTGCACCAGCAGTAGCGAAGTTCGTGCAAACATACGTGAAGCTTTGCGCCACGCTCACTACTCCATATGTTAAAAGATTTATCGCACGCCTGTCTTTTTTTTTCGAACTCCTTCCAACCTCGTTTTTATCGGACGAGCTGTCGAGTTTCATGGGAGTTTAATGGAAGTGCTCTTTCGATGCACTCGGTATGCATGCACACACNTATGGCGCATTTGCGTCCCGGCTCGATGGCTTTTACGATCGCTTACATGCTCATCCGTAATTATGAAATATTTATGATTGTTTATGCGAACACACTGTTTGATGAGCTCGTAACGATAGGGCGGAAGGATACGCTTCAGTGGTTCCGATGGTGCAGCCCATAAGGACATTAAGGCCTGTTCCAAGTTCCAACGGGTTCCACGAGTCAAGTGTATATCCGCAGTTGAAAAAAACGGATTCTTTCGTCATCAGCCCAATCGTTACACCGAAATGGACCTTTGGCACGAGCATGGTTTGTACTTTTCTCCACAGCACGATCCTTAAAGCACCGATCATCGGTGGCACGCGATCCGCAAAGGGCACTGCCGTAATGCTATTTGCCATACTTTTCAGCCAGCATAAGTTTGAAAAGTTCTTTATGTCTTCTTCATTATACAACCCTTCACATGGGCATTGGGATGAACAAAACCAAAAACAAACCCAACAACAACATCTCAACCGCAAACCATAAGTGAGCCCGTAAAGCACTCTGCCCCAACTCTGCACCAGCAGTAGCGAAGTTCGTGCAAACATACGTGAAGCTTTGCGCCACGCTCACTACTCCATATGTTAAAAGATTTATCGCACGCCTGTCTTTTTTTTTCGAACTCCTTCCAACCTCGTTTTTATCGGACGAGCTGTCGAGTTTCATGGGAGTTTAATGGAAGTGCTCTTTCGATGCACTCGGTATGCATGCACACACCACCGGCGATTGAGTGGAATTTTGAAGACTTCCCTGTGAATGCGGTTTTAAATCAATAAGATTTGTTCGGTGTTTGATTGTGTTTAATGTAACATGGAAAGTGTTGTTGAATTATTTAATTAAAGATTTGTATTTTTAATGTTCGTTTTTTATCTTCTGATCGCTGAGCTGTTTTGCCTAAAAAAAAACAAAACTTTAAATTACAATACCATAAGTGAGTATATGAATATTTTCACTTATGGTATTGTAGCACTGTAATTTTATTTAAATGATTAAATCATGTTAAGCTCAAATAATCATCAATTGTTCCAAAATCATTCAACTTCACCAAAACATATCCCAATACGAATCGATAAGAACGTTCCAAAATCACAATTCGCTAATTCAATTCAACTTCTAATCTCAAACCGATTTGAAAACTCGTATGCTACGCCTCTTTTTTTCTATGAAAGGGGCGTGTCCTAACACTTGGAAAATGTACGCGTTTAGTTGACAGCGTGCATACACACTGAGCGTAAAATTTTACTTAGCACTGTAAAATGGTTTCAAAACGATTTTTTTAAATTTTAAAATAAAGGAACATGTTACTAAATGGAATAAAACTTTTATAAAATTTTGTAAGTTTTACATTACTTTTACAACAGGCTAAAAGTACACTAAAAGATTAAATACACGCATTATTGGTGGATTAACATAAAATTTATTATTAATAAAACCAATTTTGCAAGGAATATTTGAACATACTTTCTCCCTAATTGCGAAGAAAATGCGACAAGTGTGGAAGTAATAGGAGGAAATTATAAAGTCTAAGAGGGACTTCGATGCTTACGTCGCTAACGTGCTACCGCGCATGATCGTGGACAAGCAAGTCAGTTGTCCTTGCAAGGACTAGTTCAATGTAATACGAGCCACAGTAAGCACACCATCAGCACCACGGCACATTCAGTAACACTCAGATCCTTCAACGATCAACTTCGTACACAACAAAGTGACAATCGTGAACGTACCAACGTAGCGACAAGCTGGCGAAGGAAAAAGTGACCGATCCGCGGCTGGAAAAGCTGCTCACAAAATGTGCCCCCTTTCTGTCGTGGGCACCAATTTTCATGCCCGCAGCTACGCTCAATCACAGCCTGCTGCGGGCCGCCCTGTATCCGATCGTGCTCAATTCCTCCATACCACGGTGAGCTGGTGAATCTGAGATGCCCTGTCACGAGGATAACTGATAAGCGGCGGCGATGATTAGGATTAGTGCGCAATGAAACGTGTCTGCTCGTGGCTTACCGTTTGCTGATAACGATTGATTAAATGTGTCGCACGGATAAAAAAGTGTGTTGCAAGTTAGGAACTTTATTACGGGTTTATTGGTTTAGTGTATTTTTGATAAGTTGGACTGTTTAAAGTGTTTTTTTTACTAAGTACTGAATTGCGATAAATCAGTAGTAGTAGAAAATGTGTTCTATGGTTTGCACGTTTACAGTATGCTCACTATTTGATTACTATAATAAATCGTACGAAATTAAAAAGTATGAATTAAATAAACTAATTGTATGAACTTTACAACAGGATTGTACACATTTTGAAAGGCAGGATACACCAAATGCTACTTTAAAATTAATTTAATTTTTGAACAATTTTTTAAATTGTCAAATATCATTAGTGTTCATACTGTCCGTTTTTTATGAAAATAGTAGGCTAAATTGAAAAAATGAATGATAAGGAAGGTATTTACTATACGACTACGATTTTCTTTTATTGTAATATAAAATGTATATGTATTAAGAATTTTAAAATTATTACACCCATGGAAACAACACTTTCCATGTTCGTTACTGTTGATACAGCGATGGTTAGACATGGACCGCTTTTCTTCCTTGTGGAAAAATATTTAACAATGGTCGGGACAGTTTGCTTATCTCATTTAAAAATACTTTTTAAATTCTCTATTTTTTTAATTTAACATTTCCGTTTAACGTTTATTCTCAAGAAACCATTGGCCATATAAATATGTTACGCACTGTTAATTTTATAAGTTTAAAATAAATAGCTAAAAATTCATCAGTTTGCGATTTAAACAAACTGAAACAACAAAAATGGAACCTTGTATTTAATACAATTTTCTAGTATATCCTTATAAAAAACCGTTTCTAAAAATACATCGACCGAACCGAACATAATCAACCATAAATTTAAGCATATAGAATTCATACGGTTTTATCGATCGTTTATTTTAAACATATTATATGTTGTTTGTTTTGTGGTTCTAATTATACCTTTCTGCAGCATATTAGACAGCATGCGAATGGCTCCATCGCAGCGCTCGCAACGATTTCATATTAGCAACATCCTGGAGCTAAACAGTCAGCAGCAACATCAGCAGCAGGAAACATCCGGCAAAGATCAACCGATCGTTCCCAGTCTCTCCACATCGACCGTGCTTCAACCTCATGTACCTCACACTCCGAACTATTCATTCACTATTGCCGAGTTGGAATCGCAACAAACTGCTGCTGCTGCAACGCAACAAACGCTTGATGTGTCCACATCCGGAAGCTATCCGTCTGGACCGGCAGTGGATGATCAGCCAACACTTCCGTACGGTGCAATGCCGTCACAGAGTAGCTCCTGTTTGCCATTGCAACCCGTACTTAATCCTTCCACCATTGGCACCGGGATACCGTACGATCCTCCACCGTACTATTCGTATTCGCATCACGCACATCATCTATTCGGAGGATCGAGTGCTGCATTGGGTGCCGGTGCCGGTGTACCATCAGAACCAACACGATCGTCTTATGCTTATGGTGGCGTTAATTTGGATTATGGTAAGATAAATGCATGCCTGTTTGATTCATTTTTGGAACCTAATTTTACTGTAAAACTCTCTCTCTCTCTTTCCAGTTCCGTCGGTGATTCAGCACAGCGCAACGAATGAGGGAAGCAATGCGAACACTCAGCAGCTCAGCCCGGATAGTACCTCGCCCGGTCCGGAACTCTACTCATTGGCCAGCTACAGTAACATTCCCCGTGTGGTAAACGAAGCATCCGATCGGCTGGTCGCCCTCGAGTCCGACGGTCCATCGATCGATCCGGAGTGTTCCGTCGACACGAACAATAACCAGCATAGTCCGAACGACACTCCGGACGATCTGGACTCACCGGATCCACGCGGCAGTCGTACGGGAGGACATCGCAACGAGTCCGGTACCGGTGGCCACAAGAAGCGAAAGCGACGCATTCTGTTCTCCAAAACGCAAACCTTTGAGTTGGAGCGACGCTTTAAGCAGGCCCGCTACTTATCCGCTCCGGAGCGGGAACATTTGGCGAGCGTAATAAACCTGACGCCAACGCAGGTGAAGATTTGGTTCCAGAACCATCGCTACAAAACGAAGCGTGCGCAAACGGAGAAAAGCTCGTGCTACGGCGGATCGACCGTGCTTGGTGCGAGTCCACCAAAGAAGATCAATCCGCCGGTCCTGGTGCGCGATGGTAAACCGTGCCAGGATGTGCTGCAGCATCAGCATCAGCACCATCAGCAACAGGCACATGCACAACAGCACCAGCAGCAGCACCAACAGCAAGCACTTGCTCATGCACATCAACATGCGCCCACGGCACACTTTCACCATTCTTCGTTTGGGGCGGTTCACGCGTCGGGATTGCAACCGCCGGGCAGTGGAATGCATCCGGGTGGGCACGGTTCATCACCGCGCATGTGGTGACAAATGCGGGATTATTGGTCGGGACAATTTTATCGATTCTTCGAATAAAGAGTGCAATTTACTTAAACGTTTTAAATTATTATTATATGCAGGTTGTTGTGTACATAACCGTAAAAAAGAAAATTAGTAAAAATCGTTAAAAAGATATCTATTTACCATTGCACATTTGAAAATAACGACGAATTCAAATTGATTTCGAACAACCCAATTGTCGATGTTCGAAATGTGCGACAAATTATTCGACACGTTCGAACGCGGTTTCCGACACTCCGACATTTAACTTTTTCCGTAATCAAAAACAAAAATGTGTGAAAAAATGTACATTTGATTATAATTCCAATTCATGTATCTTTTCACACAAACATTTGGATAATTTTATCTGCAACGATCACGTAATATCAAAAACTAATTCGAGGCAAGTCTTTTGCTGTTTCGCGTATCATCTCCTATTTCCACGCTGTCAATCATTTTTGTCGCCTGGGCCTGGGCCGTAGTTTGACAGACGTTGAAAATGCCGAAATAAACAAACACCTTTGCCACGGTAAAACAAATTCGTTAACAGAAATCGCTGCGTTTGTTAAGGGTGCCAAACTGCAGCGAAAACGAAACGATGCAAACTCATTGCCAGTGAAGCACTGACCGTACTGCGTTCGAACACAATCTCAAACCCGGCTGCTAAATGGAGTTGCCATTACTCGGCGATACACTGATCGTTCTTGTGTCGCAGGTAGGGGTATCCGATCGATTGAAATGTGCAACACGTACATATGCAGTGTGTGTTTTTTTTTGTGGCGTACTTTTAGCTCATTTTCTTCATCGGAGGATGGGTATTTTTCGTGAAGCAGCTCTTCCGCAACTACGAAATACGGCATGTGTTCGTACAGCTCATCTTCTCATCCACCCTGGCCCTATCGCTGACGATGTTTGAGCTGATTATATTCGAAATCATCGGCTTCTTGGATTCGACGTCACGCTATTTCCACTGGCGCTTGGGGCTAACGCTGCTGCTCATTATGGTGATCGCCGTAATACCGTACTTGATCGCATATTCCTGCATCAGTAATGTGCGAATAGGTACGTACCGGGTGTGTTTGCAAACACGGCCTGCTTGGACCGACCGCTTTGTTTGTTTCCTTTGTTTCAGTGCCCGCCCGATGGGTTCAACCGTTGACGACCCTCATCTGGCTTTGCTATCTGTACGGTTTCTGGCGTATAGGTGACCCATTTCCGCTGCTTAGCGTAAGCCGGGGCATCTTCACAATCGAGCAAGCGGTATCACGTATCGGTGTGGTCGGTGTCACCGTGATGGCGATACTGTCCGGGTTCGGTGCGGTAAACTACCCTTACACCAGCATGTCTTACTTCATTCGCCCGGTCTTACAAAGCGATGTGGTGAATCTGGAACGACGGTTGCTGCAAACGATGGACATGATACTGGTGAAGAAGAAGCGTATCGCCCTCGACCGTAGGAGGAACAAACCGAACCAAAAGCAAAGCATCTGGGGCATGATAAGCAGCGTCACGCAAAGACCTGCCGGTGCTGAAAGTAAGAATGAATTGAATAACATCCACAAGCGGAAGAGAATTCTATCTAATCTTCATATAATGTTACCGTAGACATTGGCCAACTGCGATTGGAAATTTCTGCACTGGAAGAACTTTCCCGCCAACTGTTCCTCGAAGCGCACTCGATGAAAAACATGCAGGAGCGGGAACGCTGGGCAGCCACACTGCAGGGCAAATATTTTAACGTGCTGGGGCATTTTTTTAGCCTGTACTGTTTGTGGAAAATTTTCATCGTAAGTGCAGCCTTTTTCTCTGTGATTAGTCGCATTTCTGACCCGCAGGCATGTAATTATAATGTTTGCTTACAGTGCACAATAAACATAATTTTTGACCGGGTCGGCAAGAAGGATCCGGTAACGCGCGGCATCGAGATTGCGGTACACTGGTGCGGCTTCGAGATGGACATCGCGTTCTGGAGCCAGCACGTGTCCTTCCTGCTCGTCGGCTGCATCGTGGTCACCTCCATCCGTGGGCTGTTGCTAACGTTGACGAAGTTTTTCTACAAAATTTCGTCCAGCAAATCGTCCAACATTATCGTGCTGGTGCTGGCCCAGATAATGGGCATGTACTTCTGCTCGTCCGTGCTGCTAATGCGCATGAACATGCCCGCCGAGTACCGGGTCATCATTACGGAGGTGCTGGGCGGTTTGCACTTTAACTTCTACCACCGTTGGTTCGATGTGATCTTTCTAGTTAGCGCTCTCGCGACCATTGTCGTGCTTTATCTGCTTCATAAGCCACCGAACGTCGACTCTAGCATGTAATGAGGGTAAACACAGTTGATTACTATCTATCCTTCCAAACATCCATGCCATCGCAACAGTGATGGGACGATGGAAAGGTACGAACGTTCGTTGAGAGCAACCTCAATGCCATGCCAATGTGGACCAAACGCGGACAAGTCTCTACACTAACGCCACGTAACCCAAGTGATCGTATTAATTATTGCAGTTAATGTGTCTTTCGTTTGTCTGCTCAAGCTGCGCCAAGTTCAAGTTCCGGTGGCTTAGTGTTCTCATACCAACACCCCCAAATATGCGACATGCAAATTCTTCTCCGCGTTACACTATAAATCTGCTTTAGCTTTGTTTTCTTTATATTTTTTTAATCCATTCCGACATTCGCGACGGGAAGAAGCTGTGGACATGATAACCGTTGATGTAAATAATCGAGAGAGAGAGAGAGAGAGAGAAAGAGAGAGAGAGAGAGAGAGAGAGAGAGAGAGAGAGAGAGAGAGAGAGAAAGAGAAAAAACAATCAATAGCAACAAATAAATGGTTGTATTGAAATGGAAATGGTCGTTCGATTGTCAAGGCTTTCGATTTGTTTCAAGAATTAATGTCTGCGAATGTGTCTGTTGGCTTGTAATAATTCCAACAAATAATACTAAGCGACACTTTGTTCCCCCGTTGCTTCTAACACAATTGCTGGTAATAATTAATGGTTAACAAAATCGTGCTAGGAAAATCATAACACACAAGTTTCGCCTCACACTAGCTCCATTAATGGGTACGGCATCATCCATAGTTAATGTTTCGGCCAGCTTTTCCAGTACTTCAGTCACTTAATCAAATGGAACCTCAAATCAAAAATCGTGAGCGTCGGGGTTAGCGGATCAATCGCACTGTTCCTTGTTGGGTTTGCCCGCTCGCACCTGCCAACTAAGTGTGTCTATCGAGACATCGAACAAAACAGAGCGTGCCCTTTCGTACCCGGTACGATTGAAAGACCGAAGGCTCTTTTTCTATTATTTTTTCGTCCCCCCCCCCCCCTCCCCTTTTTAATACAACGAATTCGTTGTCATGCCGATGGTCCATTTTATGAATAAACAACCCCCGTACAAACACATACAAAACCGCTCACCGTTCACTCGCTTCCTCATCGTGTCCGCACCGGGACACTGTATGCTGTACTGGGGCCAGGGCCAACCGTGTTTCGTTCGGTTCTGTACCGATCGCACGCTGTCAGTCGAACGTCGGTTCACACGTCATCCGGTACACGGGAACTGCAACATATGATTGTGGTTCACGGTGAGCTCGCGCAACGAAGGTTACTGTGAATGTGTGTTTTTCCCACCTCTGTGCCGTGCCATAGATCGTGCCGAGTTCTAGGCTCCAGTCATAGTGTCAAGTCGCGCTAGCAAGTTGTGGCGCTCCGGTGCGCGTCATTAATCGCAACGTGTCCGGGTGCGAAAGTTCCCTCGTTTCACGGGCATTAGGCACTGTTAATCGATACCAGGTTCATTAAAGTTCACTCCTTTTCGCTGGAAGATGTTCAATTGGTGTGATCATTTACGTTCCACACTCGTAACGTCGTACTACGCCATCGTGTTCCGTTGCGTTGTGTAAACGGTGTTAAACGCCTACGCACTAAATCAACACGTGTGATAGGCGAATTAACCAGCACCAGTACACAAAACCGTGTTCAATCATCTCGCACACATCGTGATCGTAGCATCGCGCAAACCGCATCTCGTTGTAAATAGCGGGCGGGAACTCAATCAATCGTTGTTTGATCGAAGCGGTCTCTATTGGGCACGGGACTACCGTCACGGTCGCACCTTGCAGCAGCAGCAGCAGCAACGGCAGCGGCATGCAACAGCAACAACAGGTTGCAATATAGACGCTACGACAACCGGGTGGCCAGTACCGTGCGATTGTACGGTCAACGTTTTCGATTGTGTATGCAGCTCGTGCCATGCAAGTGCAAATGAAGAGTGAAAAAAGTGACAATAATTCCTAAGCAATTAGTGTACTGGTGTTAGTAAGTGTTCGTGCGCCATTTCTACACCTTCCCCGTTCGGCGCGAAGGTGAGATTTCCCACCGGAGCTGATGCTTCCATGTAGCCGATCGGTTGCGTGCCGTGGACCATAATGGGTTGCAACACTAGCCAGGAGATACCGAGCTACGGCGGTGGCCAGAAGACGACGGACTCGGCCGCTGCCCTTGGTGAGCTGCTGGAGGGTGATATTGAAGAGGGTAAGTTGATGGAGACGCCTGGTTGCCCAGCACGTGTTTACGATGGAGGCGCACGGTGGTTTGTGGAAAGGAAAACGTTTTGTTACTTTGTTGTTCATATTGTTGCGAAGAAAAGAAGTTTAAAGTTGGGTTTAAATTAGGGAATTTTATTTTACATTCCGAGGGCTTTACATGCAGATCTTCTATACAGAAATGCATTTAAAAATGGAACGTTTATCAGATGAAATTAATAATAATTAAGATTCATTTCACTATAATTAAGATATAATCATACAACAGCAAAAACAAAAATAAAAAACAATGTACACACATGTACTCACAGGTTGTTTAAACACAGTACATCGCTCGAATCTGCTCGAATTTGTGCTTTCGAACGCACAATGCTTTCGAAAGCTTCTTTACATTCTCTCTCTCATCGCGCGCGCTTCCCTTTTTCTCTCTCTCTCTCTCTCTCCCTCTCTCTCTCTCTCTCTCTCTCGTAAACGTTACCGAGAGAAAGGCTACTCGCACTAATCCACACTATTACATCACGCTCGCTGTTCGCTGCGTGCGTTACCAAGGCACCAAGTAGGCACCGAAGCCGAAACGTTCGCTTCGTATTCGAGCACCGGTGGTTCGGGTCTTTTTTTCGAGCAGTAGCAACAGCAACCAAACGAATCCGGTCCCGATTCGGGTTTTTGCTTGTTTGTTGCTGCCATTGGTACGTTCACCACCGTGTCTGTGGCCAACCGGTGCGCGTGTGTGTGCATCCGTATCCGGTTCGGGATGGGTCGTGCGAAGCTTTCAAGGCTTTTCACTCTGAAGTGATACGCGCTGCCGTGCACACGTGCAAAGCATTACTCCCGACCAAATCTGTACGCGAGCGCGCCGTTTGGTTCACACGGAAAAAAATTTAAACCGTTTCACTGTTCCCGAACCGTGCTGCTCTCTTTGCCAGCCACCTGAGCGGGTTCAAGTTCGGTTGTTCTTTCCAAATCGTGGTGGTTTTTGGCGTGTTCCGGTCGCAGGTAGGCCTTTCGCCGCGCTTAAAGTGTTCGTCCGTTGCATAATCGCAGTGCAGTTCCACGGGGAGGCCACGTTTTAGGCAAGCTTATCGCGCGTGTTACAACCTGCCCCTGTCCGTTACCGGTGTTTTACTTGCCCGTACCGTTGCCGTGCCGTGTGAAGTTCGACAGTAACGTCACCATTCGCTAGCAGGCATCCAGCTGACGGACCATCCGCAAAGAAGCCACTGTAAACAGGTAACGTTTTATCATTATTCTGAATCGCTCGTTCGTTAAACCGAACGCACGGAAAGCGACCCAAAAGTCCCGAAAAACCGTTCGAAACCCCCCCCCCCCCTCCCCTCATCGAATGGTGGTGTGGTAAATTATTAATATAATTGTTTTCCGACAACGCATCCGCCTGCCTGGCTTCCGTGTTTAGCTTCGTTCCGAAACCGCCATAAAGCGGGAAAGCACTGATTTATTCCCCCACACACACACACACACACATCACCGGCCAAAAGTAACAGCAAGCAACAACAAAAAAAAACACGGTAAAACTTCTCCGCCTATTCTCTTATCATCAATCTAACTTTTCAAACCACTCTACTACTTTGAACATTTCTGGCCTGCCGTACCAGTCGCTGCGTTGAATTATGTACGCGCTTTTTTATGGGGGTAGGGGGGGGAGGGGAGAGGGTGGAGGATTTGGGCAGCCGTTGGCAAATGAGAACGGATTTGCTAATGCGCCCCCGGTACTGCAACCGTTCTAAGAAACTGCTGGCTAAGGATCTTCAGCATCGATCTGCCAGGTTATACAGGGCTCAATCTCTCTCTCTCTCTCTGTTCCGTTCCGTGGGCAAAACTGAGCTCAGGGAACGGTTTTTGGAGCGCTTATTGATTTCAAGCTTCAATTTTTGATGCACTGCCCGCTGGTACTTTCTGTGCTGCTGTGCTGCTTCCGTTGCAACAAGGGCTCCAGGGTCCTAAACCGAATGGGGCGAACGGATCGATCGAAAACCAAGGGTCCTCTCCTACGATGGCTTTGATTTGGTTAGTTGGCTGCGCCTTGTAACATCCACACACACACACGCACACACACACACACACACACACACACACATACACACACACGCACACATAAATTGTAACAAAACCCTCCACAGCCAGGCAGGCAGGAAAGGACTGAAGATGTTCGGTGGTGGCACCAACCGCCCCATACACATGCACAATTCGTCCGTCCTCTGTGGTCGCCCAAACGTTGCATAAGAACCTAACCGTAAGGGTCTGTTTTTTTTTTTGTTGTTGTTGTTGTTGCTACTGCTGCTGCTGCTGCCATTCTCGAGTGTTTCTGCTTTACTTCACTCTGGTTCTGTTTCGCTGCGGTCGTTTAATGTTCACCATGGGTAGCCGTTTGCTTCGTTTGCTTCCATTTTTTGTTTCCTCTCCATGGCACTATCTTCTGGCGAGTGAATCATTCCGCTAGCTATGTGAAAACCGTTCCATACCGGGTAGGGACACTTTTTTGTTTTGCTTTTCTTTTTTGGTTAGACTCACACACACACACAAAAGTCGACCAAATAAAGACACTTTATTTCTTTTACTGTCTTTTATTGGAGAACCCACTTATCGTCGCTGAGCGGTTTGCTCCTGGCGCACAACGTGTACCGCCGCAATGTCTTGGTGAGCGAACGCTAAACGATTCAGTAGCATTTACATGATTTCGAAACATCATTCGAAAGGCAGGAATTGTTTGGTTGGAGGGCAAAGAATTGTTCCATTTATTGATCCCTCGAAACGGAGGTCACAAATGTTTGCCCCTTCTTAGGAGAGTAAATCAAATAC
>STHB01000010.1:15939537-15950407 GCA_018908115.1 Anopheles rivulorum
GAATCGTTACGCGTGGAACGTAAAGAATGAATAAAATATAATTAAATTACTTGCTTTACGATGCCTTTGTTTTGTCAAAATAATAAATATAAATTTAAGAGAATAAATGTTTGAATGAACAAATGAACTCGTAAATGAAGCCGAAAAAGTACTCTAAAAACATTCTCTTTAATTATAATAAGCAAATTTCTACTTAAATACAAAAAAAAATTTATTAACTTATTTAATATACTTTAGAGTAGCGTTTTTGTGGCAAAAATCTGCAGAAATGGAATAAAAACGGATTTTTGAATGAACCAACGTGGTAATACAAAAATGATCTTATAATATATTACTACCAATACTGAACTACCCATGTACTTAACATGAAAATTGTTAAGTCTTACACAAGAATAAAAAAATGCATTTAAATTACTTGCTTTATGATTTGTTCCATTATAGTTTGTATTGTTGCAGTCCAGTTTTGAAACAAGATTTGAATGAACCAATTTGGACTTCAAAATATTCCTGTAGCACAGCAAACAAATATGTTACAGCTTTACAACCCCAATCGACTGCCAAAACATTAGCCGTACGGTGTAACAACCTTTTTCAACCAAAACACACACCTGAACCCCTCCCCCCTCCCCCCACCCCATGACCGTTTTGTGGGGGGATGTGAAAATGGACAAGGATTCACTTGACAGCTTCGATTATTTACGTCCATCAAGCGACGCTCGGATCGTGTAGTTAGCTGCACGAAACTTTCGACCAACACCGTTCCATAACTCGTACCATTTGCTTCACGACCCGAATGGCTCGAGGCCTTCGCTGTTTGGCCTAAATATGACCGAACGGCAAAAGTCGGAAGTAGTGAAGCTTCCTGGTTAACAAACGGTCACATAATCAACGTCCCTGCCGGTGTACGATCCGGCCTGCCTATCCGGATGGGCTGGGATGGTTGTGATTGTACAGTACATAATTTAATACCGCGTGGCAGCCTAACAAGCGTGCACGTAACCACACGGGCCATTAGGCTATTTTTATGTGTTTTCTCATCAATCGCGCTTGCCTGAATGGTATAGATTCCTGATGATACCATCGATATTTATGGTATTTAAAGTAAGCTGTCGATGGTATGAAATGAAAGCATGTTTATATGGTTTTCCCTTTTAACTTTTCTATACAAATAATACATCGTATTGAATCGTGTTGAAAACTCTCTCTCTCTCAGTACAAGTACACTTTCTACAAACAAACAAAAAACTCGATCAAAAGCGTAATTTTAATCATCATAATCCACCGGTTTAATGCTGGGCAAAAATGATTTATGCTCGCATCGCAACGAGGTATGTGCATACCGTGGCAAGACGCACACACAAATGCCACGGCACCATCCCGGTCCCTTTCATCTTTGGTGTGTGTTTTAAAAGGAAAATAAAAGACGTGGATGACGTGGTGGGCGACGAGAAAATTTTTCGTAGATGAAAAATTATGCCTGCCACCGGGAAAAGGTGGTGGTTGGCCCGAAAGCGAAGAAAAGGAAAATCTTCGCTCGTCCCAGGTTCCCTGGGAAAACGGGTCAGCGAAATTATGCTTGATGGTGGGCCACCGCCATGATGAGTAGCACATTTGGCTTGATTCTAGTAAAGCCCCGTGATTAATCTTGATTTTTTTTTTGTTCCGGAGCCCAAAACGAGAGAGCCAAACAAAAAGATTAGCAAATATTACGCAAGCTTCGGTGCGCGACCCTGTTCACCGGAAGTATTGCAGCCGGAAGCAACGCACTGGCGAGGGGGGGGGGATAAATATATATATATAATTTATTTATTTTTATGACGGACCGATTTGTGTCAGGTGGGGAGTACGGATTTATAAACATATGCGATACCATAAACCATTATCGATTTGGGGAAGAAAAAAGCTTCCATCAAATCCTTTCGCGGAAAAGTGGCGTACGATCGATCCGAACGACCAATCTGGGTCATCTCTCGTTAGCGCACACAAATGCTTCAAAGCACGGCTGCAACGAGAAAGAGTGAACAATATTGATATAAATATCATAACAGAGCGAAACACCCGCTTTTTTCCTTCTTTTTTTTTTCAACGTGCCATTCCACAACCCGCATTCGTCAAAGAATGGCTGCGGCTAAAAATACCCATCTCCAAAACCCATCAGCAAACCTGTGACCCGAACTTTGTGTATTGTAAAAAGGTTACAGGATGATGGTCGGTGGCGGAAAAAATGGAAAAGAATTGTATATATGTATATACATAGGAATGAATGACCACGGTATCGGGCTTGTGGATCGCCACAGGTGGATAAAGGAGTGTAGTGGCCGTGACCACCACAACGTAACAAGCGATCCGGATCATATTTTATGGATCACCGGAGAGTAGACACGAACCGTAAAATCCCGCATCTGGAATGAATTTTCACAAATCCTTGCCGCTTCCTGCAATGCATGGTGTGATAGAATAGAACAACCAGGTGGACATTTCATGTTTGTTTTATGCAATCTGATGTACAACCGTTTTTGATCCTACACGTTGATTAAGTTGATTCTAATCTTAAACTAAATCTTCTGATTAATCTTTAAACCTGTATGATAAGTATACAGAAAGGATATGCAACTCAATGGCTATGTTATCATTGTCAGAGATTTAAATATGTTTACATATATATATTTTAAAATATTGTGTTTCTATCTGTTTGCTCAAAACACTGACGTTAAATGTAGGGAAAATATTGATCTTTTTTTTCCTTTGGACATTCTATTATTGCAAAAAGCATTTTTATACATTTTGAAATTTAGTATTAATTAATATATTCGTGTTTTTAGTTATTGAATTCGAAACTTGCTATAGATCTTAGCCATCAGAATGACTTTCATCATATGTAACTAACTTAACAATATAAAAACTTGCCTTTTATATCTAAATGTCCGACTTCTTTCCCATTATGCAATAGAAGCACATTGTCGCGATTCCATGTACATGAAACATAACAACATGCCAACAACAAACAAAAAAAAACAATCTACTAACACAGGTACCAAAACAAGAAGCTACAAAAAGGACAAAGTTTTGTACGTAACTTTTACCACATCTATTCACTTGGTGCGTGTGTGTCTATGGTACTGAAAGGTATGTAAGGTACGGTCAACATATTTTAAGGGTAGTTCCCGAATACGACCCCCCGTGGGTTGAAGAAGCAAGTCGTTGCTTTCCCTTTAACGAAGCTTTAACAAAAAAATGGTATGCCAACCAACAAAAAAAAGCTATGAATGATTTTTGAAATTTGCCAAAGTAACAAAAACAACAAGAAAAAAAGTAGAAATAACACCACAAGCAACGAATTTGAACGCCATACCAAGAACGATCATCGTCGTCTACCTGCCGGGAGGTAAACAAATTCGGAAATTTTCTTTATTGAATTTCCCACCCCAAGTTCCGCATCGCACCGTCTCGCTTCACACAGCAGGAAAGCTTCTGCATTCCATCAAAACTTTGCTTCTTACTTTCGTTTGTGCCACCATGCTGGCGTACTGGTGAAAATATTAACACACAGTTGCGTCACACCTGATGAAACACGGTCGCAAACTTTTTTGCGGTGTACGTCTTGCAGTTGAGCAAAAACTCAAACAAGTTCGTTGGTGGTGTGTTTACGAAATGTGAGGTACATTTTTGCAACAAATACCCAAACTGGTGCTGGTGCTAATATGTTGTGACGGTACGGGATGGCGGTCGATTAGCATTTCGATCCAATGATTGCCACATTTCGACAGCAAACATGGGATGCATGAGCGCAGAGCAGAGAGTGAAGTATTTGAAATGCAAATCACCAGCCTCGAGGAGCTGGCAGTACGTGTTTAGTGCAACACTTTTGCTGCGACTCCGGTACAAAATTGCAAAACACATCGGAACCTAATCGGAGTGTGGCAAGCGAGCGAGCGTGATGGTGCTAAAACCGCTTTCACCCAGATGCTGTGCTGCAGTTTCAACCGATAACCGAGAGTGAGAAAATATACCTCCAAAAAAGCAAAAAAGAAGGCACCATTTTCGTTCATTAGCATACATGAATGTAATTAGTGTTTCCAGCGTGCTTTGCAACGCAGCCGGCACCGGGCGAGCTAGTTTAATTGGAATCAGTGATGAATTCATTAAATGCACTTTGGGGAGGGAAAAAACGTTTTTTCCTGCGTTATGATTGGAGGATATGGGGATATGGAGCATATTAAGCCACTACAAACTAATTATCGGTTGAAAATTAGCGCTTGACGAACTGTTGTTTGACGAACTGCTGGTAGGCAACATGTGCAGTAAATAAATGGAAAATATGAAGCTCAACATAAAGCTTTAAATGAACAGAGAATGAGAAATGAATATTCATTCATTTTGCTTGATATCATCATGGTATCTCAAACGTTTGCCGAAAAGCTCAATCGTTTAACGTTCTGTTTGTGCGAAAACCTCCAATAAGCCATTTCGTTCACAAACGTCTTATGTGTAAGACGTTTGATTTTTTTTATATCATGGATCGGTTTCACACTAGATTTTTTCACAGTAATACAATCTCAGTAAGTTTTATCGAACCATTTTTAAAACGCCCAAAGATTTCTGATCTTTTTATGGCTCTCAAACGTCCAACACAAATTCAAACATTGGACGTTTGACAAACATTTAGACGTTTGACATTTTTCTTCAATGAATTCATTTTCATCATCACTTTTTGCTTATTGTTTAATTACTTTCAACTTGGTTTTCAATTTGGATCAATTTGGAAAAGAAAAAAAAACATTTTATAATACAATCGGATTAGATGAAGACATTATTATTTCGTTACCTTCTAAATATTAAAAGCTATTAAAACATTACGGCTTGTAAACGTGATATTTCCTGCCACCCATACAACCCAACTGTGATCCACGAGTACCA
This sequence comes from Anopheles rivulorum, assembly GCA_018908115.1. NCBI lineage: Eukaryota > Metazoa > Arthropoda > Insecta > Diptera > Culicidae > Anopheles > Anopheles rivulorum. Next base: position 15,944,455 of record STHB01000010.1, read on the forward strand.
TTGAAAACCTATGCAATAAACTTGCTCTATCTACAATCCAAAATTTAACCACATACGCACACACATGTGACACATGTGAAATCCCAATCCACACCTACGGCACGTGCTCGGCACCTCGGTACAGTAGGAGGAAAATTTTGTCACTTGTTCACCTGGGATCACGATCCGAGACGCTCTGGTGCTAACACGTAATACTTCTGCACACAACCATACAGCGTGTTCCTGCTCCCAGGAGACACATCTCTTCACGCTGAGACACATTTGCAGCTAATGGCACTTTTGCCAAGTGCAAGGAACCATTTTGTGGGTTTGCCGCGGAAGGAAGCGTCTGGTTGATACGGACACGTGGGCCACTTTATTGGCAAAATTTTACGTGCTCGTAATGCTATTTTAACACACTGAAAATACCGGTGCGAACATTATTGAAAAATGTTCCTCGTACGATGAGCAGTAAAACAAAGCGTTGTTTCAAACACGGGCGCTCACGGTTGCGGAAAGTGACAGTGCTCAGTGTTCGGACTGTGGCAAGATATTGCACATCCCACGTATGAAGAACGGTCGTATGCTTGATGATGCTAAGCTCGGTGAAAGTAACGACCCCCGTGTGTATCTCTCCTGAGTGAAAAGGATGGAGTACTCTGGTAAGGGTCTAAAATGGATGGGTTCTCGGGTGCGAGTTGATGTACAATACACAAATCATAATTTATACACCTTAAGCTGTGCTGCTACAAAACCGCTGCTCTTGCGTTTTGTTATTTCCCAGCAAAAGCGTCATCAATCCGCTCGCTATCGCTAACCACAGTGGAAACCACAGAAATGTCCACCAACCCTCTGTGAGAGGTCATACACCCTAACTCAACCACCCACAACAACGTCGAATGCACATTCAATATTTATTTGTTTACGTGTCCAATGTATTGGAAAAAGGGACTTTGCAAAGCAAACAGCACGAGGATATCGAGCCGCATGCCGCAGAACCACCAACCGCAGGAAGCTTGGAAAATTTGGAACTTGCATGATTTATTGCTATCGAAAGCTACCCCATCAAACGCACTCGTCCCCCTAGTTGTTGAGGGTTTGTATACCGCTGGGACCTTTGGGAAGTTTTCACTAATTTGAAAAGTTTGTCATAAAGCTTTCCACGTGCGATTGGGAGCAAAAGACGCACAAGCTGAAGTTAAAGATAACACATCAACTGCTGAAATAATACTTTGCATTATGTTGGAGTCGTTCGAAGTTTGGTCCATTGTGGCGTAAATTAATAAGCTTAACAAGCTTAGTAATAAGCTTACAACTGGTTATGCAATAATTTGCTAAGGTTTATTAAATTCATGTGGGATGCTCAATTAAGCACGAACTATACTACTACCAGGATTTTATGATGAGAAATTTCGGGCCGTTTTTAGTTACTTTTCAAGATGAATTAGAATATATTTAAGGCAAAATAAAATGATCCAAAAACGCGTTTTGTCAAGAGCTACTGAGCTGTATAAAGTCGTGAACTGTCATTACGTAGATTACTAGCTCCGTTTATAACCGTAATTTCAATGCTACAAAACTTGACACTTTTCCCTTGTGTATCCATCAGAAGAGTCAGAAGAACATCAAATTAAAAATGTTATTTCCATTGTTTAACGCAATGGTTTTGCAACGGTTCTAAAAGCATAATGGAAAATGGTATAAAACATAAATCGCCCTTAAATTGTTAATACCTAAAACAATAGTTCCCAAAACTCCCTTTCTTCTACACAATAAGCATAAAAGCAAACAATAAAAAAAATCTTACAAAATGTTATACCACCACTCATTGTGTATCGCCGCAGGGCCTCATGAAGCGATCTGCACCCTATTTAACGCCACGAGCCGTTTCCATTGTTTTTCTTTCTCCTCCTGATGCCTATTTCCACCAACAAAAAAAAAAAACAAAAAAACGGGCTACCTACGGTCCGGATGAGTGTATGCAATATTTAATCATTATTTCCATTCTATCTTTACAGTCGAGGCGGCAGCAACAAAGATCCAGGCAGCGTTCCGTGGTCACCAAGTGCGCAGAGAAATGAAACAAGGAGACGGTGTTACCGGTGCCGAGGGTCAGCAGAAGCAGGACCAGCAGACGGAACGGGAACCGACCAAGGAGGAGCTGGAGGCGGAATTCGACCCGAACGACCAAGGTAAGCGGTCGATGCCGGGACCTTTACTGTTCGCCCTCGCAACAAACTAAAAAAACGCTAAGNTTACAGTCGAGGCGGCAGCAACAAAGATCCAGGCAGCGTTCCGTGGTCACCAAGTGCGCAGAGAAATGAAACAAGGAGACGGTGTTACCGGTGCCGAGGGTCAGCAGAAGCAGGACCAGCAGACGGAACGGGAACCGACCAAGGAGGAGCTGGAGGCGGAATTCGACCCGAACGACCAAGGTAAGCGGTCGATGCCGGGACCTTTACTGTTCGCCCTCGCAACAAACTAAAAAAACGCTAAGAAGCCAAAGAATGTGGATAATTTTATCACGTAAATACACAGGCAGTTATTTTTGGGGCCTCAGGCACTGGCCAGGGAAATGATTGGGGCGGGTAGATTCAATTGAATGGTTAAATAATTATAGGGACAACAACAACAACGCCACCACTCGAACGTTTTATCGGTGGGAATAGAATCGATACTGCTTACATTTCCATTTCATTATAATTGACGCTATTATTTTATCCTATTTTATCACCTGATACCATTTCCCGTGACATAAAGCTTATTTTTAGAAGGAGCGTCAAAAAAAAGAAAAAGAATTTCAATACAAAAAATGGGAAAGCTAAATTTGGGTTTTTCTTTAAAGCAAGTAACAGACTTCACAGAACAGAAATGAAAATGAAAACCTTTTTCGAGCTAATGAAACTGTACTGTAAAATATGAAAGGCTCAAAATGTCAACTTTAAAGCGTGTTTTCAATTATTCACTGCGCTTTTTACATCAATGAATAATTTTTACTTACCTAATTATACAGTGCGTGCTATAAATATACGAACACATGTTTTTTTTTCACACAAAAAGCTACTAACGATATGAGAAAAAAGAGTAGTAAAAGTAAATGTTGTAGAAATTATAATTAAAGTTTTATTTATTTACTATATTTTATTCTTAAAAATAACAGCTCGTACATTTATGCGACGCACTGTACATAGTACCACTTACTTGGATCAATAAAAAAAGAGACAACATGCTCGGCCACGTAGGAGTTGTGCAGGTTAATTTGTCATTCGCTCTGACCTGAACGGTGTGATTATACAGTCTTTTTCACAGCATTAAAAATGCACAACCATATCCCAGCGGCCAATGCACATCCAGCCACTGACTGTGCTGACCACATAATTACGATGTAGCACCGTACGGCTCACTTGCACGTGGGCAAAGGTAAAGAAAAGAAAAAAAAAACCCCTGTCCGCAACTGTGTTTGTTTTCTCGGGGCACTGTTTGTACACTACCCGCTATGACAGCTGGTACCATATCACCGCGGTAGAATATTAATTAAAATTGATATCCTCCATTAAGGATAATTGGGTGAAAGAGCGCCGAGATCGTCCCGGGGCAGGACGACCCTAACAGTCAGCACTGTCCTGCCTCAAAACGTGTACGCGGCGGCGAGTGAACAAAAAATGGACATCTAATGGACGTTCTCGGTGCGTTCCCAAGAACGAAAAGCATGCCAAGTGTTGTTGCCTTTCGGTCGTATCGGGCGCATCATTTCTGCTCAAACTTTGCTACACCCGAACACACGTACACACACACCCATTACGGGGGAAAAATACTTCCAGATGAAGTTGCCGAGATTGTGTACCCATCACCCGTATCTGCCTACCTGCCGGACCATGTATCGGGTGGATTAGGGAAGCTGCAAATGGGACCCCAGTGGGTCGCTACACCGTCGGTTCGGTTGTGTTTTACGAAACAAACAGCGCAAAAGAAAAGCAATACGGGCCTCATCCAGAGGGTTCACCAGTTTTGTAGCTCCGACCCGTGGTCGCGTTGCGAAGTTTTGGACCACGGTTACGTGGAACCATCGCTGGTGGATGAGCTTTTTTATTGTTTCTTTCCACCCACGGTGCCAATTTAGCACCATATTTCGCCACATTCTATGTGCCGTAAACGACTTCGGCCACCCCTTTCTGGCCGGTGGGCTAAAAATTGGAAAAGGAACCGGCAAACGATGACGATGGGGGGGGGGGGCTGTGAATGGCAAAGAAAATGGTTGTGTTTGCACGCCATCCCAAACTGGGACACCCAACTGTGGGTCAGATGATCCACATGGTACATTTTTTTTGGGCCATGGTACCATGGAACATGTTGGGAGTAATAAAATGTAAAAAAAAGATCATTTAACCCCTTTTTTTTGGGTGGGCACTTTTTCCGTTTTTCTCCCCCGTGCCGGTAAAATTGCCACGGACGGTCGGAAAAGGTACACGATTTAATGTGACCATCCCAACCAATTACGCGTTTCTCGGCACATGCCAAAACGTCAAACAGTATCGAAAAGTACTAAAGTTGTTCTTTTTTTCCTTCCCCAGTCCTCCCCACTATCTTGCCATTGTTTTCTGCCATCAAAGTATCAAGCGAAATGACCTTCATTTTATTATTGCCGAATGTCTTTATGAAAGAAGAAAAGAAATCCTTCCCTAATCCGCACATAACACAACCGCAACGTTGTGTGCTGCTTGCCGGATAAAGCTTCCAACGCACGATGACTCCATTCGGGCCACAATAATAGACACACACACACAACTAACGATAAGAGTAATGACTTAAGGGAGGATCGTTAGCTTAAATATAGTCCTTTCCACCTTACCACGCTCCTGCCGCAAAGCTTTTCTCCCGGAAGAAAGCTTGGAACGACGCAGCAGTACTCCGAGACGCTTCCTCTTCGTATTCGTGGAGTGAAAAATAGACAAAAGCAGGGAAGCATCGCCCGAAAATGGCCAATCAGTTGCACACTAATTGGCAATTTTGATTCTGTCTCGACGTACCACGCTCCAAAAGGAAGCTTTTCGAGGTGGAAGATATTAAATTTTAATGAAGCGTCTGACGGTGGATGAGCTAAGGATCGTACTAGACTTCGCAAGTCTAGCCGTTGTTGCAATTGTGATTTATGTATTCACCATTATTTCGTACTAATCTTTTCACTTTGCAACGAGCATGGTTTATCTTGAATGGCTTTTTTTAATTTTTCATTGTAAACTGAGCTCTCGAAATGTTGAAATTTGAGATTGATTAGCTCGCAAAAACGCTTCAGATCTTCAAGCTGAAATAGCAGCATATTCAACAGCATACGAACCATGCAACAGCGTAATCAATTATCGAGCCGCATGCCGTTTTAAAATCATGTTCACAAAGCACAATTTATTTCAAAACCCCCATCCATTTCAAAAATGAGCAAACGTTTCACCTGCGTGCAACGAAACTCCAACAGGATGACGATAAATGTTCACACCGAGCGACGGCTTGCACTCGGTTCACTTGGTTGGCTGGCTGGTTGCTGGCCGCACAAAGTTGCTACCCAAAAGCTTTAAGCTTGTGTCGGACGGACGCAACCACAAGCTCCGACTAGTACCTATCTTGCAGTACTTGCACTGCTCGACAATGAAAGGCCACAGCAATTCGCTACGTTCACGAAATTGCAACTCTAACCACCATTAATAAATTGGTTTCGCCGACTGTCGGCAGCTCACTTTGCGCTGCTCACAAGAGGCGAAGGCTCACAAAAAGAAAGAAACTACCCGGTGGAAGAAAGGAACTACACGGTGCTATAGTTGCCATAAGAACAACCCTGGCATCCGAGAGACGCTCGTTGGGTGCTTACCGTTTGCCCAGCACGGAAAGATAGCTGGACGAAACTTTATCCTTTCCGTACGGCAAAGAAACCCGTCAAAACCTCAAGCTGTACAGCCTCTTCCACGAGGATGGTGAAAAGCAC
>STHB01000010.1:15961422-16017821 GCA_018908115.1 Anopheles rivulorum
TTTGTCACCGGAAGCCATTCATTTATCACGCCTCACGCGTAGATAGAAAGGATAAAGTGGATACGTGAGAAAGGAAACTGAAACCGACAAAAGAAAAACAAAAAAAAAGATAGACCGCTTTTCCGATGGTAACAAATGGTTGTTACAGCGATGATAATATTTCTGCGCAAGAAATTAATTTCCCCCGTGTGTTTGCGTGCGTTAATTAATCAAAAAGGAATTTAATTTGGATTGATCGGTGCGTATTGGAAGTGTGAAGGCGTAAAGTATTGCGGCAACACACGCGGTTGCGTTTGCGTGCTCAGCACGGGCATGTGGTAATTCGGAATCGAAAGCTCTTTGTAAATAAGCTTTTCCTGTAATGAAATTCGCTTATTGGAATTTATTGAGCAATAATGTATGAATTAAAAGAAAATGGGACAGATCCAGCTATGTGTGGAGTACTATAGAATTTATAAGACCAGAATAGTTAAACGTTGAGAGCACTTTATTTAAATATTAACTTAAAAAGCACTCAAGCAATTGACTGATGCATTTCAGACTCCACTTCTGAGTAAAAAAGTTAGATATCATGCTACGTGTCCTCCGGATATAGCAGGAGGACACCTTTATAATAAACATTCTCTAGTTTCTAGAGAAAAGCCCAGAATATTGAGTCGAAGTCTGTCTTTCTAACCTAGAAGTTAGCAGATATTAAGGACCGTCAAAGGGAAGATGACCTCAAACTATTGAAGAAGCATTTGGAAAAATTTTTGCTCGATATCCTTATAGATGACAAGATCTACGAGATTAAAACAACAAACGACTTTCTAACAATTGCTGACAACTCTCGTACCATGTCCTCCAAAGTAGATTTTTAGACGTTTAACGATCTTCGAAAGGGAAATATTCCTACGCCAAAAAGTTTTTAAACACTAGAATTTAATCATCTTGATCATGACTTTCCCTTTTATCTGGCCCATGTTGGCCCCAGACTGTCAACCCACTCACTGTCCTCCTGAGGTGTAATTGACAGTACTTTTCTTACCACATCTTCTCACAGAGGATCTTCTTCAATAACTTAGGAACTTTATTTCGGCCTGTTAATATTTACTACCCCCTCTTGCTAAGGTATTTACTAAGGTTAAGACCTTAGTACCTTAGAATCGATGCATTTTTCATTAATAAACACATGCTGAATGGAAAAAGTATTTAAAAAAAACATTGAAAAGTAAACTAAAACTAATAAACAAGCCATCATTAGAAGACATTGACCTTCTCTAAGTAATAATCTTGTCCATCCCCATCTAACTTCCAAATTGTGATAAAGAAAGTTAATATTACACCATTAAATTAAGAATCATCTTCTGCGTCAAACCCAAAAATAAATCTCAATGGGGCCAATTAGGCAGTATGTTACAAAAAGGAAAAGTTCCACCAACATCATCAAGTTGGTTGCTTTCTAGCGTAAAGTTTTAATAAACACCCAGGTGTATAATGGGGGGGAAAGTTGTACTTTTAGGTTAAGTTAAATTTATGCTAAACTTTAGCAGTTCAGACTTCGCTAGAGAAATTTGGAAGATATATATAAATATAAATTTATGCTTTTGCATATCCTTTAAGTTTAACAAGATGTACCAGAGCAATACATCCCCATCAAAAATTATTGTCCAAATTCAAAATGATACAATAAAGATGGCCACGTTACCCACAGAAAACGAAACCGAACAACCGATTCTGTTATAGCTGTTCTTTCACACCAGAAAGAAGGTGTTCCTTCCCCGGTTTCTCGGTATATTCACGAAGAAATCTAATTTCCATGTCATTTTCACCATTTTGCTGACGTTAATACGACCGACGGGGGAAAAACGGAACAACTTAAGCTATTCCGGTTTCACAAAACCGTTTGTGCAAGGTGTGTCAAGGAACATTTTTGGGGGGAGAATGTGTTCTGTCAGCATGCGATAAAAGCAAACCCAGACCGTATGAAACACATTCCCTTTGCCCTTTGGGTATTTGAATAAAGAATGGATTTATTTTTACGGCACAAGTGTCACAAGTGTCGTCCTTCAAATGAGCACCAAAGTTCTACGGGCTATACGTTGTCTACTTAGTAATTTAACTATAAAACCATTACGTTCCATCATAATGTTTCAATAATTGTGATTTCCTTTTTTCCTCCCACAATTTATCAAACTATTACCGACCATTAACGACCAAAATTGCTCCAAACGACTATCAGTTCAATAAATCTTTTTATTGCATTCTGGATTTGGAGCTTTATGTCTGTCGCCTGCAATCAATACCATCATTCTGTAGGTAATATTAATGGCGTATCGGGAAGTACTACCGAGGCAACTGTCTACCCCAAACAAGACACTCACACACAACCCCAGACAGCCATTCGCGTCTGAGGCACGCAATAAGAACAAACAACCCGAACGCATTAGTGTGGTTGGTGAGCCCTTTTAAGATGGTTCAAAAAGAAAAGGAAGCAGCAACGTCAAGTTTTTAACGAAAGGTGGAACCGGATGGGCTGCACCCACTTAAGATGCTTCCCATCCGGATGACGATTCACGCTCTTGATGTTGTTTTTTTTTCTTTTGTTCTTTTTTCGCGGCTTCGCGCGTTAAACGGTTGTTTTGTGTGATCAATAAGTGGAAATCGGAGAACCACCGCTTTAACGAGCCATCATTACTGAGGCCAGCCTTGTGTGATGTAACAAGTGTTTGTGTGATGTAACAAGTTTCAATAAAATGATACAAAACAATAAACAATGTTAATAAATAATAACGATAAAATAAAAAAAAAGTTTCATACCAAATGCCACGAAACTTTAAAACCAAACAATAAGATAACAATAGATTTCTTTAAAAAAAAAGTAAAGCAATGATCGGGAAACATATAATTAGCCAGCTTAGGTTATAAATAAACAACTTTGAATATTTAAAAGACACGATATGTAACAAACAAAACCAGAAATAAACAAATACAACTGAACCACACAACAAAACGAAAGTTTACTACAAATTAATAAAAAACATTAAAACATGGAAATAGAATAAAAACAAAAAACATTACCACACTAATAAAAACAAAGAATTTAACGAACGAAATCAGACAAACAAATTTAACTAAAAAAGCCTCACTTTAAAGCCATCACAAAATCAGATACACAAAAACCATAATAACAGCAAACAAAAAGGTAAAAAAAAAATCAAACAAAACCCCAACTATATTACAATAGTTAATGGCGGGAAAAGTATTGCCTCAGTAAGCTTTCATTTCCTTTTCTGGTTTATTACCACGCCAACTATTAAAATGGATAACTCAACCGCCAAAAAATAAAACCCCTCCGAAACAAAGCCACCCCAAAAGCTTTTAAAACAGCTTCTAACGCTGTAGCACACTGTAATGGTGGACGTGTAATAAAATTTCGTTCAACTGAAACCAGCGATAGAGAGAGAGAAAAAAAGATCCATCAAATGGAAATTGAAATTGATTTAACGATTTTTCAACTGCACAAGCCTACGCATTGTGCCGCGTTAGTGAAAATGTAGGCCGAATTGTTCTGCTGCCAGGAAATGTGTTTTTTTTCCCTTCGCTTTTCGTTGCATTTGGCTTGTGCGTTTACCATTCCGAATCTGATCCGGGTTTAAAACTGATCGTAAATCAATTCTTTGTCATCAGTCCGTGCTAACTTTTTGATTGACGTTTCATTCGCAGAGCTGACTCACGCCGCTACCCGTATACAGGCCAGCTTCCGTGGCCACATGGCCAGAAAGACGGCCGGTGCGAAGGGCGAGGACGAGAAGAAGGAGGTGGATATTGATGAAATTACCAAAAAGGTACGCGAACGCACGTAGCAAATTGTGCCACGAAATGATTCGTTTCAATCATTTACACCCGTTTTTATTCTCTTTGTTACTTACATCCCTCTAGGTCGCCGAAGAGCTGGACATCGACATGGACGATCCGGAGCTGCACAAAGCGGCCAGCAAAATTCAGGCCTCCTTCCGCGGTCACAAGGTGCGCAAGGAGGTGCCGAAGGAGAACGAAAACTAAGCAGTGGCTGGCTGGGGACCGAACAAAAAATCCGTTTCTTACCGTCGGCGTTTAAGACGTCAGCCACGAACCCCTCTTTTGGTAGACGAAATCGTCGTCCTCTCATCACCAATCGCCGACGATGATCGCATCCTCCCTACCCTCCCCTTTCCCCAATTCCTCCCCCTATCGTCGGTCGGGGTTGTGGAGGAAGGGGTATCTTTGTGTGTGTGTAAGCGCGCGCGCGCGCGTATCATCAGACAGCGTCAGACCCACGAGTATATATCGCAAATTTGTGGAAATTTAAAGATAAATCTAATAAAAGCAAAGCAAAAAAAAAAAAAGAGAGAGAACAAACAAACCTTAAAATAAACGGATGAATGCACTTGTTATGATTTTATAAATTTTATCGATTTTATCGAATCGAATATTAAACTAGAAAATCAATCCTAATGAATAGAACCAACAAAATGCAGTAAAGCAGTAAAACACGAGACACAATTACACAAACATACATACACATAAACACACACACACAGACTAGCCCTCCTCTACTGAACGTTTGTGCGAATTTCTAGCAAATAATGTATAACAGACCAGTCCAGACAAGGGTATCGGTATCGAACAAAAAAAAGGGACAGTGGGAAAGCACACAGTTAGACACGGAAAGCGAAAGCGAGCATATTTAGTATGGTAGAGCGCAAGAAACATCCTTCCCCCAAAAATAAAACAAAATACACACCTACACCGTATTAGAAAAAAAAACGAAGAACGCGTACGAAAGATCATAACAGAAGTCGAACCTACTACAAACACGTTTACTCTTTAAGCTAATAATGCAAAACAAAAAAAAAAACATTAGAAAAGATGATATAAATACAACCATGGATTACTAAACACGGTAAATCATTTCTATTAAATAATCACTTTAAAGAAGAAAACAAAAGAAGAAGAAAAAAACATCCACACGTAGCAAAAAGCAGAAAGCAAACAGCAAAACAAGACAGAACAACAGAAAACAATTACGAAAAAAATAACTCAAAAACACTCGAACCATGTGGTCATCATTTTGCCTCAACAAAAACAGCCCGCAACCAGGAGCAGCGCCAGCGAAGGTGGGCAGAGATTGGTTGACAAGAAGAAAGTTTGGAACGCTACTCCGGTAACAAAAGCGTAAAGGATATGGGAGCATGTTTTAAACGAGGATTCCAGCTTTAGCGCGCCCTTTTTGCTGTAACCATTCCATCGGAACGGGCTTTGAACAGGATGAAAATTAAACGCACCCGAAACGGAGTACGTGTAACCGGCACCGGCAGCGAACGATGGGCGGCAACATTGTGCCAGCTTATCACCGGTTCACCAGTTCCAAAAACAAATCTTGTCCTGTCCCGCTAGTGGCACACCTTCACACAGTATGGCGTTGAACGGTTGTAACACACACGCTCTCTCTCTCTCTCGCTCTCTAAAACCCAATTCTAACCTTTATGCTCCTACCCCCGTCCCGAGAGGCTGCAACAATTTGCTCCGATTTGTACGATGCGAACGTGACACAAAAAGAATACATACCCGTGTGGTGAGGCAAGCGATAGTCGATGGACAAAAATGTCACCGCCATGAATGTAATACTGTCAATAGGCAAAATAAATGCATAACTACATTGAGCTTTAAATCCCACAACGTGTGTGCGGGTTCGGGTGTTTCTTCATTCATTGTCTCTAGTGTCCGTTCGTTGAGAAAACCATCGCGAGAGAGTGAGGGTCTCTACATGTCTTCCACGCTGTACTTGTACGCCTCTTCCTCGACGGCTTTCTTCTTGCTCGTTGTCTCGAACCAACGCTTCTCGAATCCGTTCGATCGATCCACACCATCCCAACGATAGCCGGGCCGCAAACCGAACCGATTGTCGGGGAAGGTGCCCTGATAGACTGGCTTCTCCGGTATGCCGGCCCGTCTGTTTTCTTCCTTCTGTTTGTTCCGCAAGTACTCCAACATCGGATCACCATCCCGTTCCTGCTGCTTGAGGTACTCGTCCAGATCCTTATCGTCGGCGTACCGTGCCAATGGTTTATCCATTTCGTGTGCCGCTGCCTGTAGTTGCGCATTATACTCTTCCACCTGTTTTACGCTGCAAACGAAAGAAGGGCAAAAGCGGATGAAAATTTCCCCGCAAAATATCCCTTTATCTGCTATAATTACCCTTTGCCCCAACGGGTATAAATTTCCTTTTTCTTCTCTTCGTGCTTTCGCTTGGTAAGCTCTTCGCGCAGTTCCTTCTCAACGTCACGCCGACGTCCGGATTTGTCCCGTACCACCGTGTCCGCATACCGTCCAGAAACATCGTCGGACATTTGCATCAGTGCAGCCCGTTCCCGTGCCCGATGCTTTTCGTTCTCTTCGCGCAACGATGCCGCATCCTGCAATCCCGCACGTTTCCCGTCGAGCGTTTTAGTCATCCGGTCGGTTGGTTCATTTCTGCGCTGCGACGGGGACCGTGGTTCCTGCTTGATCCGATGCTCTATGTCACGGTAATCTCTCCGATGTGACGATTCCCGCTTTATGTTTCGTTCCGGGCTTCTGGAAAAACGTCGCTGTGACGCTTTTCTTCTGGGCGGACTTTCATCTGAATCTTGCCGCCTTAACTGCCCAGCCCTTCTGGGAGGGGAAAGGTCCGAGTCGGAACGATTCGGTTCTTGCTTTATCCGAACTCCCGGAGGTGAAGTTGTTCTGCTCGGTTTGGTTTGCGATCGGTTATCCGAATTACGATGTGAGGAGCTTTCCTCATGTCCTCTACGCCTGGGCGGACTTTCATCGGAATCGTTACGACGACGACGACCTTCAGCGGGACTTTTTCTGCCTCCACGATCTTCTCTCTCGGCAGTCCATCGTGATCGGCCTTCCGATTCATTCGGACGATTTCGACGACGTGGACTTTCATCGGAATTGCGCCGTCGATTCGAAGACTCTTTCCTACGGGGAGGACTTTCGTCAGATTCATCCGACCGATACCGTGATTTGGATTTGGAGGGTTTCTCACGATTCCCTTCGCTTCTGCCGGAAGGCCGTGCCTTCTCACGGTGCCGCCTCGGTGGACTTTCATCTGAATCGCGCCGATGTTTGCGCCGCTCCGAAGCTTTATCTTCCTTTCGCCTCGGTGGGGGGCTTTCGTTCGAATCGTTCTGCCGATGTTTCCGAGGTGGGCTAGGGTCAGAATCATCTTTTTGCTTACGTTTTCTTGGCGGACTCGCATCCGAATCTTCCCGTCTTTTGTGTCTCTCCTTTTCTTTTGATCTTCCTCTCCGAGGTGGACTTTCGTCCGTATCTTCATTGTGCCGATTGTTTTTACTCGCGGCAGATTTACGCGGTGGACTTTCATCTGAATCTGCTCCTCTAGCTTTCCCCCTTATTGTATCTCTGTCCTTCGATCTTCTTCTGGGAGGGCTTTCATCCGAATCCTTTCTCGGCCGATGCGATACACTTTTAGCCGGTCGATTAGTTTGCTGCAGCATGCCTTCAAAACTATCTGTGGCAGCGACAGCTTTCCACTTGGTGCTACTGAAGTCCTCCTTGGCCCTCAGTTCGGGCGGCCTTTCATCGATAATTCCGACCACTAGCGGTGCCTCTTCGTCCAGACCGAATAGATCCGTTTCATCGGCATCAAACCTTCTTTGCAGTTCCGTTAAATCCAAATCATCGTCGACAATGACCACGCTAAATTGTTTCAAGCAAAACATAAATAATAATCCATCGTGCACACTTTACGTGCGCCCACCACACTCCCATACTTACTTGCCAGGTTTAGCGGCTTTTTTATCCTTTTTCTTTTTCTTCTTTTTCTTGTCCTTATCGTTGGAAAGATAACGCTTTAGGTATTCTTTCTGGTCGATTTTCGTTGCCATTGCAAGGCAGTGAGGCGCGGTAATTTACAAACTAAAAATACAGCTCACCGAATAAAATACCGCGATATTTGTTTACGTTTCTGTTGCTTTGACAGTTGACAGTTGATGCTGCCCTTCAGAAACAGCTACACAACATGCGCTGCTATGTTTGGTTACAGTCAATGCCAATTTTTTCCTTGTTCCTACTTTGTTTATTTAAAAATAATTGCTGTTCAGTAGCATTCTGTAATTAAACACATACAAATATGTTACAAAACATGTGTCGCATACATGTGCGATAAGGAGAAGTGTTTCGTGATACGCACACGACAAAACAAAATACCCAATACAAAATTCGCGTCAGAAGTGTTAATTAATTGCAAATCTTCGTACTTAGAACTTTCCTACATTGGAAACAGGATTTTTATTCGATCTTTCTACGAGCCCTACCAACAACACTGAACAGATCTAACATTGAACTAAAACTACTGATCACTTACAATTGAAGCACAAATCATAATTGTAACGACGGTTGAGTAATGGCTACAGTGGAAGGAACAAAGTATTGATGATGAGGCAACGAAAGACTGTTTTTATTAAAGGTATGATCGGAACATGTGCGGATATTGCGCCACTTGTAAGCATATGGCAGCAAACGAATTGAAAATGCGTATGGAACGTGATGAAAGCTGTTTAACGCCGTCCACCCCCTCGGTTGTAGTTTGAACGACCACCACCACCACGGCCACCACCCCGGTTATTGTACTCATTGTCGTAGTTGTTGCGATTGTCCCCATAGCCGGCACTGCCTCCTCTGTCACCAACGTATCCTCCGCCACGATGATCACCGCCATAACCACGATCGCCACCAAAACCGCGATCACTGTAACTGCCACCAGCGCGATGGTCATTGTAACTGGTACGACTGCTTCCAGAATGGTTGCTGTACTGATCGCTGTTGCCACTGTAGCTACTGCGTCCCGATCCCGATCCGTATCCGCTGTGATTGTAATCTGTAATCAAATTATTGTTACTAAATCTTGCTCAAAATGAATCTTGCCATTCAAAATTAAACATACCTTGTTGGGGTTGTGACCAGCCGCCTTGTACACGACTTCCTCGATTCTGATTATGGCTCGCACCACCTCCCTGGTGGTAACTGCCGGCACCACCACCACCATTGCCAGTACCATTTCCAGCAACACCTCCATGGCTGTACCCTCCTCCTCCTCCACCTCCTCCACCTCGACCGCCTTGGTGATAGCTTTGACCGCCCTGGTTATAGCCCTTGTTGGAATAGTTGCCCTGCTGTTGCTGGTATCCTCCACCACCGGCATTACCACCACCACCCCTACCGCCACCCTGTCGAATAAGAACAGACTATTAATATTAATTTCCTTTCTTATAAAATGTCCATCCTTTTAAACTCACAACTATGTCCTAATAGGTGCACAGATAATTGAAAAGAGGATTGTAATAGATTTTAATAAGAAAATACTTAGAAGAAGCTTACGTAAACGTTATTGGTTGTGTATGCCAAACTAATTGCGCTCTTTGGCACATACTATAAAAAGAATTCAATTGTTTCGAAACCTAACGGCAATTCTTACGTACCCTGCCACCGCCGAAACCTCCTCGGCCACCACCACCACCGCCCCCAGTGTTGCGTTGAGTTTGCCAGGATGGCATTTCCAGCGGAGGCGGATTATGTTCATACGCACGTCCACCCCGATCCGGCACACGCCCGATAATGTGACGCTGGATTTTGCTCTTTGTGTTCTTCCGCACGGACGCACTGCTGGTTTTCTCGATGATGGCAAGGGTTTCCCGGGCGGCTAGCAACGCCGCAATGTCCGTATCTCGGCCACCAGTCTCTAACGTGTCCAGCACTTTCCGTTTCTCGGCGTACCGTTCCGCAATAATCTGTTCCTTATCCTTCACACGGGGCGACCATTTGAAGCTTTGAATGGTCACTTCCAGCCGTGTGAGTAACATCTTTCTACGCAGGTCATACTCATTGTCGAGATCTTTCTGAATCTTTTCCAGCTTGGCCCACTGCTCAGCCGACAGCCGTTCCTTCGGGTTGAACAGTGGTTTGCTGAGACGATTTTCTCCAGCTTTCCGAATCGTTTCATCCAGACTTGCGTTGATTCGTTCAAACAGTGCCTTCGGTGGTACATTGTTCGGCGGTTTTCCCATTCCAAGCGTTATGCAAATGTCTTTCAGTGCCGCGGCCGTAGGCGTTTCGTGAAGCGTAATGACAGTCGACTTTTCCTTCGGTTTCAGTGATTCCAGCATTTTAAATGCCATTAGCTCGTTGATCAGGTAGTCCAACAGCAGTAGCTTCGATTCTAGCGTCTGCAACCGGTCCGATACATGGCCGAATGTTAGGCTCGAGTACGGACATGTGAGCTCCTTCAAAAACGCAGAAAGCTCCAGCACAAACGAACTAGCATCATCACTTTTGCCCACCCTTTCATCCAGCTTGCCGAGCACTCTTATTTCCTCCGTCAGCCAAATAACAACGTCCTGGAACTCGCCACTCTGGGGACCCGCAAAAATTGCCGTAGACGCATAGTTTTGATCGAGGAACGGCCCGTCATACCTAGCGGTATGAAAACAAAGATTGAATGAGTGTCGATGCACTGGTTTAGTCATCGGTTTGATCAAATGCTCACCCAACGTTTCGCAACTCGTAGATTAGTTGTGCTTCATCCGCCGCCATGGCACCGACTTGATACTAGAGAGCTCGAACAAAAAGCCGGCTTTTGTAACCGTACCGATGGGAATGCTTTTATCGCACACTGTGACGCTCCAAACTCGAAGAAGGTTGGAAGGATGGTAAGTTGTTGCTGACAAATTTGTTGATGCAAAAGTAACACCACAGTCTGGGGGATAAACAGTTGCTTCCCTTGTACCTCGGAAGGAGAAAATCTCTCGGGGGATATTTTATCGTTCGCTACCGCTGGGATGGGAAAATGATGGTTGTCAAACGTGTTGTTGTTTTTGTTTATATTTCGCAGAAAGACGTTGTATGGAATATTTTTTCAAGCAAAATTCAAAGCACAACTCGCGGAGCAATCGTGCGGAAAGCATGAAAATTATGCACAAATTACATTTTAAACCGGACCATACGACAAAGGCCGTCATGATGGAAACTAAATATTTAACATTTTATGATCTTTAGAAACTTAGCAGCATTATATAAGATATCTCTTCACCGCACTCTACGCTTAGCTAATAATAATGCTGGATCGTAATTGCGGAATGGACCTGTCCCAGACTACTGCTTTTAAATCAATAAATTTCAGAATCAATAGCCGGCGCAACTAACATTTTTCTTTCATCCAAGTTTCAATTACAAGATGTAGAGCGTTATTATAGTTTATTATATATTTATTGCGGATAAATCCAACAAAAAAGTTCTCTCCTCTTTAGAGGAAGATGAAAGATGTCCTGAATGGATTTTCATCCGCATGATTTCTGTTGCTACGGAAGTTCTATACTGTTGCTAAATATGATAGCCAAATGCTTATCTGCTTATGGAAAGACAAGCAAATTAAAATGCAAACAACAGCAGGAAAGCCATCATCAAGCAAAACAGACCCATGGCTTCCGAGAGGGCGAATCCCAGAATGGCGTAGGAGAACAGCTGCTGCTTAAGTGACGGGTTTCTTGCGTACCCAACAATCAGTGATCCGAACACTGTCCCGATTCCGGCACCTGGTTGATAAAAGGACATGCATTTCCGTAATAATTTATTATACATTTTCGTCTTCTCAAAACTTACCCGAACCGGCAACTCCTACTGTGGCAGCGCCAGCTCCGATGAACTTGGCAGCGGAATCGATATCGCGACGGGCCTTTGTCGACTGGAACGAACGTACCTGGGACAACAGCACCGCAGGAGTTTTCTTTCGGTCTGATAGTTGCTTCTCCGGCGAGCAATTGGTGCTGCTTATTAACCGGATGTTCGCATTGGCGACATTAAGCATCTGTAATGTCATGGCAATATTACAAAACAATAGTTACTTACAAAATATCCATTCAAGTCAATTTGATAACTGCGTTTGAAACCACACTTTGCGCTACTTACCAGGCTTCGACTGGCTGTGGCCATACGTGCTGTCGATGATGCAAGCATGATGACACTTTTGAGGTAAGTTGTCGCTGATACCGGAAATACCTGGAAGATGGACAGCAGAACTGATCAGATTACTAGTGCTCGAGCTAACAGCGGAAAGAACAGCGTATGCAATTTTGGTTCATGACGGAAACTGACACTCTATCGTGGTAAACCAAATTCCAATAACCGAACAGCACAGTTTGCTATGATTTTCAACTAACGCAGCAGTGGCTTCTTCGTTATGAGAGCAAAGATGTAACTAAATAATTTGTACCTGGCTGATGTTCTCAGTAGCCTGCTATGATCGAAATTTATGTTCGTTTGAATTGTTGGCTGCAATAGTCAGATGAATTTCTGCGAAAAGATCAATGTGTGCTCACGCCGTGAAACCACCACTTCGTATGACAAACAATTATCTTGCGCTGAATTTGTTCTTGCTTGATGCAGAAATTAAACCCCAGCGAACTAGCATCACATAAAAAATCGAACCATTCAAAATTAATTGTGAAGTGACAAAACGGCTACAGTTTTAAATTAATTTTACGGAGAGAAAAATACTGTGAAGTTTTACGGTATGTCCGCAAATGATTTGCTATAGACGCGCTTTAGCTCGTTTTTCCAGGAAACATGACGCTTTTTTCTAATAACGTGCTTTTCAAATTCGATGCTGAACGCTGAGACATTTGACATTTGATATCCGACACCGCATAATGGGTGGCGACCATGTACATGTCCGAATTATACATCATAAATTATAATATTAAAATAAAAAAACAGCTTAGATTGTGAAATTTCATTTACTATTTATTGTAATAAACAAGTTTTCATGCTATAGGCTACGTTTCTTAAGTGATTTTTTATTTCGTTCAGAAAAAAATAATTTACAAAATAATTATTTAAAGTGCACGAATGACCGCAAGTATCGACTATGTGCGATCCACGGAACGACTCCATTTTGCATTTCTCTTTCGTCGAGCCCTGTGTTTTCGATCCTCTCCTGTTCCATTCGGTTCTGTGCCAAAACAAAAACGCCGTGAAAAAAAAGAAGTTCCGCGCAACGCAAGCATCGTTCATTATTCTTTCCCAAAAGGTTAGTTTTCCATTACGGTGAATTCGAAGAACCACCTCGCCACTGAACGGTTCAGAGACATCGCGTAAACATTTGCAGTGCTAAGAAATCAGTTCCATCTCACTGGCAGTGTGATGATGGTGGTAGTGGTAGCGGCGGCGGCATTATTCCCATAGGTCGTGTGACAAGAAAAGGATTAGAAAGACTCAAAGGTAAAAAGCGCGTTACTGGGAAGTTGAGTAGCGAACTGTATGTGTGCGGATGGAGTGGTATAGCCAATTTCTAACTCATTTCACCTCTAGCTCGCAATCGTTGTAGCGTCGAGGAAAAAGGGTTTTGTTGGATTTCACTATAAAATAGCCTTGAAGTTTGCAAGCCTGCCCAAAGTTTGCTGTGTTGGTGGTGTCTAGTTGTATAATTCACACACGACAGTAGATGGTGAGAAGAGCATACCGAAAGATAAGCGATTCTAGTGAAATTCGGGTGGGAAGCGAAACGAACAAGCGCAGGTGATATTGGTGTTAGTTTCTATTCGGCCCGCTAAGTGCAGTGAAGTACAACGCGTCAAAGCGTCAAACGGCAACGCGTGAAAGTAAGAAAATCATTTCCAGGCAGTTTGGCTGAGTGAGAATAATAATAGGGAACGGTTTTGCAAAGCAGCGAATCGCAATCGTTCTTATTCGGGAGAATTATTTGGCAGCCGGTTTCCATTCTAATCTTAGCGCTCTAGCATTATTGTCATTTATTCTATCTCGAAAAAGGACAACATTTTCGAGAAAAATGTTATTTGTTCTCGCAAGCTTAACGTAAGACAAAGGTAATTCGTCAAAATTGGTGTAGTCCGACGACCAGAAACGGCGAAAAATGCTGTTTACTTTATGGTTTGTGCAACGGCGGCAGCCATCATCATCATTCACTTGACAGTGCCTCTCTGTCCAAATTTGTGAGAATGTGTATGTGCGAGAGAGAAAGTGTGTGCAATGCTATGTGTTTCACTGTTTTCTCGCTAATCAAGCAATGCTAAATTATTGCCATCACGCGTAAATTTACCCGTACAATGGTTTCCAAATACTAAATGGACACATATGCTTAAGCGCGAGATAATGATAAATGTTCGTATCAATGTTTTGACCTTTTTGGCACGAATTCATCATACCGGAGATACTCATAACATCGGCCGAACATAGTGTGTGCACGTTCGCGTAAAAATGAAGGTCCAGTAAAGCGACGATATTGAGTTCGGTACTAAAAAGTGAGGTGTTCCTCCACGCTAAAGCAACGGAATAGACAAAAAAGGCAACTGTAAAAAGGACCTTGGATGGATGATTTCAATTCACCACACATACGCGCGCGTTGTGCAGTCGGCCAGCATTTCCTTTCTCCTCTTTGTCGTTGCCTTCCTGGAGGTTATGCATTGCTTTAGAACCGAAGCAACCAATGTATTAGAAAGGCTCAATAAAGCTCCATAAAACGCACCCAACACCAACAACAGACCCGTGGAAACGAAGCGAATGCAGAGAAATTACACAATACCATCAGTCCACCGCGCATCATTGTGTAGGTGCATACGCATACACGCATACACATGCACAATTCGTACAAAGCGACAAATGCGGTGTGGCTCGCTGAAATCGGAACGATGGATGCATCCGTTCGGCAATGTCATTCATGCAGGAAAAAAAAATGTACCAACGCATGTAGTAAAAAAAATACCTCTCACACATACATGCGGACATGTTCATAAACACAACAAGCATAGCATGCTGTCATGATGTGCATCGGATGTCCCGTCTTCATCACATCCGTCTGTCTCTCTGTGTGCAGTGTGTCTCTTGAAATGTCTCTTCATGTTGCTGTTGCTGCCAGCACCACCATGTACATGGCACGGCTAGTTCAGCATTAGCAACCCGAATATATCGAATCAGTCAGCGCGTAGTTGGCGTTGGAACAAAAACACACATCTCTCTCTCTCTCTCTCTAGCACGAAATATCATGCCGCGTCTGTGAGTGTGTGTGTGCGTGCTT
The DNA here is from genome assembly GCA_018908115.1 of Anopheles rivulorum. Lineage (NCBI taxonomy): Eukaryota > Metazoa > Arthropoda > Insecta > Diptera > Culicidae > Anopheles > Anopheles rivulorum. The sequence goes on from STHB01000010.1 coordinate 15,976,541, forward strand.
GTGTTTCTTTGAAGTAGGCAAAGCAATGGGAAGGCATGTTGGATGGATACACACGTATTTTGCACTGCAGCGCGCACCAAGGCTTCTCTAGAAGAGTGGCTAGGGAAAAACCTCCTCTTTTGCTTTGGCTTTGTTTGTGCAACGGCCCGGTTTTTCTTCGTCAACTATCGCGCACCGAAGGATGTTTTCTTTCTGCTGTGCGGTTTATTATTTCCGACCGAATGCAATCCCCCGCCCGTGCTTTAGCTTTGGGTTGTGCGCGTAAAGCACAACTTTTCAGTGGCCCCGGTTTCCGAACCAAATCGATCGTGAGAATCGAAGTTGGCGGTGGATTTTGAATTTTGTTTTGCAACGAAGGTAACAAAGAGGTTTTCTTTAATTGAGATTGATTTTGTAACACTGTAAATGTGCTGACAAATTTTAGGCAATTTGTTCGTGTATCCGGTTAGGGAAATGTGAAACATAGTCACTGTAATTAAAATATGAAAACAATTTCCGCATTGGAGTTACCGCGGATGCGGTAAAACTTCAAATGATTGGCAACTACAATCACAACATCTGCATGGCGTAATATATCGAAGTGTATGATAAAAATAGTGATTTACGTGTATATTTGTCGTGTTTCCGTTCAAACGTTGATAAAAGAAAGAAGCTGGGATAACAAATTTCAGTATTTTTTCCTGCAAGTTTGTGTTCACATCTCGCTTCTTCTAAGTTGTGCAATGTGTAGTAAAGATGAGAACAAACCCGCCTAATCTATTGAAAAAGAGGGCATGGAACGGATAGTGAAAAAAAAAACGGTATCCATGTACCCTATGTTCTCTAATTTTAAGGTGTGCAAAATAATGAAGAAAAAATCCGTACCACAGACGAATGGAAAAAATAGCCTACTACGACTTCACGAAACGAAGCAAAACAAAACTGGATAAATGTATGGTTGGTAAAGAGTGGAAGAAAAGACAATATGATGCGAGAGATGGCCCATAATGGCGACTAGTCCGGCCTCCGCCGTATAGTGGCCCAATTTGTTTATAGAAGGCATAACCCTCGGTAAAACCGGAAAGGTTGAGAGGCAGCGCCAATCTAGCCTTTCTAATTCTTATTCGTGTCTTTCTTCTTCCACTGTGTATGCAATGCAACGTTAAGTCGGTGTCCATTGGTTTTTTTTTTCATGGACGAAGGCGTCCAACAACTTGTCTGTTACTTAAAATTATTAACGTTCTGATGATCCTACGATTAATAAGCCTCATCGAATGCAATCATGTTTTTTTGGTGCGTTTTAGGGGAAAAATGTACGAGGTTTGGATTAAAACGAAATACTACCAACCATAACCAATACACATCATCACCTTTCGATGAGCACTGCAAGAAATGGCAAGAAATACCCTTTTGTGCAACTTGCGGTGGCACCCCCACCTCCATTAATTTGGCCTCCCTCCACCAAAATCGGGTGCAAGAAATGAGGTCAAACCACGTCGAGCGATTGGAAGAGCAAACCGCCCCCTCGGGCTGTTGTTTTGGAATGGAAAATGCCCATGTTCGTAGCGCTATAAAATTGTGCAAAAATCTCGAAAACGACAACAAACCAGTGGAATCTTTATAAATATGTTTTGTATCTGTCTTGTACCATACATGACCTTTGTATTCCAATTCATTGAATCAGAGTTGTATGTTCGTTTTGGTGTAAATATTATTTTTTTATGTATTGTTACTTAAATATAATTCCTCTTTAGCGAATAGAAATTTGTGTTATTTCTCAACTGAAATGTTTAAAGTTTCAAAATTCCTCTTTTACAGATTAAACCCGCTGCTGTGTTTGTTGCGTTCGGCTTCCGTTCCTGTTTTACTTCAGTTATAGAAGTTTATTTTGATCGTAAAACCCCATCTCATAAAAACAGCAACAACAACAACAAAATGGCAGATCAACAACAGTACTTCCTGAAGTGGAATGACTTCCAGACGAACATGGTGACGTCATTCCGTCATCTACGGAATGAGAAAAGCTTTACAGATGTAAGTGAAAAAGTGATTGCGTTTTCCATCATTTCGACACATAGTAAATTGTACTATTCCGTTTTTTTCCTTCTAGGTAACGCTCGCCTGCGAAGGACAGACATGCAAAGCGCACAAGATGGTCCTATCGGCTTGTAGTCCATATTTTAAATCCCTTCTGGAGGTAATGCACAGTGCATCCGCGAGATTCGTGCTTGTTTTCCTCGCGTACCAATAACGATCCTCTGTACGGTTTTGCTTGTTTTGCAGGAAAATCCTTCCAAACATCCCATTATCATCTTGAAAGACGTATCCTACAACCATCTGCAGGCGATCCTCGAGTTTATGTACGCCGGCGAGGTAAACGTGTCGCAGGAGCAGCTACCAACGTTTCTAAAAACTGCCGACCGGCTGAAAGTGAAGGGTCTGGCGGAAACGCCAACAAATATCAAGCGGGAAGGTTGATTCGATGGGCCACGCGTTGTGTGAAACCATCCTTCCTTCTTCTTTTTTTGTCTCTTCCTTTTTATTATCAAAAAGAACTCTTTTATATATACAACACATATATATATACACCCACACCGATACCCTATACATAGCTATTAGTAGTGAAGAAATGAAAGCAAGTGGAAGTGAAGATTGTTTAACCCGCGTACTCGGCACTAGTTTCGTGTGTGGGACGCTGTGGGACAAACCGTGTTGAAGGGCAATGTGTTTTTTTTTCTTCTCTTTCTGTTCCTCACATTTACACCCCACACACGCCGACACATGCCCTGTTGTGCCGTGTGAAGTGTTGGAAAATGGGGCCTGAGGGTGCAGATAGATGTTACTAAAAAGGCATAAGTTTGCTAAACCACTCACATATAGGAGCATATTAAAGTAGCAAAGATGAGCTGTGTGGGCAACCGTGTATTGTGGTCAGTTGATAAGCGAGGAAGAGTGCGCGCGTGCGTGCGCTAAAGAGAGAGCAATTATTAGAACGATAGCAAAACAAAACTAATTTAGCAGGTTAGGTGCGAGCACACGTGGGAATGCCGAATGCCGCCAGGGTTTAAAAAGGCGTTAGAAGGCGCAGCTCTGTGGCTTTGATTTTGGTTAGGTCTGCAGAACGTGACTTGAGCTGTGGCATGCATCTGTTAGAGAGGGAAGGAGTACTGTTAGAGCTACAATTAAGTGCGAGAAGTGTAAGTGGAACCGAAGGAACCAGCAATTGACCAGCAACAAAGAATGTCGTATATTATTATAGTGATAAAATAATGCAAAACTATTCTACTATATAAGCTGGAGCAAACAGACAACAGGCATAATGTTAGCCAGAAGTAGAGGACACCAGGAAGTAAAAACCACAGTTTGGAAAAGAAGATTCAGAATGTTGGATAGGATTATGTCACACACACACATACATACATACACCTAACAAGGCCTTTCTATCGCATCTTTTACCTTATCGTTTGGCGTGTTACAAACACTTTTAAATACTGATTAACGCTTCTTTTTTTAATACAAAGTACGAGTAATATTAATTTGAAGAAATTTAAACCAGTTTTGGATACTTTTCAATGTTGCTATTGCCCAAATGCAATATATATATCGTTCAACGTATTTCTACACACCATAACACGCGCAGAAAGAAGAAAAAGCCAAAAAAGATGCATAAAAATACAGAAACAAACTGGCAAATGCCTTAACAAGAGAAAGCAGAGAGAAAGAGTGTGTGTGCTTTATGTGTGTGTGTGTATATGATTAGGCATAAAAAAGAGCACCACATAATTACCATTTATTCCAAATGAACGCTGTACAATACTTCTCCCGAGCGTAGGATGTTTATTTGATCATATTTGTTTTTGTATCTTTCCTTTTTCGTCCTTGTTAAGATTCATCAACCTTTCTTTCGAATCAGAATAATCTTTAATGTGTTTACCCACTGTATCGTATGCAATTTTTGGTTCCAAAACAGATTTGACCGATAGGATGGGGGTGGGTGATATTGTTCCAAACACCCAGAGTGCTATCCATTATGTCTCCCTTGTGGAGGATGCGTTGTGTACGAGTTTGAGAATTTGTTTGTTGCTTTGGCTAATGGTCCCGCACCACAGTTACAGAACACGTTCATGATTTTTTTCCTTATAGTGTGTTTTTTTTTTTTAATTTAAACTACTCTCTGCCACAAGGAGGCATAATAGGAGCTATGGGCGTAAAAGAAATCGCGATAGAAACGGAAATTCGCAAACGGTTTTCTTTAACAGCACGCAAAAAAAAAACAACATACATGAAGAAGGAAGTGCGACCCTTTCTTTAATTTGTTTCTGGTTTTGTTTTGCGTGATAAAATGTACATATTAGTATTGAGCGGTAGCGCGAAGCAAAATTCTTTCAACTTGTCGCATGAACAGAGCAAATGTAAAAGCAGCAAAAGAAGAAGGGAGGAAAAAAAACGATCAATTCAGATACACCAAAAGGGCGACGAGCAAGGAGAAGTTTGAAGAGTTGAACGAATGAAGATATTCGTATGGCGTAAAAAAATGTGAGATGAGCGTGAAAGCGGGTGAAAAGGTGTTCTGAAGTAGAACACCTTTTGCTCGCGTACTGTGTTACAATTTCGTTAGGATTTTCTTTGATACTTTTTCGTTCTCTCTCTCTCGCTCTGTTTCGCAAACAAATGGAACTGAAATATGGACCGTTAAAGGAAGGCAGGAAGAGTTTTTTTTCTCGATATTTTCGCGACGAGCTTCTCGATATATGAAACGGTATAGCTCGCACTTTCCGTTACAATGAAGTAAATAATATTGCAAAAGCAAAACACCTCTTATTACGTTCTTTGTTAGCACTATTACTAATTCTGTGGACGATGCGAATACATTTTGTAGGAAGTAAATAATTGCGCGCATGAATGATGCCACGTGTAAGCTTTACTTTTTCCTTATTTAGTAACTCGATCAGACGGCAGTGTGTGTTGGATAGGGCACACATAATGCTGCTGCAATCCGAAAATGTCTCCGTGACCCACCAGAATTCACGAAAAACGGCAAATCTATCAGAGTATTTCGTATTTCGTAATTATTATTTATTCTTCAAATGGTTCGATAATGCGCAATTTGCAAAATCGTATATGAGCAGTGGGCTCTACAAAAAATATCATTATATATATATATTGGCACGGTAACACTAAAATAACATATGAAATAACAGAAGTTCTAGAAGCTAAATATCTCGATCGAAGGAATGTGGCTAACGCTAGTGGACAATACTACCCACTGCTTCGCAGCTGTTCCAACTCTCGGTATGCCTTTTCTAGCATCCGCTTCTTCCAGTTGTGATACGGTTCTAGTTTTTCGGGGCTTGCATGTTTCCGTCCTCCAGCACCGCCACCGTTAGATTCTTCAACCTTTTCCTTTACAGTAATGGTCCCTTCTCTTCGCTCCTGATTTTTGCCCATTTGTTTACCAACCGGTACGGTGGTCAGAAACTTGTCCCAATTTTTCTCCAGCAGAGTCCACTGCGCTGGCTTCAAGTGGCTTAAAGCGACAAGCTTCGTTTTCGGTGGTTTTACCTTTTCGCGCTTGCAGGCCTGATACACGGCCATCGTCGCATACTGTGGGTGTGTGAAATCCGTCTCGCCCTGACCCTGTCCAGCATATCGTTTGTATGCTTCCAGCAGTTTGACCGCTTCCTGCTGCACCTGGCTCAATCCTACCTGTACGCAGATCTCACCGATACCGAGCGTTTTGTTGATGTCGAGAATTTTCTCCAACGTACGGCGCCCGTTGGCGTAGGATGCTTTCTTCATGCCGGACAGTTTCAGGGCCGTGTCGTTGTCAAACGGTAAACCCAGCAAGCTGGAGGCGAGATCGATGCACAGGGTAACCTTTGCGTAGTCACCAAGATTAGTCATCGTACCGCTGGACGAGCGAATCTCCAGCAGTCGTTGCAGTTCCGTTGCTTTGCTGCACAAATCAAACGGGTCAAAAAGAGGAAAACTATGTTTCAAAAAACGCTCCTGCTGATGCTTTTCAATCGCGTGGAACTTACGGTGCAAGAGACTCATAGCTAGCTAGGCCAATTTTTTGAATAAGCTGATGCAAAAGTTTATTTTCACCGGAGGCCATGGTTTGTGTTCGATCGTTTCGCTTTCTGTTTACCGTTGGCAACAAGGTATGATCGATCATTCCTCGCCTATTTGGCGCGAATTTAAATGTCAAACGATTGCTTCGCGAAGACGCACAATGACAGATCGGTAAAAACAAAAGCAAAAGAAAAAAAAACAGCGCTACAACAGCTCCACAGGAAAGTGATCGCTATTTGGGAATGTGATTTTGAAGCATTATTTCATTTTCAACACGAACGAAGCGAAAGAAAATAAACGTTTCGTTGGAAATTATCCACCCAATAAGGATATGATTTAGTTACCATCTTTAATTCAACTTATCACCAACATGATTTAGCAAATCCGTATTCTAGTGCGCACAGAGTATCTCTGGCTTTGAATGTAATAATAATGTAGACACGACTCGCGATGATCCAAAAATGGCAACTCGAACAGCAAAAGCGAGCGTTTTTCTTTGTTTTGTTTGTTTCCTTCTGTTTTCGTTCTTCGCCATCCTTCCAAGATTGACTCGAAATGAGAGTGTGTACATCACAGCAAACCGGGGGCTGCCTATCCTAACTTCACCCTTCAACGCAAGTAAGATTCGTTTAGTGTGTAGCAGTTCCGCTTCCAACCGTGCATGGTTATTCTTCTGCGTCGGCGAATTTATCTTCATCTGCAACGAACGGTGGTTTCGTAAGGATTAGACGTTTGTTTTGTTTTTTTTTGTGTGTACCGGGTGTAAGCATCACCACCGAAACTCACCATCAAGCTGCAAATTTCTCATATCTCCAACTTCTTCCAGCTCATCCTCTTCCGCTTCCATGTAGTCTTCGTCCTCGCTAACATCCGAGCCCGGGTTCAAACTCTGGCACTCTCGCATGGCACTGAAAATTTGGTCCAAAATCTCTCGGCTAGCCGGTTGGAACCACATCTCTGTCATTGCCGCTTCCGATATTTCTGAATCGTGTCCCTCGTCATCTTCCCCCAGTTCGTCCGGATGCGCATCACCATTGTTCTCAGGCGGTCCGGTGTAGAATCCCGGCCAAACGATGTTTATGTCCAGCATCATAAAAATGCCCTCTCCCGGTACCGACGAAATAGCATGTACTCCAACACGGGGCCAAGGAATGCTGATGCTAGCATTCCTCTCCTCACAACTCCAAATGCACGAACTAACGGGAGGAAATCCAAAGTTACACATTATGCACAATTGCTTGCATGGATAATCGATTGCTATTTACCTTTCAGTCAAATGCAACGATCCCGGGGACGGGATCAAACTATCGCCCATCTTCAACTTCACATCTGACGCCGAGTAAATTATCCCATCGGTCGGCGTAAATGCCTCTCCTATTGTAACCATTCTGTATGTTATGAAGTTCACAGTGCGTAGTACGATTCAGATGATTGATAATACTTGTAGGTAACCGGTCGTACGGGTATTAGCTGTTCGATTTTAGTTATCGAGTTCCGTGCGCGACAGTGGTAAATCGCTGCTCCGTTTTTCAAAACAACACGCCAGAAGCAGCGTTGGTACAGGGTGGCGCAAACCAATGTACCGGTTGTCGAAAACTTCAATTTCGTATTTTGTTATCGCAACTGGCATATGCTGAAGAAAACTTATCGTTTTAGCATTCCGAATCTATTTGGTTTTTAGCTAGTTCTCTTCTCATTTTACATAAAAGTGCACAAATTAAGATAAAGTAAAGCATAAAATTTAACTTAAGTATCAAACGATTACTAATAAACCTTATTCTTCACTCATTGTGCATTGAGCTCATTGTTGTCATCCAAGCGAGTATCGAATAGCTTCTGATCGTTTCTGTGTCAGAGTGACAATAAGCCGATGATCGGCATGTTTGACATTTGGGTAGCATTGGCATCCAAGACGCACGTGTTTTCTACGGTGGTACGGCGTGCAGCTGTACTGTAGAATATTTGGCTAAATTTCCTATTTTATCCAACTAAATCGTTGGATTGTGCTATATCTTAAACCAAAGATAGAAGCCAACTCCTGGTAGAGGTGAAATTGTGTAGGCAAAAGTGTTTTCAATAATAATTCAACATGGGTAGACCAGGTACGTAATGAAAGCGGCGTGCATCAAGCTCTCGTGGCCGGCGTCTGTATCTTTAGCAAAAGATGTTTAATATTGTTTATGAACTCAACCGAATGTCCACTGTTTGTGTATGGATTTTTGATCAGATATCAGTTTTCCATAACGTGTTGTGTGTTTTTTTAGAAGCATTTGTTTGGTTTTGTGTTTGGTTACAGCATTCGAAGGATGTTTTCTTAACCTCTCTTCTTGCGTGTTTTTGTAGGATTCTCTCCCAGAGGTGGTGGCGACCGTGGTGGACGAGGCGGTGGACGTGGGCGTGGTGGATTTGGTGGTCGTGGTGGCGGCGGTGGCGACCGTGGTGGTCGTGGTGGAGGCGGTGGTGGCCGTGGTTTCGGAGGTCGGGGTGGCGGTCGGGGTGGAGGTCGTGGAGGACCAGGAGGCCGCGGTCGTGGAGGTGGCCGGGGTGGCGCAAAAATGGGTGGTTTCAAGGGAGGTAAAACCGTAATTATCGAGCCACATCGTCATGAGGGCATTTTCATTGCACGCGGTAAGGAAGACGCGCTGGTTACGCTGAACCTGGTGCCCGGTTCCGAAGTTTACGGTGAAAAGCGCATTTCTGTGGAGGTAAGTGTATCGCATATTAATTGAACATAGAGATAGGCTGGCTGTAGAGAGATGATGACGCGCGCAGGGATATTGAATTGGCACCATGTAGCCAACGGAGACGCACCGCTCGTGGAAAGTGGAGCCCGAGGCAGACCTTTCCGCTGGTGCGTCCTTCGTAGAACCCTCTTACTGATCCACCGATAGCAGCTGTATGCACCTTTCCGACTGTTTGTTTTCAATTTTTAATTCTATTTATTTTTTTGTAATGCTCTTTTCAACAGACCGAAGGAGATAAGAAGGAATACAGAGTATGGAATCCATTCCGGTCAAAGTTGGCCGCTGCCGTGCTGGGTGGTGTAGACAAAATTCACATGCCACCCGGCTCGAAGGTGCTGTACCTTGGGGCCGCTTCCGGTACAACGGTCTCGCACGTTTCGGATGTCGTCGGACCGGAAGGGCTAGTATATGCCGTCGAATTCTCCCACCGATCGGGACGTGATCTGCTGAATGTGGCCAAGAAACGTACCAACATTATACCCATTATCGAAGACGCTCGTCATCCACACAAGTATCGCATGTTGGTCGGAATGGTCGATACCGTATTTGCTGACGTTGCCCAACCGGATCAGGCCCGTATCGTAGCACTGAATGCGCATAATTTCCTCAAAAACGGTGGACACTTTGTCATTTCAATTAAGGCATCCTGCATCGATTCGACTGCCGTTCCGGAGGCAGTATTTGCGGCTGAGGTGAAAAAATTGCAAGCGGAAAAGCTGAAACCACAGGAACAGATCACACTCGAACCGTACGAGCGAGACCATGCGGTGGTTGTGGGTGTTTATCGACCACCACCCAAGAACGCGGCGTAGTAGCTGGTCCGTTCTCACGATTGGGGACTTTTTCTTAGCCTGTAAGAAATATTTTCTTTCTATATTTCAAATACAAAATGTAACCAACATTACAAAACAACAAATATGTCACGATGTCAGGAAGGGTAAAGAAAACCACGTTAACTGCGATGTCAAAAAATTAGTTTCTTCCTTTGGGTCGTTTTAAATTTGTTCTGTATTGAACTAATCGGAGCAAATTTGAAACAACCGAAAGAAACGCAATTTATTTTACCATCGTAGTGAACGTGGCAAAGCCGCCGGTAACACTAGATATAAACAATACATGAATGAATCGGAAACGCGTGATCGGTGTAATAATGTCGTTAAATTTTAACTTCCTTTTTTGTTGGATTTACATCCAATACCCAATGCGACAAAAATGAAAATAAATAGAGCTATATTACAATACACAACTCAGTGGGCATTCTTAATTTTCCCCGTCTTTTCCCGTTTCACGTCAAATTCATCTTCATCACCATGCAAAACTTCCGACAGTTGCAGCCAGGTAAGGGCTTTCACTAGTGGATCATTTCTCGACGGAGTACGGTCATAGTTCCAGTAGGTAAAATCTCGGAATGCTCCCCCAAATGTGAGCGTTCGATCATCGTCGGCCGAGAGGGGTTTCTTCGTTTCCTGAAACATTACACCCGTGTAGCCTTCCGGAAGTGTTGTAACCTTTCCCTGCAGCGGATATCCTCGGAGAGCATTACGCAGAGCTGGAAAAATACAACACCATTCATCAGGAAAGGCGAACAGAAGCAATGGATGGATTTAGGAGAAGATTTAAAACATACTTCCATCTGGTTGTTCCTCGGTGTACGGTGTAAAAAACTGCTCCAGATTAGCCGGTCCATCGCCGTTGATCGTAGCGGGAATGTACTGCAACTTGATCGGTTTGTCCATGCTGCTTTTAACATCCTTTGAGCTAAGCTTCAAGTTAATAGCCATATTGTAGTAGTTACAAACGTTTAGATGAATTTTTATATATTTGAACACAAAAAACCTTGCTGATACACAAGCGGTTTGTTTCGCGCGTCGATCTTCTTGTTCTTGTTATGCGCTTCTTTACGGTGCTTGTGAAAATTAATTTAAAATATTTATTCTGCGAAATTTATAACAGTGAATAAAATAGGAGCGTACGTTATTATTGTACAAATGAGTATAGCGAACACAAAACAGCAACTGAACGTATGTTCTGTTGGTAAATATTGAATTAAATAATTATTTTGAGGTACATACACGTGAACAGCATCCGGCAGGTAGTCAACACCGGAATGAAAACGTATCGTTTGACAGTAGAAAGCACGACAGCGTCAGACAGTGACAGCGGATGGTAAACACCGAATCCACCATATGACCGCATCTAGCGTGCAACGTGCGCGAGAACGAGAGCGCTAGAGCATGCCCGTAGATTATCGCAACAGCAAGAAACCGTTTCCTCGAAGTGCACTTGTTCTGTGTGTGTTTATACCATCGTTAGAAGTGCGTAGAGTAGGTTGGTCACCGTCGGTCATTATTAGTGCTGCAGCGTATTCGTGTGCGCTTCCTCAGTGTGAGTTTTTGTGTGGAATGTTGGGAATGGGCCGTACAAACGTGAGCATTTTGCCCCGTGTTCTTTCACCCGTGGGTAGTGCGTGTGGTCCCGAAACGAAAGTGCATGGCGAAAATGTCCACCCTTATTTAGATCCGTCCGAAGAAAAAGGGGATTGTTGTTGTTGTTGTTGTTGGTTTATAGAGACTTTGAAAAGGGGATTGAGATGTTGTTGCGCTTCGTCTGTGATGTGTGCGATTGTGTGAACCGTTCACTTGGCCAGTGATGCAGTATATGCCATCCACACCGTGTTGCCTTTAAACGTGGTTGCCGTCAAAGAGTGTGTGCCCGTTCGAAAGAATCGTCTACGTGGTGCGTGTGGTGGTGGTGCTGTTGTCGTTGGGCTGGGCAGTGGTAGTAGCTTGAATTGCATGCGTTGCTTCGATTCTTAACCATCTTGATCAATTCTTGTGATTCTGTGCCATCGCCGTTGACGTAGTCTTTTCATCGTATCCCGATCTCATCGTCACTGTCGTTGTTTCTTCGCCTGATTTTAACGAGCCAGAGACTCTTCGCATAAGAATACGTACACAAACACACCGCCACTGCCACCGGACACACGGGGGCAAGTAGCGCTGAAGCAACAGCCAGCACGGGAACAGCAAGAGCAAGAGCAACCACAGCCAGTCAGCGACGCATCGGCAAAGTGTGCGTGCACTAGTGCGACCAGCATTGAGGGCGAGTCTCGTGGTCCGCAGGGTTGGTGGTCGGGGGGTCTTTTCGTTCCTTTCATGCATACGCTTGCCGATTGCCGACGATACTCACCTCATCCGCACCTCACTCTTACCCTGCGCTCACCCGCTCGAGTTATGCGCTTCATCATCATTGATGTTTGGTAGCTGGAAGCGGATACCGGTAGGGTAGGGGGATCAGAAGTGGACACCCGAAACAGGAACCGTGAGGAGAGCGGGCGTTCTCTCTTGCTTGATCACTCGCGGGCAGAAAGGCAGACACTTTCGGTGCGCCCTGCGTGAAAGGGCGTGAAAGAGATACGACGCTTGTGTGCTGGGCGGCCGTCACGCCTACACGTAAACAGCATGAAGACGTCGACCACACGACGACGACAACGTCGACTACCACCAACGAGCATGCGAAGGCAAAAACCCGCGGGTACGAAGAATGCGAAGAAAAGGGATACACAAAGCGGACCGCGCCGCGAACGATCAAGGCAAATTAGCGAAGCAACTACGGGCAAAGAAGGCGCGCTTACCATCCGGCCCTGCTGATGATGGTCGGGCCTAGGTGGCGTCGATCGCAAAATATTTTTGCCCCGGTTTCATATTCCCCCCCCCCCCATTATTTTCTGTGCCCCGAAAAAAATTAAAAACCGACGAGGCGTAATTTGTTGCCTAATGTCATTTTGACAGCTGGGTGAGCTTTTTTTTTTGTTTACCTGTGATCTGTCTGGCTGGTTGGGTAGTGCTGAAATAATTGCAGCAATGCGATCAAAGCTACCATTGTACGGAGCGGGATGATATGTATGTTGTCCCGGGTACTTTTCTCCGGAACAGCATGGGCTACTCGGATGTTGTACACATCCACTACATCCATTTACCATTCGTTCATTCAAGTGGCCGATTAGCAAAAAGGATAATATGAGGTGATTAGCGATGATTGGCAAGCGGCACGACAAATCGAACCTCACCTCGAAAGGGGGCGCGGCCATCTGAAATGGCACAGTGGGTGGGGGAAAATATCAATGAATGTGCGAAGAACTCGTCGCCATTGCTTCTTCATCCATTGATGATCATCCACCACCACCACCACCACCCCATCATCATCCGCATCTTTATTGGCATGACAAACAACAAGTGTGAGCACAAGCGGCATAACACAGAAGGGAAGCGTCTGGCCGGGTGGGGAAGGGTAATTGGGTGTCTATAGTGGTGACATGGAATTCAGCATAGCACAAACCGTCAGTGCTCTAGCATTGCTGTAGTGGTAGAGAGTTCGCGCTGTAAGTAGCAGTAGTGGTGCGTCGTCGTCGTCGTGGTCGTCGTTGTTGCACCGCTGCTGGAGAAACACCACCACCGTGTACGGTGGAAAGAGCCACAAAGCAAGCACCAGTGCCTGTTTGCCCGAAGGCACACCACACAATTTTCCAGCGAAGGGATGGATGGTTGAGATTCACGTTTTTTGCTTTATTTCGCGATCGGTGATGCTGATGATGACGATCATCATCATCGTTATTACCGTCGGTTAGTGTTATGATTATGTATATGTCTTTCAGCACGCGGGAAGTGCATTGCTAGGCGAGAAGAAAATAGATACACACAAAACCGGGAAATAAATCGACCGGAGTTGAGTTCGAAACCCTGCGCGACTACGACTACGATACCACGGTTGTTGTTTTTTTGCTCATTGGTGGCATGTGGTGCGTTTCGTTGTTTGTAGCCAGCTAGTGTGTAATTGTGATCGTGTGGTTTGTTCTGTTTTTTTTTTCGCCTATGATCCAAGGGAAGAAGGAAGAAAAATAGTAATAATAGATGATTGTGTAGGCTAGTGAAGCAGAAACGGGTGATTCTATCCATTTGTGCAGTCGATTGTCTGTCTACATACAGAACAGCGAAAAGAAAAATAAGGAAGGCAAAGTTTCGCGCGAAGAAAAAGCGCGTTTGTGTGTGTGGTGTGATAATCCAAAAAGTGCAGCCATTGTTCGATAAGTAAGCCACCAGTGGTGTGTGTGTGTGTGTGTGTGTAGCTTATCCGATACGATCGATAAGCTCTGGCCACAGTTTAACCGCGGTGCTCCGTTTCACCTTCATCATCCGGCTTCCTTGGCGGAGATCGTATCACTAATGTTTCGCCGCCGACGACGACGTTGGGGCGAGATCGTTTCGTAGACCGCCGTGTGCGGATAGTGTATGATAGTCTTGTGAATGAGAAGAAGCGGTGGATCCAGCATAGAGTCAGTGCCAGCCAGCCAGCCAGCTAGCCAAACCGAATTTGATCCTTTTCGGTCACGATCGGAACGCAGGCGACCAAACATCAGTCCGTCATCAGCACGGACAGCAGAACCGGTACGATGAACAAGCTGGAGTACTCGCGGCGCAATGGCACGCAAAAGATCCGGATTACAAGTAAGTATTGTACAGCGAGAAAATTCGCAACATACTAAATACGTTAGCAAACAAGTATCCTACCATTAGCCTAACAGGTCGAATTTTGTAACGCTTTTAATATGACACAAAACACACCTTCATTGTGTCATCAGGTCACATTCGCATTCAACCGATGTCTGCATTCACACATCTTCTTTCGAACGTACCTTTTCCATTCAACAAAAACAGACACTCTACGAGCGAACGTTTGTGTGCGTGCTGCATAATATATGAAGCTCTATCGTACAGTGCGTAACTAAACTATGTAAACACCTGTCGTTGTGCGAATACAAATTAGTATGAATAATAAAGCAAAACTTCCTTTTTCTGGGACATTAGTTGTTTTTAGGATTTTGTTGAAAATACAAGATTTTTTCTTTTGAAAATTACACGTTGCTTTTTCGCTTCCCCTAAAGGGTACAAAATAGCTGTATAAAAATGAGCACAGCGAAGAAAAATTAAATAAAATACATAAATTAGTAAAAATAATACTAAACTGTTGGTATTAAATTCTAGGCGATTTTTTAAATTAATGTCTCAAAACATATTTTAATGCTAATGTAGACGACAGAAGTAAAGGTTAACAAATGACTTTTAGTTGTGTGATTGTACCCTTCCCTATGACGTTAAACGGGAGCATTAATTGTGTAACAGACTGTCGACCACCGGTCTAGGACAAGACAACTTTACCGGTCAAGAAAAGACAAGATCATGTTCCTCGGCTCGTCGATCAGTGATCGGACGATACCAGTACATACACAAACACACACGCGGGCAAAATGCTGTCGAACGCTGTAATTACGGGCGCTTTTGGGCCGGATGAAGGCGATCATGTTTCCAGGTACCGTCGCCAGTTCCAGGTATCCGAGAACGGAGGATAACGATTCCCCGTGTCCGTAGCACGCAGCGGGAAAAGAAAGGAAACATGTTATATCGTCCTTTTTAACTTAAAAACACACATCCACACAGCGAGCGGCTGGAATGATACCATTTGCGAATGGAACGACCGTACAGAATGGAGACGAGCGTAGAGAAGCATGATTTTTTTTTTTCGGTTGTCTTGTCCCTTTTTGTCCGTGTCCGTGGCTCCTGCCGGGAACGGTATTTGTGGGTTTGTCCGCACTGAAGGAATTTTCGAATTCTTCACTGTCGTGTGGAGTTTTTGGAGTCCACAAAAATATGCTACGTTTGAAGTTTTAATATTTATGCACCGGTGTATGGTATACGGTTGGCTTTTATTTTGGGATTCATGACCGTATGGGGTTTTGCTTTGTGTGAAAATATTCGCTAGTAAGTAGATAAATGCTGAGACAGTACAGGAATTCACCAATTTGGCTTGTTCTGGTTGGGACTGAAAGCTTAGATATTGCTGTTGGGAATTAAAAATCATTTTTACCACTAATTTATTTGCCTATCGGATTAATGTGGTCCTTATAGAAATTCAATTTCCATGCTTTTTTTCATATTATTGCACATTTATCGTTAGTGTTTTTAATGAATTATTATAAAAGTATAATGTTTTGCTCATTTAATTATATTTATATCGCATAAATATATTCGCTGCATCACACTAATTGTACCCTTTTTTACCACTTTACTTTCAGTTCTCTGCGCCCGTAATCTGGCCCGGAAAGACTTGTTCCGTAAGTTTGTTGGTTTAGCTATCAAGGAAGGAAGAAGAAACAAAATTAGCATTCTCCCCATTCTCAATGATGCCGGTGGGCGGGGGTGCGTGTATTATTTTATGGTATTCGTTTTTAGCTCAGCTTCTGGATTCAAAAACCACCCACCAACCTCCCGTGGCGATTGCAATAAGCGTGTACGTGAAATTGTGTCATCTCATAGAGCGGCAATCGCCCACCGAACGAATTGTGGCAGAGCATTATTGTTGTGGTAGCCACCGGGCGCGTTCCACGATGGAATGTTATCTGTGCGAATACAGCTTCCGCTTTCATTTTCTTCCGCTTTGCATCCTCATTGTCACAACCGAGTAGCAACAATACCTGCTCAAAAGCTTGCAAGAAGGAACGCCACCAAGAAGGAAGTTGGTTGGATGGGAAATAGCTTTTCTCTCTTCATGTGTTTTTTTTTTGCATTTTTGTGGAGGGAAAAGCCAACACGTGCACAGCCACCGGTGGCGAGGTGGTTTTCCTTTTGTCGAAACGATAAATGGGGACATTTTTCGCATAGATGAAGATAACTTCATCTTCGGAAGCGGTGCATTGACAATGGCGCACAACACACATTCTTGGGCGCGGGCGGTCGGTGCCATGTTCTTCCAACTTGTCATCGGCTGTGCTGCCAGCATGGTTTTTGAAGTTCTTGGTGTTTTGTGGAGCACTTTGGATGGAAAAGATTCCTGCTTGAAAAATTTCTTTCCCGATTGTTGTGACTGCTCCTTCGTATTTGGAGCGATTTAAAGATGAAACGATTCTGCATTGAAATAAACATTTAATTTCCTGCGATCAAAATCTGAAAAATCTTTCACTGATGCAATGTAGTTGTCACCGGTATCATCTATAAAAAAGCACAGAAAAAAAAATCGACTTTCATTTGCAGGTGTTGATCATCGAACAAAAAGCGGAAATCCATATTCATTGCGTTCAATTTCCCCGTTGGCGTGTAACGGTTCGCGAAGCATAAAATCAAATGACCAAATGCACCCGCGTGCACCCGCGTGCAAGGCCCGGGCGATCATTCAACCTCTCGTTCGCACGTGAAATGAAAAACGGTTTTCACTGAACCTCGTGAACAGCTTTGCAAGAAGTGGAGGGAAACCGCATGGTGGTGAGGCGGTTAGGGTGCGTTTCGATGTTACTACGAACCATAATCCGTGCAATTGTAAAATTCGCTAATGATTTAACTTCAGGCGTATCGTTTTTTTGGTTTTTGCACTGATTTTTAAGCGATTATTTGTTTTTCAACTTCCAAATTTGATTTATTATTTATTATTATTTTATGATGTACATGATGCCTTTACCGAATCAGTCCTGTTTTGCTTTAGCTTGCTTGTTTTGTTATGCCACCCGAAAAGTGTTATTGCAAAATCGGTATGAAAAAATTCGGCCATAAATTTGCAATGCATGATATTGCTTTGAGTTTGCTAATTCATTAAAGCTGGTTTTGGTCCACAAATTACTCTCCGGAGATTCTCCGGGGTTTTTTGTTCGATTCCTGAAATTTTGTGACTGTTGATGTTTTTAATTTTCACGCTTGAATAAATTCTTTCCAACACGAATCACGAACGGTTGGATATGTAAATGCAGCTATTTGCAATCACAACACATTTGTACCTGCGTCCAAGGTTTTGCCAACTTTATCTATCATCCGATACACTTACGACCTTCCCATGATACAATCGTTTCGTGGTAAAGTTACGCTTTAAGCGACGGCTTAAAGGAGATCATATTTAAGCGATCCATCGCTAACCATTCCATCCATTCCAGCTGTTGCACAAATCGATCAACCTTGTGCATTTTATTATGGTACGGGCTGAAAGCGAAAAGAAAAAAGAGTACAGGCAGCTTTTTAATAGCTGTCTAGCGGCGGATTTTTTATGCTGCAACGGCCAAGCGGCAGCTTAATTTTTTGCAATTTTTACTACCAAGGTCACGAACGTTTGACGGATTAATTGCGCTGCACACCAAACAAAACAAAACAAAACCAAAAAAAAAGGCAGCAGCTTCGTTGGCCACAACCCATCGCCATATACCATCGGTTCGGTGAAGGAGGAATAATGTACGTTATCGTTTCGATCTCGGATAAATTTTCAGTTTCAACGCCAACCAACCGTGTAACGATCGCGAACAAGCGTTAGGAAGGGTACGCTTTTCCGAGCTGTTGGTGCGTGTTGGTTGGTGCAATGTTTGATGTGTGTGTGTGTGTGTGTTTTGCTGTAATAGTTTGGAATGTTAAAATGGGGAAATAAACTTAGATTGTGCTTGTAATGAACACATCGATCAAATCGGTAGCGCTTTTTGATGTTGCTCGAAGCAGACAACTTATTACAGGTGCTAATAAAACTGTAGATTGTTATGTGTACTATCGCGGAAATAGTTTAATCATGAATAGCTCAAGGCTCTCCGTCAGGTGGCAAATTTTGCAGAAGATGGCAAAATATCAGTTCCAGTCATATGATCTTTAATCAGATATTTGAGTCGTATACAACATCACATCTACAGTGAAACTAGAAGAAATAGTGAGTTCCTTTGGACAAGCTGACTAGTTCTTTTTTATAGTGACAATTACATGTCTGATGGCGGATGTAAATCTCTCAATACCCTGCATCACCAACTCTCATCAGTTCTAGTTCAATGCCAAGTACCTTCTCGGTAGGGCATAGTATCGGCATCCTTAACACGTGACCCAACCATCGTATCTTTCTAGTTTTAGCCACTTTTGTCAGGATGTTCCCGGAGTCTAATGGAGGATTCACTACCATAACGAGCTCTGAAGTAGATTCGTCTGATGGGGTGATCTTGATAGTATTATAGGTGGTCACTACGGAGAGAGATCTGATCGACTTTAAATTGAAGTGAGTAGTGAGGCGCTTTTGTCAGCGATCCCAGGATGAAATTCCAGGAAAACTCTTAAGTTCTATGGAAATAATCTTGCCCAAGACTAGGTGAAGGTCACAGAAGCGTTAGGCAAATCGAAATTTGTATTACGAACTTAAGCTAATGCAGCGCATAAAACTCGTGATACTCTGTTGTGTTATTCATGTGATGAAAATGATACCGAACAACTCACTGAGTAGACTCGGTTAGTAGAACTCTTTTCAAACTGGAACTCGTTGTCCACCAAAAAACCGCCAAGAATTCATTGGTTTTATAGACGCAAGTGCTCGTTTGGTTTCGGTAAACACAATTTCTACAACACATATGTGAGGTTGATGTAATCGATAAAATTATTCGCCTCACGTACTTGTATTTAATTCGTGCGCAATTCACCTCCGAACGGAGATGATTCATCTGTCCTGTGGCAGCAGAATGGTTTTATCTTTGCCTCGCGCACACACACATCACCGGATCAACCTTTGATCGGGTGAGAATTCTTTTTTTTTTTCTTCTGTACTATTCCCATGCCTCAGGTTGTTGGACGAAGGTCGTACAGTGCGTACAGTGGGACCTCACGGCAGTGTGTGCCTCAAAGCCATGGCATGGCACTTTTTCGGGCTGGTGGTTAAATGAGTCCATCGTCCCACTCGGCGCACGATCATCGATGCCGGTGTGTGTGTGTGGCTTGCTTGATGGCGGTGTAAGATCAATGACTTTGATCGCGGCGAATTGTTCGAATGTCTTGTGCGCTAGGTAGAACCAAATGCAATATACGTTTTGCAGAACCAAGAAACTGCGGGAAACCGGTGTGGATGGTATGTGGTACGAGGAAATGAACTTTCGCCCATGGCGCCAACAGAGCGCCACGGTTTCGTGGGGTTCAGTTCCCGTTTGTATGGTTCTTTTTTTTTTGTTTTCATTATTTTTCACCGCGCTTGCTAATTTTAGTTCGCGCACATACAGCCGGTGTTGTTATTCGTCATCTTTGTCTCCCCCCAACCCAAACCAACGACGCCTTCGTAACTCCCCACCGTGCCGTCGTGTGCACTGGTATTACGATGCAAAAGGATATTATTATTGTTTGGCCAACTATAGGGGGGGCGAAGGATGGATGGTGCTGTTTGTTGCTTAAAGATCCCCGAGATCGTTGTGTTGGCAACAGGCAAAATAATGGTCAGGGTTTTGTTGTAGTTGTTGTTGTTGTTGTTGTTGTTGTTGAGGGTGATATGGAAGAAGAGAACCCCCTTTTTTATCAGACGATTTCGCCGTGCGCGGCGTTATCCGCCTATAGAGGTCCAGAGCACTGTCTTTATCGGTTTATTACTTTATCTCGTTTTGTGTTTTTTTTGCTTGCTTGCTTGCTTGTTTGCTTGCGTATTATCAGTAGCTTCAGTGATGATTGATTTTTTACTTCTATTTCTACCGCGTTCCATAGGCGAGTATCGCGCTTCTCCTTATCATAGCCAAGGCTATATGCAGGCCACCGTTTGCTGAAAGTACGCAATTTTGCGTAACGTTTTTTCTTGTTTCTTTACTCTCGAACGACAACGCGTCACTAACTGCCATTGACTTTTTTGTCATTTGATGCATCATCGGTGCATTGTAATGCGGCGAATAATGTTGCCGGCCACCGCCGACTCATGAATCACGAAGCACGTGTTGGGAGTGTATAAATATATGTTTGCTATAATAAGAACATTTTATAGCACCGAGCAATTTTTTCAAATTTAATTTAATTCCCTAAAGGACTCTCACCATTGTGTGTTTGCCCAAAAACTTGCCTGATTGGAATAATGTGAATCATTTTAGCACCGTTTTCCAAAAATGCTTTTTTCTGTTAGTGGCCAGCAAGCAAAGAATCCATTATCCCGGGGTTCCATGCTGGTTTTTTTTTATCTCCTCGCCCCCCAGTTTGTGCTGATTGTGCATTCTTTTTTCTCCACTCGCTCGGCAGTGTCCGCGATCAGGTCCCAACCGGCGGCGCAGGCACGGTCGGTTTTGCGATTTGTTCCGTTGCTGCACGGCATCCCGATGCCGATCTGTCCAATTAATTAGAGTTATGGCATTCCATTCGCTTGCCATAAATTCTCATTGCTGAGCAAACTCGGCGAGGCAACTGGCGGAGGACGGCGCTGTGATGTATGCAAGTTCGAGCCAACAAGGTCGGACACGGTCGGACGGTGCGTTATAAGCGGGGGACGGTGTTTAGTGGGCGAATGTTTTGTTGCGAGTTCTGTTTAGCTAAACGGTGGTTGCTGCTGGTGGCAAAAGATGCTGCTGCTGCACGGTGCCGGTCGCGCACTGTGCATATTTAAGGTTGCCGTTTTGTATTTTTTTTTGTTTGCTCGCGGCCCTCGTTCTCTCTGCGCTACAATGTGAAATGGCAAACGCACGATGGTGTTGCAGCGGCGTTTGAGGGATGATGATGGAGAATCGCTAAATTAATCTATTCACAGCTTGTGTGCTGTGCTCCAAATTTAAGTCCGAGCGGGTTTTCGTGTCCTCTCCGTAGCCGGAGCGCTCCCAATTCGAAAGGAAAACGGGTAACACTGACTCATACGGACACCCGCTCTGTATGCAACCATCAAACCAACGACGTTTTTGATGCTTTCCGATGCATTTGCATGTCTTTATTCCACCAGAAAAAGTGATTTTAAAAAATAAAATAAATTACAAAAAAAAAAAAACACGAAATAAGGGGGGGACCTTTGAATGTCCTCGTTTGGCACACAAGTCGGGCACGTATCTGTGTCCGCCGTCTAGACATTAGAACAACTCCCCATTGATGCTAGGGGAGAAATTCTGGATGTATGGGTGTGCGAAGAGGAAAAAGGGCAAACCAAAGTGGCACAAAAGGGGTTTAGACCAATCATGGTTTTTTTTTGGTCGCTCACAGCACTAGACACAACAGCCCAACACTGAGCTAAATTGCCAATGTCCTAGCGGTGGTTGATGCGTGCGTGGGAAGAACAGGTCATAAAAATAAGGACACCAGATCCGGGTATGGGCAATGGGGTCTAATTCATTTGAAAATTCTTCGTCCACATGTGGGGCATGGGATTGTTTAGTTTATGGAAGATTGCTGGACACCGTTAAACTACGAAAGACCTTGGCTTGAAGGACGACTTGGTTGGCGTCGGGGGGGATTCTTTATAGATTGAAATGATGTTGTTCGCATACGTTCAAATCAGATTAGATTGTTATAACACAATATCGATTATTGTTTGTTCAATTTTAGGTATTGATACAGCAGGTAGATATCCCCAACCCCAAAACATACGTGGTATTTTATATACGTTGGTATACAAATAAGCAGGTTTTTTTTTATTTAAAAATTGCTCAGTGATTTTATAGCGCAAAATTTAAGCAAAAAATATAATAATGGATTGCAAAATGTCTTAACATAAATTTGTTATAATTTTTGTTACTATTTTTTGTCAAACTATTATTTCAAATTGATGAAAATAATATCATGACCGAAGAAAAAAGTTGACTCTATAACAAATTGCATCAGCAGGAACTACCTGTACAGTTCGTACAAAATTTCATTATGCCCTGTTACCTGTACTATATATTTCATGCTATAATTTAATTTTCACTTTTTGCCACAATTATAGCAAATATTAAATTCAATTTCAAACATAAAGAAATATTGTTTTTTAAATCCTTTTTTATTACTATTGTTTTTGTCCTCTTTATCTCATGCTGTGAAAACCCCAATACCTACCGCCACACTCTGCAATTTGCCATTTGTTTGCCGACAGATGAGTAAGCCACTAGAAAAAGACCAGCGGAGCATCGGGATCGGGGTTTGGATGTTCGGGGTGTGTGTGTTTTTTTGGTTTTGGTTGCTTCCTTAGTATTTTTGGCATCCTTCTCGCGCGTTAGAAAGTGATCTTCTGCCGCCCCGGGTGACGATGCAGGCGGGCGGGTAGTAGCGGCGACGCCAAGACGCGCCCAGATCGCCACCCAGTAGCCTAGCCGCCGTNGTTCAATTTTGATAATTGATACAGGAGGTAGATATCCCTAACCCCAAAACATACGTGGTATTTTATATACCAGCAGATTTTTTATTTAAAAGTTGTAAGCAGATAGTAAGCAGATTTTTTATTTAAAAGTTGTACAAAATTGCTTATAGTGCAAAATTGTAGCAAAAATTATAATAATGGATTGCAAAATGTCTTTAAATAAATTTGTTATTGATTAAAATAATATCATGTCCGAAGAAAAAAGTTGACGCTATAACTTTCCAGTATAAACAAATTGCATCAGCATGAACTACCTGCACAGTGCGTACAAAATTTCATTATACCCTGTTACCTGTGCTATATCTTTCATGCTATAATTTAATTTTCACTTTTTGCCACAATTATAGCAAATATTAAATTCAATTTCAAACATAAAGAAATATTGTTTTTTAAATCCTTTTTTATTACTATTGTTTTTGTCCTCTTTATCTCATGCTGTGAAAACCCCAATACCTACCGCCACACTCTGCAATTTGCCATTTGTTTGCCGACAGATGAGTAAGCCACTAGAAAAAGACCAGCGGAGCATCGGGATCGGGGTTTGGATGTTCGGGGTGTGTGTGTTTTTTTGGTTTTGGTTGCTTCCTTAGTATTTTTGGCATCCTTCTCGCGCGTTAGAAAGTGATCTTCTGCCGCCCCGGGTGACGATGCAGGCGGGCGGGTAGTAGCGGCGACGCCAAGACGCGCCCAGATCGCCACCCAGTAGCCTAGCCGCCGTGGTGTTGGTGGTGGTGGTGGTGTCGGAAGCGCGCGCGCACTCCCCGCTCTGGTGTAATGTGTGGCCGCCTTAACAAGAGTGAGGGAAGGAATGAAAAATAAATTTTGCTAAGCGCCAGTGAAGCGCCACTGGCTGTCGTTTGTCGCCGCGACGTCGTCGTGCCTGCGAAACTGGTCCGCCCCATCAAGCCCGCCCGCCAGCTTCGTTTCCGAGGCACCAAATATATTCGACACCAACATCGTCATAGATTCTTCTGAGTGATGGCTGATGCTTCGAAAACAAGGGCACACGCCCCGGGGGGTGGTGAAGTTTGGCCGTATGCGGAATGCATGACACCAGCGTTCTTTACGCGATGTTTTCTTTTTCGCTCTCGGTTAATTCGGTAAAGTCGAGCTTCTTGCCGTTGGCGCTAAAGGATGTTGTTGTAATGGTTTTTTTTTCTTCACACTTTCTGTTTTGTTGTCCTTAGCGAGATATATCGAATAGACACAGATTTTGCTAGCAGAAAATTGACGATCGTACCAAAACGGCCGACCGATGATGTTGACGATGATATGGTACGGTATGGTGATGGGGTTTCGTACGTTACACTGATCCGGATCAGCAAGGGCAAAACCCGATGCTCGGTATAGGAAACGGAGACCGCAAACATTGGATAACAAGGATAACGGAAGAGGTGGCTGTGCAGTAGCAACAGTAATGCAATAAACCAAACGAATATATAATATCGTGCGGCTTTTGACGTGGTGCGTTTTTGTGAACCTCTCTGTGATGTGATGAGGTAATAATATCTTAACGGTTCGTCACGTTGTAGATCGGTTTATGGATTATAGACGCCGGGGCGGGTTATTTGCTTTCTTTTGAATCGTTTCTTTTCTACGGTGAGAAAAAACGACCGTTGTTGTTGTTGTTGTTTTTTGCTGTTCACTGTCGTCCACATTTGAAATGTGATCTCCTCCTCCGCGTGCTGCCCCCCCGCGGGGTATTTTGTTTATTTGACGCACGAATGTTTAATTGGCAAACCATGGTTATAAGCGTTTATGTAATAATTTACTTCCCAAAAGCGACTTTCATTGCCTTTGTTTCTTGTTGTTTTGTTTGCAATTTCCAATGTAAGTTTATGGGATTAATTATTAATTTGCAGCATTGTACAACGTACAAAGGACGGTTGTTAAATATTTACAAGCATCGCGAATGCAGTGTTAAGTAATTGGGAGTTTTTCTTAAACGTCATTACATTTGTTTTGTATATAAGTATTAAAAAAAATAAGGAAGGGTAATAAAAAGGGGGAACAATTGTTTCATTAATTTCGTTTACAAAAACGGATAAAAATAGAATATACAAAATAGAAAAAAAGTGATGGGAAAATGACAGGAACAGTATTCACCCTAATGGGGATTTAACGATGTAACTATCAACTAAGATTTTCAGCGATCATGATCTANAATATATAATATCGTGCGGCTTTTGACGTGGTGCGTTTTTGTGAACCTCTCTGTGATGTGATGAGGTAATAATATCTTAACGGTTCGTCACGTTGTAGATCGGTTTATGGATTATAGACGCCGGGGCGGGTTATTTGCTTTCTTTTGAATCGTTTCTTTTCTACGGTGAGAAAAAACGACCGTTGTTGTTGTTGTTGTTTTTTGCTGTTCACTGTCGTCCACATTTGAAATGTGATCTCCTCCTCCGCGTGCTGCCCCCCCGCGGGGTATTTTGTTTATTTGACGCACGAATGTTTAATTGGCAAACCATGGTTTGAAGCGTTTATGTAATAATTTACTTCCCAAAAGCGACTCCCATTCCTTTTGTTTCTTGTTGTTTTGTTTGCAATTTCCAATGTAAGTTTATGGGATTAATTATTAATTTGCAGCATTGTGCAACGTACAAAGGACGGTTGTTAAATATTTACAAGCATCGCGAATGCAGTGTTAAGTAATTGGGAGTTTTTTTTAAACGCCATTACATTTGTTTTGTATATAAGTATTAAAGAAAATAAGGAAGGGTAATAAAAAGGGGGAACAATTGTTTCATTAATTTCGTTTACAAAAACGGTGAAAAATAGAGCATACAAAATAGAAAAAAGTGATGGGAAAATGACAGGAACAGTATTCACCCTAATGGGGATTTAACGATGTAACTATCAACTAAGATTTTCAGCGATCATGATCTACTGCTGTTAATTTTTTTTAATTCTGTTTCTGAGTTATTTAGGTTAGTTAAAAGGTGTAGTCAAACTTTAGTTGATTATTAAGCTAGTTGAATCTTAAATAATAATCTAAAAAAAAACGATTTATGAATACAAATCAAATTGAACAAAATAATCTTGCGATATTTTTAATAAATAAATCGTTTAATAAACAATTAAAAACTAATACCTGACATCGGGTTAAAGTGACCTCCGTACAGTTGGTATACACAAACGTGTATACTATCTCCTCCCATCATCTTGCACACGTTCACCTGGCTAACATTAGTATATTTTTTCGTTTGTTTTCGTTTATAAATTTTGCACCATTTTCCTCTTAGCGGCAGTGCACGGCTCTGCTTTGGGGATTTCCTTCCAATGGATTGGGTTGGTTGGATGGAGGTTGGTTTGTTTATCGTACCTTCCACACTGCACCGATTCTAGCGCTCTGGGTTCAGCTCGTTTATTTAATTTCCTCCGCAACGAGCAATCACTTTCCGGCTCGGAATATGGAACGGCTGCCCGAACTCGCACGGCTCTACCGAATTATGATGATATGTGCCGCCACACTGGCCCTTTGTGCTTTGCGTATCATACGCTTGTCTCTGTGTGTGTTGCTGCTACTACAACACCACTGTGCGTCGTGTGTGTATCTCGTTAGTAGTGGCTGACTCCGGCGGCGAGTGACCAAGTTCGTGACGGTATGTTGACCGCGAATTTGGTGGGGTGATCAGTTGTGTGGACGGTGTTTTTTTTGCTTTCTTCTGGCGACTGTTCGAAAAAGGTGTGTGTGTGTGTGTGTTAATACTAACGGAAAATAACCCCTTTTCGGTGTGACGGGGCCTGCCGCTAAATGCTTCGCTCGGCGTGGCAAATGTGCGTGTGCAACACCGTGCCAAACATACAAAAAAAAAAACACTCACACCCGTTAAATGTTTCCTCCCCAATGCCCCCCAGGTAAGGACGGGGACGTGTGGCGGTGCGCGGAAGGAAAGCTAAACATGGTGCAGTATTTTTTTTTTGAATTTTTCAAACCATTTCACTGCTTCGTCAGACCTTGGAGTGGTGGGATGTGGTTGCTGTTTGGTGTGCCACTAGGGTTGAAACAATACGTTAGAAATCGCACAAAACTAATGCAAACTGTTCAGATACAGCGATGCACCAAATTAACGTCTCATATCGGGCGATTTTTGGCAATAAGTGTATAATATTTACGCTCGCAGCCGAGCTCCATTTTTTATCCCCCATTAAAAGAAACAGTATTTTGCTAATTTAATCAAGCGCAGTTCCGCGTCGTTGGTGATAGGAAAGCATAGTAATGTTGTCGTTTTACGAAAAGATATAAAAACAATGAAGAAATATGAATTGAGTAAAGCACAAGCGTACAGTGGTGGTCAGTGTAATATGGGCAGTGTATAATTTGCTCTATTTTACTTTTTGTTCCTGTTCTATTTTTAACTTATGAGTCGTTTTCTCATTCGATTGCATAGAAATGCATTAAAAATTTTAAATAATAATATAGACCATTTTTAGTTTAAATAAGACCATACGATCATCAAGAGGATCATCTTGAAATTCTGTTCAGGTCGATTGTTGGAAACAATATTATTTATACTGTATAGTTACTGAGTCGTCTTTTTCCATACTCGTCAAAGAATTTCGTGCGGTATTTGGAATCACACAAATATATAAACAAAAATTAAAATAAACATTTTTAAAATCTGACCATACGGTGTTGATTAATAATTAATATAATTTTTTTAAATGTTGTTATGAAAAGCCATAATTTTGTGCTATAAATTCATTGATTTGCTAAATTTTTAACCATACACATGAGAATCTACAGACTCAGTCAGGAATTCGTGCATTTTTGGAACTACCTGTAAATGATACCGATCTATCTAAAACCAACGTTTGACAATAAAAAGTTTAAATGGTTCGGTTGAGATGTAGTGGTATACGTTTTGTGGTATAAAGTCCGGTGCCTCTGGTATTATGCCATTCGTTCGGCTCCATTCTACATATTTTATGGCTTCGATCGGAGATTAAATCAACGATAATCCGACTAAAAAAAAGGTAGTGGGCATTACAAATCCCAAAAATATTTCAACAAACGTTTATAATAATGACTTATAGCTCCCTTTTTTTGGTGGACTGTCGTGGCGCTAAGGAATAGATTTATTTAATGATCTACTTGGAAAATCAAATCAAAAGATTAACAAAAAAACACACACGAACATCCACCGTGTCGCCTGCCCATGTGCCCCTGTGTTGGCGGTAGTTGCGATCATTGAGCGATCACCATAACGAAGCAAAAATTTGAAGAAAAAAAAAGTGAATTCTCGCAAAAGAATCCCTAGGTTTAGTGAGGGCGAAAAGAAGGAAAAAAAAAACAACAAAACAAGAAGAAAAATCTCCCCTCTTTAACGATCGAAAAACAAATCCACTTCTCACTAGTAAAGCTCTGCCGTGTGTGTGTTGCGTGAAGAGATTTGCGAGATTAAACCAATTTTTTTTTGTACACTTCCACCAGGGTGCCAACCATGCTGCTCCTGCCGACGTTATTATGTGATTTCTCTCTCTCTCTCTTTCTCTCTCTCTCTCATTCTTCTATTTCCTTTCCGTTTCGTTTAATCCTTTGCTCTTTGGCGCAATTTACGGCTTCCCCAATCAGCGCCACCGTCTAGAATGCCGCCGATCTTGATTTGCGGCTTATGATGCGATCGTACGCAACAAGGCAACAAACGCAACCACGATCGACGTGGTGTGGTGTGCGATAGACATGCGATGATATAAATCACCAACCAGCCAAGGAAATGAAAGGAGAAAGGGCAGGTGAACGAAACAAAAAAAATATATAAATAGAGGAAAGAAAAACATATTTGTAGTATCAAACTCCCAACGGACAGAAGGAAAGCACAAAAACAACAGTGCGTTCGATTATGTGCGAAACATTTTGAAGCATGATTCAGACATACGAGTGTGCATGATCAATTGTGGAATCGACCGCACCCCGGTCAGCAGTACGGATCTTGCTGTCTTCATTTCCTGCGCTCCCTATTCACTATTTACAGGGTTTCTCGTCGGCATTTTTTCGTACCATGTCTCTTATGGTGCAGTGGTGTTAACGGTCGCTTTGGACGGTGAAGATGATTCATTCACGGCAAAAAACGGTATTGGAATGCGTAGAGAGATTGAGCTTTCAGCGGTGTGCATAATCGGCATTTCAAGTGGTACCGCTCATTCAAAGATGATTTATTGCTCTATTTATCTGTTCTGTTGTGCGCGATGCTTATGTGCGATGATTTTCATATCTGTTTAATGCTACTGGAACAATATTTAGTACTTGTCGGTTTTATCATGTTATGCCTTTTTGTATGCTATTAATTGGTTTCCTTTTTCGCTTCTATGTTTTAGACAGTTCTGGAAATATTTGTCATTAGTGGCGCTATTGTTTTCCCTTGATGAAAATTCCATCACCGACAACGGGGGCAAATTGCATTGTCCTTCAACGTTGATGATGAGCCGTTCCATTTCTTGGCAGAAGACGACGCCAACCACAACTGAGATAGTCCTTGGAGGAGAATCTGATGAGCAACGTCAGTAGAAAAGAAAAGAAAAAATACACATTCTTGTTGAAAATGTAATGAAGAGATGAAACCAAACCAAACCAAACAAAAACAAAATCGAACCACAAGACCACACACCGTGCACAGTGCCCGTGTTCGTAAGATTGTCCAACGCAAAATGGAACAGAGAGACAGAGACACCATCAGTGAAGAAATGTCTTAACTGTTGTCCGCGCATAATCTGTGCTTGCTTTGTTTTTCGATTCGATTTGATTTGTTTTATGCGTTTCTTTGGCATCTTCTGCTAGAACAGCGAGCTGAGCTGCATAAGCAACAAAAAAAAAGCATAAGTTGTCGAAAAAATGTGTCTTCACAAAACAAACAAACAAAAAAACACACGCAAAAGATGCATTTGCTGACAGCGGACAAAAGGGAGAGGCATACGGGTCAATGATTACAAACATACAATTAGCAATTTGATTCATTTGATTTCATATTATTTTTTGTTTCTTGTTTTCTACTATCATGTTCTCATCTTGTGACGGGGTGTGACCCATTATGGGGTGGGTCATTATCGGTTTGGTTTGTTGTTGTTGTTTTCTTACTAAAAAAATTACTGCGCTTTAACATTTTCGGATTTGGGTTGATGATGTTATTTAAAAAAAAATTTAATTATTGTCAAATTTTTAATGTTCAAGGATTTGTTTTAAAGTTTAAAATAAATTACTAACATTACAGGGGTTTCATCGATCATACACATACAAACACAGTTAAATCCTGTCATTCGAGTTCAACATTATAAACTTTGCAAAGCAAATTTCATATGAAATTATTGAAAATTTATTCTCTTCAAAACACTCCCATCAACTGACACACTGAAAGCAACAGCTTCTGGAACTTTGTATCTCTTTGCATGCTTTTTTCAAATTAATGTTTGAAACTTGTCTATCGAACCCCGCCCTTTTGTTTCTCAATTGTTTGATAAATTTTTTGAACGACTGTTTGAAAATATGTACAAAAAAAAGTTGAAAAAATGTGAATCTTTTCCATGATAATGTAAAAGATATGATTTATTGCTGCCACATTTGTTTTGCTTCGATCGTTCCACTTTTCGAGGACCTCTGCTAAGGATGAAAGACACACATTAGTATCAAGTCCTTCTCACACCACCGCAGTGCTGTATGCCATGTGGCTTGGTGTAAATATAAAACCCCTTATAATTGGCACATTATTGACCGGTGGATTATTCAACGTTTCATGCCGGTCGGGATGTGGAGACACCCCCGGGTATGTGTGTGTGTGTTTGCATCATGACAAGCGAATGAATTGGCGCGACACCAGTCTCGTACATTTTGCGTCTTCATCCGTTGGGACGGTTGGTACTTTTTTTTTTGTTTGTTGTTTGGGACGGATGTCTCGGCGCCGGTATTTATTTTTTTTTGCTTCTGCCCATTTTGGGAAGCCCTTCTGTCCCGAATGTTTGCTGGATGTTAAACAGCAAGAAAAAAGGTTTCAATACGACACATTGGTACGAAGTATTCGACGGTTAGTTTGTAGAGTGTATACAGTACTGTTTTAAGTATATTTCATTTGGCATGTTTCATTTGGATAAGCTTGATTACCTTACTTTGTTATTGTGTTGATACAAATAAGTGCATTTTCACTACAGAACTGAACCCGGTGCTGTTTACTTGCATTCGTGACTGTTTTCCCCTTTTTTGTTCAACCGTAAGTACTGCAACGAGCTACTTGGCATTGGTATCTGGTTTTGCTCATGTTTGTACATTTTTTTCTTTCCTTCCTTTAACGGTTGCCAATCACTGTAATTCGTTGAAATGTAGAGTAAAAAAAAAGGTCACCTTCGTTGAACAACGCACAACCCAGACAACCACCCCAGACGATCATTTTCCGGTGGAGTGGAAAATTGTAATAAGCCACCCTCAAAGCATTTGCCCAAATCATTTCCCTAAAACAGCATCTCCAGGTGCTGGCCGTTTAGGCTCATTTGTGTTTGCATTATTATTGCATCCATTAAATTCAAACGCAAAGGTGAAAGGCGAGCCCAGCAACTCGATTCAATTCGATTTAGTAAATGTTGATATGATGATGATGGAAAACCTTAAATAACATATGAAGATATGACAGTACAATATGGTAAAAATGTTTCAATCAAGCTTTGCGCTTAATTAGCAATAACATTTGGAAAATGGCACGAAACGCTTACGATTATAATTATAATTGTAATTGATTTCCATTTTAAAATCAGATATGCGGCCCCGGATAATGCTTTCGTATCATTCCATTTCCTAGTACACACCCATCCCCATCCAATCCCATCCATACGGAAACTAGCGGTCAGAGGCAACGAAACCTTCACTAAACCGCCCACTCGATAAGCCCACTACACGGCGGGGTTTGGCGTGCGTGAGAAAGTACACGAGCCGGTGGCCAGTTGGGCTGAACAAAAAAAAAAAAATGAAATTAAAATTATCATTAGCGCCACTGCCGTTTTGTGGGGAACGGATGGTGTGTGGGTGAGATGTGTACGGTGAATGGATGGGCACACTGCCTGCCACCCTCGAACGGTCGTTGATCGAATCGGCCACGCGAATCGAACCTCGGAACACCAGGAAGAACTTCGATTGAGCACCCACTGGAGTCGCTTTTTCAGATTGATAAGTATGCAGAATTCACTCGGCGTTGCATTGGGTGCAACCCCGGCAACGGTCATACGCATTTAATATAATTTTCATCCATCTAGAATGATTGATTTATTGCTCTGTGTCTTTGCTCTTCAATTGTTGTTTGCACAGCTCAGCTAATTCAAATGAATTTACTATAGGGCTAATTCCGCTTCACACACATTGCTCCCCCTTGTTATCGTTCGCGTCTGGGGGACTGTGTCTGTTCCGTACACTCATCAATTCACGCATAATAAATCAAAATCGCTACATACAATTGGCGGATTGCATGTGGCGATGGATTTGATTATAAAAGGGCTCGTTTCATACGGCATCTATACAGCTCTAAAAAAGAGAGAGAAAGAGAGAGAAAGAGAGAGAGAGANGCGTCGTTGGTGATAGGAAAGCATAGTAATGTTGTCGTTTTACGAAAAGATATAAAAACAATGAAGAAATATGAATTGAGTAAAGCACAAGCGTACAGTGGTGGTCAGTGTAATATGGGCAGTGTATAATTTGCTCTATTTTACTTTTTGTTCCTGTTCTATTTTTAACTTATGAGTCGTTTTCTCATTCGATTGCATAGAAATGCATTAAAAATTTTAAATAATAATATAGACCATTTTTAGTTTAAATAAGACCATACGATCATCAAGAGGATCATCTTGAAATTCTGTTCAGGTCGATTGTTGGAAACAATATTATTTATACTGTATAGTTACTGAGTCGTCTTTTTCCATACTCGTCAAA
Source organism: Anopheles rivulorum (assembly GCA_018908115.1). Taxonomy (NCBI): domain Eukaryota; kingdom Metazoa; phylum Arthropoda; class Insecta; order Diptera; family Culicidae; genus Anopheles; species Anopheles rivulorum. The sequence continues at coordinate 16,009,355 of STHB01000010.1, forward strand.
GAATTTCGTGCGGTATTTGGAATCACACAAATATATAAACAAAAATTAAAATAAACATTTTTAAAATCTGACCATACGGTGTTGATTAATAATTAATATAATTTTTTTAAATGTTGTTATGAAAAGCCATAATTTTGTGCTATAAATTCATTGATTTGCTAAATTTTTAACCATACACATGAGAATCTACAGACTCAGTCAGGAATTCGTGCATTTTTGGAACTACCTGTAAATGATACCGATCTATCTAAAACCAACGTTTGACAATAAAAAGTTTAAATGGTTCGGTTGAGATGTAGTGGTATACGTTTTGTGGTATAAAGTCCGGTGCCTCTAGTATTATACCATTCGTTAGGCTCCATTCTACATATTTTATGGCTTCGATCGGAGATTAAATCAACGATAATCCGACTAAAAAAAGGTAGTGGGCATTACATATCCCAAAAATATTTGAACAAACGTTTATAATAATGACTTATAGCTCCTTTTTTTTGGTGAACTGTCGTGGCGCTAAGGAATAGATTTATTTAATGATCTACTTGGAAAATGAAATCAAAAGATTAACAAAAAAAAACACGCGAACATCCACCGTGTCGCCTGCCCATGTGCCCCTGTGTTGGCGGTAGTTGCGATCATTGAGCGATCACCATAACGAAGCAAAAATTTGAAGAAAAAAAGTGTATTCTCGCAAAAGAATCCCTAGGTTTAGTGAGGGCGAAAAGAAGGAAAAAAACAACAAAACAAGAAGAAAAATCCCTCCTCTTTAACGATCGAAAAACAAATCCACTTCTCACTAGTAAAGCTCTGCCGTGTGTGTGTGTGTTGCGTGAAGAGATTTGCGAGATTAAACCAAATTTTTTTTTGTACACTTCCACCAGGGTGCCAACCATGCTGCTCCTGCCGACGTTATTATGTGATTTTTTTCTCTCTCTCTCTCTCTCTCTCTCTCTCTCATTCTTCTATTTCCTTTCCGTTTCGTTTAATCCTTTGCTCTTTGGCGCAATTTACGGCTTCCCCAATCAGCGCCACCGTCTAGAATGCCGCCGATCTTGATTTGCGGCTTATGATGCGATCGTACGCAACAAGGCAACAAACGCAACCACGATCGACGTGGTGTGGTGTGCGATAGACATGCGATGATATAAATCACCAACCAGCCAAGGAAATGAAAGGAGAAAGGGCAGGTGAACGAAACAAAAAATATATATATATATAGAGGAAAGAAAACATATTTGTAGTATCAAACTCCCAACGGACAGAAGGAAAGCACAAAAACAACAGTGCGTTCGATTATGTGCGAAACATTTTGAAGCATGATTCAGACATACGAGTGTGCATGATCAATTGTGGAATCGACCGCGCCCCGGTCAGCAGTACGGATCTTGCTGTCTTCATTTCCTGCGCTCCCTTTTCACTATTTACAGGGTTTCTCGTCGGCATTTTTTCGTACCATGTCTCTTATGGTGCAGTGGTGAAGATGATTCATTCACGGCAAAAACGGTATTGGTATGCGTAGAGAGATTGAGCTTTCAGCGGTGTGCATAATCGGCATTTCAAGTGGTACCGCTCATTCAAAGATGATTTATTGCTCTATTTATCTGTTCTGTTGTGCGCGATGCTTATGTGCGAAGATTTTCATATCTGTTTAATGCTACTGGAACAATATTTAGCACTTGTCGGTTTTATCATTTTATGCCTTTTTGTATGGTATTAATTGGTTTCCTTTTTCGCATCTATGTTTTAGACAGTTTTGGAAATATTTGTCATTAGTGGCCCTATTGTTTTCCCTTGATGAAAATTCCATCACCGACAACGGGGGCAAATTGCATTGTCCTTCAACGTTGATGATGAGCCGTTCCATTTCTTGGCAGAAGACGACGTCAACCACAACTGAGATAGTCCTTGGAGGAGAATCTGATGAGCAACGTCAGTAGAAAAGAAAAGAAAAAATACACATTCTTGTTGAAAATGTAATGAAGAGATGAAACCAAACCAAACCAAACAAAAACAAAATCGACAGACCACAAGACCACACACCGTGCACAGTGCCCGTGTTCGTAAGATTGTCCAACGCAAAATGGAACAGAGAGACAGAGACACCATCAGTGAAGAAATGTCTTAACTGTTGTCCGCGCATAATCTGTGCTTGCTTTGTTTTTCGATTCGATTTGATTTGTTTTATGCGTTTCTTTGGCATCTTCTGCTAGAACAGCGAGCTGAGCTGCATAAGCAACAAAAAAAAATCATAAGTTGTCGAAAAAATGTGTCTTCACAAAACAAACAAAAAAAAAAAACACACGCAAAAGATGCATTTGCTGACAGCGGACAAAAGGGAGAGGCATACGGGTCAATAATTACAAACATACAATTAGCAATTTGATTCATTTGATTTCATGTTATTTTTTGTTTGTTGTTTCCTACTATCATGTTCTCATCTTGTGACGGGGTGTGACCGATTATGGCGTGGGTCATTATCGGTTTGGTTTGTTGTTGTTGTTTTCTTACTCAAAAAATTACTGCGCTTTAACATTTTCGGATTTGGGTTGATGATGTTATTTAAAAAAAATGGAATTATAGTCAAATTTTTAATGTTCAAGGATTTGTTTTAAAGCTTAAAATAAATTACTCACATTACAGGGGTTTCATCGATCAATACAAACACAGTTGAATCCTGTCATTCGAGTTCAACATTATAAACTTTGCGAAGGAAATTTCATATAAAATTATTGGAAATTTATTCTCTTTAAAACACTCTCATCAACTGACACACTTAAAGCAACATCTTCTGGAACTTTGGATCTCTTCGCATCCTTTTTTCAAATTATTGTTTGAAACTTGTCTATCGAACCCTGCATTTTTTTTCTCAATTGTTTGATAAATTTTTTGAACGACTGTTTGAAAATATGTACAAAAAAAAGTTGAAAAAATGTGAATCTTTTTCATGATAATGTAAAAGATATGATTTATTGCTGCCACATTTGTTTTGCTTCGATCGTTCCACTTTTCGAGGATCTCTGCTAAGGATGGGAGACACACATTAGTATCAAGTCCTTCTCACACCACCGCAGTGTTGTGTGCCATGTGGCTCGGTGTAAATATAAAACCCCTTATAATTGGCACATTATTGACCGGTGGATTATTCAACGTTTCATGCCGACCGGGATGTGGAGACACCCCCGGGTATGTGTGTGTGTGTGTGTGCTTCATGACGAGCGAATGAATTGGCGCGACACCAGTCTCGTACATTTTGCGTCTTCATCCGTTGGGACGGTTGGTTCTTTTTTTTTTTGTTTGTTGTTTGGGACGGATGTCTCGGCGCCGGTATTTATCTTTTTTTTTTTTGCTTCTGCCCATTTTGGGAAGCCCTTCTGTCCCGAATGTTTGCTGGATGTTAAACAGCAAGAAAAAAGGTTTCAATGCGACACATTGGTACGAAGTATTCGACGGTTAGTTTGTTGTGTGTATGTAGTAGTGTTTTAAGTATATTAAATGTTTTTAATTTAAATAAAAGGTAATAAGGCATGTTTTACTTGGTATAAGCTTGATTACCTTACTTTGTTATTGTGTTGATACAAATAAGTGCATTTTCACTACAGAACTGAACCCGGTGCTGTTTACTTGCATTCGTGACTGTTTTCCCCTTTTTTGTTCCACCGTAAGTACTGCAACGAGCTACTTGGCATTGGTATCTGGTTTTGCTCATGTTTGTACATTTTTTTCTCTCCTTCCTTTAACGGTTGCCAATCACTGTAATTCGTTGAAATGTAGAGTAAAAAAAAAAACGGTCACCTTCGTTGAACAGCACACAACCCAGACAACCACCCCAGACGATCATTTTCCGTTGGAGTGGAAAATTGTAATAAGCTGCCCTCAAAGCATTTGCCCAAATCATTTCCCTAAAACAGCATCTCCAGGTGCTGGCCGTCTAGGCTCATTTGTGTTTGCATTATTATTGCATCGATTAAATTCAAACGCAAAGGTGAAAGGCGAGCCAGCAACTCGATTCAATTCGATTTAGTAAATGTTGATATGATGATGATGGAAAACCTTAAATAACATATGAAGATATGACAATACAATATGGTAAAAATGTTTCAATCAAACTATGCGCTTAATTAGCAATAACATTTGGAAAATGGCACGAAACGAAATGCTTACGATTATAATTATAATTGTAATTGATTTCCATTTTAAAATCAGATATGAGGCCCCGGATAATGCTTTCGTATCATTCCATTTCCTAGTACACACCCATCCTCATCCAATCCCATCCATACGGAAACTAGCGGTCAGAAGCAACGAAACCTTCACTAAACCGCCCACTCGATAAGCCCACTACACGGCGGGGTTGGCGTGCGTGAGAAAGTACACGAGCCGGTGGCCAGTTGGGCAGAACAAAAAAGAAAAAAAATGAAATTAAAATTATCATTAGCGCCACTGCCGTTTTGTGAGGAACGGACCGGTGTGTGGGTGAGATGTGTACGGTGAATGGATGGGCACACTGCCTGCCACCCTCCAACGGTCGTTGATCGAATCGGCCACGCGAATCGAACCTCGGAACACCAGGAAGAACTTCGATTGAGCACCCACTCGAGTCGCTTTTTCAGATTGATAAGTATGCAGAATTCACTCGGCGTTGCATTGGGTGCAACCCCGGCAACGGTCATACGCATTTAATATAATTTTCATCCATCTAGAATGATTGATTTATTGCTCTGTGTCTCTGCTCTTCAATTATTGTTTGCACAGCTCAGCTAATTCAAATGAATTTACTATAGGGCTAATTCCGCTTCACACACATTGCACCCCCTTGTTATCATTCGCGTCTGGGGGACTGTGTCTGTTCCGTACACTCATCAATTCACGCATAATAAATCAAAATCGCTACATACAATTGGCGGATTGCATGTGGCGATGGATTTGATTATAAAAGGGCTCGTTTCATACGGCATCTATACAGCTCTAAAAAAGAGAGAGAAAGAGAGAGAAAGAGAGAGAGAGAAAAAAACACGCACACCTAATGTTCCACCTAATATGCCAAGTTCTCAATGCCGTGTTTGATGTTTCGTTTGTTCGAGATTCATCATCATCGCCAGCGGAATTACCATTTGCTAAACCTGCTGACCCTTTCCATGGAACACGTGAAACCGTTAGTCGGTGCTATTACTGAACTCTGCTCTTGGTGCTGCTGGCGCTTTTTTTTTTTTGATGACTTTGCGCTTGATTATCACCCCCGGGACGCGGGGTGCTGTGTCCGGTCATGCAATCATCTTGCTCGAATGCGGAACAATAATTCCAGCACGCATTGTTAACGGCCACACTGTGCCGGGTAGTAGAATGATCATTCATTTAGGTGATCAGTGGTGGATTGATTCATGGCAAATTTAAAACGTTTGGAACACAAGATCATCACCCGTTTGACACTTGGATTCCCTGGTTTCGGTGTTCCACTTGACACGCGTGAGAGCTTGTTCGGCCTCGATGAAAGCTTTCCGTTTAAACGAATTGTTTTAAATTTGAATTTTCTGGTCCTAAATGGTGGTTTGTGTTTATTTAATTGTGAACGATACAGTAAAGGGCAATTCAACTACGTGACTAGGCGACAATATTTTCCATTTTTGACATGCGCTTTCTACTTCTATGAACAATGTATCAATCAGATAGGAACATTTGTATATTTTATTTTCTTTTTTTTTATAGCCTCATGTTTTTAATAAAACAATTTCCAAGTTTACCATTTTTATAATGATAAAATTTGCCATTTTGGTATGAATTGATTTTTTCAAAATTTGTTTCGATATTTTGTTTATCTTTTATGATATGTTTTGGCTATTGATGTTTAAACAGCAAACATTTTCTGTTAGTGACCTTGTTTATATTCACTTATGTTATATTTCGAAATTCGTACAAAATTCTCATGCAAAAATGTATATAATTCTTAGCAAAAAATTATACGAACACTATGATAAAAGCGTTTTTTATTTTTTATTTTATGTAACACTAAAAACTGTTTTACTTTCAAAAATAGCAATGGCAGACAATACATTTGAATGTACTACTAGTGAAAGTATACTAAGAATTCCTTTAAATGAAGCTTCTCCTAGAAGAAAAAGCAAAATAACGTTTTGAGAACATCAGACGTAATAAGTAATTCCAATCTTTACAACAATGTAACAGCAGAAATCATATACAAATGTTGCAAAAAGATGATGTATCGTTCACCCCATGGATGGACAGGCGACACAGACGTTCAATAGTGCACCGAACCGCTCATACACAAATCCCCAGCAGAAGCAGAGGATAATGTAACACTACCCTCTGCACTGCTCTGGGTAGCTAGTAACTGGGTGAAATTGGTTTACCACGCGAAGAACCACAACGAATTCGCACTAAAACTGACCCGTTTGCCCGCATCCCTCGCCCGACGACCATCCATGTTGTGGTCGTGGCGTTTGCGGATAACGAGATATGGTGTTGAAGCGGATTAAAGTTGCAAAAACAGTGCCCTAAATAAGTAGTCCATCCCTCCCCGATGGCCCGGGTCTTCTGTTACGGGTATCTGTTACGGGTCAGAGGTTGGTTAAAGGTGCCGGAATGAGGGAGGAAGGGGAGAAAGGAGAGGGTGGTTTTTTGGTGGATGGGTTTATGTATATATTATTATCCACCTGAAATCGCTCGGAATCGTTACACTTGCTGCTGCTGCTCAGTAGCCCAGACAGACATACACACATACACTCACGCACACACACAGTGCCAGTAGGTCAGACGTGCCGTTTAGTAGAGATGGGTGAGTTTGAAAGTTTTCCAGCATCGGGTTGGGTTTTGTTGTTGGGATTTCTGGAACTAGTGGCACCAGCAGTGTGAGTGGCGAGAAGGTGGAATATTTAACGAACCGTAGTTGGAGCATGAACGCACATACATACACACACACCGTATATACCATCCCTTTCCCACCTCCACTCAATGCGGATTCCGCGTGTCCCTCCACTTTAACACGACATCTCATCCCACTTGACGCACTGCAGCACCATCGGTTGGCCGACATTGTCCAAGAATCGCACCCTCAAAGAGAGTCATCATCACACGGTCTACGCCAGTTGGTGGTGGCAGATGGGAGGGACTTTCTGACTTTACAGTGTACCCAATGGCCCTTGCCCCGTTGTTAGTCGCGCCACCGGGTTCCAGTAACGGTTGGATGGTGATATTGTACAGGTTCTGGACGCTGGATCTCTCACACCATTCGGATGCCGTTTCGTTCTGCACGGACGACTCTTTGTGCAGCATCGCCAATTGATATTCAGGCTCCTCCGGTCCTACTTTTCCCTTCCCCAAAAAGTACACACAAAAGCGCATAGAAATGCAAAAGAAAAGGTGCATTATGTGTATATATATACATGGTGGCAGTGTCTCCTGGGGGTTGGTTCTCATATGTGCTGCTGTATAGGGATTCCTTTTCAATTTCGATGCTCTATTATAATAGTGATGGTGGTGGTAGAGATCTTAAGCTCAGGGAGAGAAAGTTGGGGATATGTGTTTTGGGAGAACTGAAAAAAGAACTTTTTTTTTTTTTGGATTGGGAAAACTTTTGGCATTTTCCACTGCCATCAAATCGTACACGAAGGAAAGGACGGTGGAACAAGTGGGATGGTTTGGTGGTACTTAATTAACTTTCGCTTTTCTTTTTCTTCTCTAAGCTTGGGAGCTTTGGCAAAACTAATAGCTCTTTGTGTCATGGTGGTGTCCCTGCACTCGTTGCAGTGTGGTGAACTTTACTGGGTGAACGTGTGTGAACTTAGCGATTAAAACAAGGAAAAAAACCCCGAATTCCTACAAGTGCTGCTTCCAAAATTTCAACCAAATTCCAGGTCCCATCCTATGGGGAGGTACTACACGTCGTAAAATGTGTGAGAAAGAGGGAGCGAAAGAGGGAAAGAGAGCATTAGAAAGTGATAATGTTTTATGCTGCAGTTACCTCATAACGTTCATTTGTTTGCTGTCGCTACTCTCAAGGCATTACGTTTCTGCTAAATCTTTTAAATAATTTACATAATTGTTATTATCGCGGTTAAGCTACTGATGGGTGTTTAGTATTTAAGTCATTATATTGTAAATTACTTAATGTACATCGTTTATTGGGTTTTTGTTTTAATCGGGTGTCTGTTTATTCGTGCTGCTCGTGAATTTGACATTTGTTAGTGTCATATTTGACATGCATAGTGGAACGCCACTTATCCGGGCGCTATTTAATCGTGGTGTTTGATTATCCGTGCTGGTCAGAAATGACAGTTAGAGAGACCGATGAGCACAGATAATCGGTGTACCACAGTAAACTCCAAAGTTGACGACAAAAAATGGTCCAAGTTCCAATTAAAATTTTATAAAATACACATATTACCAGATATGACTATTTGTCCATGTTATACACTTACCTGGTGCTCAAGACTCAATGAGCACGAATAACCGGCAA
>STHB01000010.1:16017900-16044136 GCA_018908115.1 Anopheles rivulorum
AACAAATTTGTCACCATTAAATAACCGATCTTTTGCTCGCCAATTCCAATCTCCCCCAGCCAGTTTTGTAACATGCGATGCAGGAAATGTACAACAAACCATTATTGTGTAATGTAATGCCTCGCTGCAGCCATTGAATGCCCGTAACCCAATCATTGTCCATTAATAGAAACGAATTAGGCTCATATCAAAAGACGCATCAGAGCACCATAAACACACACAAACACACTGAAGAGAATCGTGCCTGACTCGTGCCTGCTTCCGCGTACGTGACGCAGATTTTGTATCCAGCGTATCGCCGTACTCTTAAGTGCGAGTGTGTGCAAGCGGCGTAAGTCACTCGTTACAGTGACACATTTGCTGTTTGTCTTTTCCCTTCCGGGAGGGGAGGGGGGGGGGAAGACCCTGTGCCAAGAGCTAACAGTGGCCAATTGACAATCGACTACCATAGTTAATTTGGGCCACGATGCGCCTCGCCGACCATCGTGTCTCATATCACGCTGTGAGCCTGCGAGTGCCTCTGGTGCCGGCCGAACCGTTACAGTCTTCAAGTAGTAGCCTAACGTACTTCTCCCGTCTGCGTCATTTCTGTGCCTGTGCGGGGGTTTTTGTTTTGTTTCTTCTTGTGCTCGAATGGGTTCAGGAAGCGAACGGGATGATCGGTTGGTTAATATCAAGTCTCAGCTCAACTGTCTCTAATGGGCGTATCTTGTTGGAGCATACTGCATTCTATTAACCGAACGCGCAGTTTGATACCACCGAAGCCTCTAACTTGTTGAATAGCAATAGCAAATTTGTATTGTTTTCATGTGCAAGTAATTCAGTTTCATATAGATATTAATCGTACCATAAATTAATCAACTTCTTTTGTTTTTCTTCACAATACAGGACTGCCCGATCCGTTTGCCAACATTCTTGTGGAAGGTACGACGCAGGAGTACACGACAGAAATCTGCAAAGCATCGCTTGATCCGCGCTGGAACTCACACTACGATCTGTTCCTCGGCAAGAACGATAACATCATCATTTCGATCTACAACCATCGGAAGCTGCCCAAGCGGCAAGCCTTTCTCGGCTGTGTGCGAATAGTGGCCTCCGGCATCCAGCTGCTGCGTGATACGGGATGTAAGTACACAAGCCGCTTGACTAAACCAAAGTTGAAAAATATATTTGTAAGCTAGAATCACAGGGAAGTTGTTAACAAAATTACTGCCATGTGACACAGATCAAAGGCAAACCATGTCATTAAAATGCCTGACCTGTAGATTGTAGGAATGGTTGCATGAAGCAGGCATCGTTATAATCTGCAAAAATCTGTTAATTATTTAAAATTTATTTCTCCCCCGTCTAAAAGAGATACTTTCTTATTTGATACAACAACTTTACTAAAAGTAAATATTTTTTATAAAAGTTTCGCAAAATCTTCAAGGAATCCCTTGTTAAAAAAAACTTGATGAATGAATTACGAGAAAGAAAACATGATCCAGTAGAGATTTGAACCTATAAGTAGGGGCGTTGTAGTGTTGTGCCTTTATCATATGTGCTATTTAAGCTATCCACTATTTGTGACTTAGTAGTCCTAGAGTGTTTCATTTCCCCGTTTCGTACTGTTTGCAACGGAAAACTGAATTAAATGCACACCCTTGAAAAGTGTTGGTGGAAAGTGAATTTAAATGCATTTGCAAGTGCGGTTAGTACCGTTGCAATTGATGGTTGTCTAGCACGACCAGATAAAAGCATTGAGTGAAAACAAAAACGCGGTTCATTATAATTGCACCTGCACACACATTTAAAGGTCTGCTGTTGTTTTTTTCTTCATTATTTTGTATTCAACGGAAAGCAACGTCGTCATCATCTTGCTTGTCCACCAAACGTTGAGATCGGGGGAGGAGGAGGCGCGATTTAATGCTCTCCCATTCGTACAAAAGTGCATCCTCTTACGATGGAAAGTGGCGCTTAAGAGATCGCTGCTCTAGTGCCACAAAGCGTCCCCCTAACCTTCCAGGAGGGGAGTGCAGATTGCACAGAGAGAGAGAGAAAGAGAAAGAGAGAGAGAAAGAGAGAGAGAGAGAGAGAGAGAGAGAGAGAGAGAGAGAGAGAGAGAGAGAGAGAGAGAGAAAGAGAGAGAAAGAATGAAAAAAAGGTGCGCCAAAAGGGCTCAGCCAAAGTGCACTTGATGAGAAAGGCACATCGTTAAGGTTACCTTTAACATACGTACCCGGCAAACCGTGAGCCGGGGTTTTTGTTGCAAGAATCGAAAGAAGCTGTTAGAAGCGGCGCGGTGCAGCCCGTGTCGTGTTTGCCAACGGCCTTGAATGCACATCGCATTGACGCCGACGTATGAAGAATGGTTGTCTGTCTTGTTCCCTCCCGGGAAAGTGGGCCAAATTCAATGATGCCCAAATGATGAGTGCAGCCACCACGGTTCCCATGGTCTGTTCCCAAGTAACAGATAAAAAATGGATTCGATGCCATACTGCCAATGGCGTTTACGAGCCAGCGAGACGATGTGTCAACCAATTCGAATAGCAGAAGGAACGAATCACAATGGCGCGGAACCGGGCCCTCCCACCCCTGCATCTTTCCCTTCCCTTCGGGTTCAGCATATTTGCTCCGAAATGATCGCAATAACCCTGTGAAGCAATTTGCTGGTGGCAAAATCTTGCGCTTTATGAAACGTAAGCGCCTGTTTCCTTGCTGCTGCTGCTGCTGCTGCTGCTGCTTGAGCTAAAAGAAGGTGCTATAAATTAATTAATTCTGGTCCGCTTTTCTGACGGCGCTGAGATTATGATGAGCATCATCATCATCATCATCATCGTGTATCAACCTCACTAGCTCACAAGGTTGGTGTGAAAGTGCTGTTTTGTCCATAGGCCATAGAACGCCCTCACACGGTCATAAAAGAAGACTGAGGCCAAATGTCGGAGAAACTGTTGTGGTGTTCGAAATGAGGCAGCGATAAAACCCGACCAGACCAGACACAGGGCAAGAAGAAAGTTTCCATAACCATACAATTAATGAGCAATAATAAGCAACACGAAGCTGGAGATATGAAGGTGGTCCACCGTACGAAAATTGTAAACTTTAATTGTTGAAAGACTTTTAACAACGAAAAACAAAGAGAAAGAGAAAGAGAGAGAGAGAGACATTGGAGTGAAATAGTATTTTGTAATTAAAAATTCTCTCGTTTGCGTCAACGACGTTTTTTTTTTAAACTCTCCTAACACTTTATCTACACCTAAAGGATCTTCATGATGTACTTGGGTCGGTTCGCACAAATAGCCTTGGGCACATTTTGCACACACACAACAAAAAAAACACCGTATTTACTACTCATTAGCGCGCTTTTGTGTAAAAGCACACTAATTGGGCACTGAGGTACGGACGGAAGATGGTTTGCTTTTACATTTCCCTTTTTTGGTGTGTCCCCTTAGGATGAAATGTATGCACCGACGGCAATGGTTGCCGTTTAGTTTAACGTCCTAACGTCCTTTTTCATTCTCTTCTTCTTTTTTGCAGATCAACGGTTAGAGCTGGCGAAACGTTCGCAGGATGATCCGGATCCGGTCAAGGGACAGATCATTGTGTCGCTAATGTCGCGCGACAGTGCCACCGGTGGTAATCCGCTCGCCATCGTTAGCCCGGCCGGCGATGTGCGCGTACCGGACGATGATGATGCGACGGACGATACGCTCATTGTCGAGCAGCAGCAGCAGTTGCCCCAAGGTTGGGAGGAACGTTCGACACAGAATGGTCGCACGTACTATGTGAACCATTACACCAAGACCACGCAATGGCCGCGGCCCACCGAACCGGCCGGTCCGCCCGTTCGTCAGCCGTCGAACAATGTGACCCCAACGCCCCTAACCACCAATGGGAACGTGAATGGTGGAGGCGTACCCGGCGTTCAGCAGCACATTCTCGGCAGCCCGACCAACACGACGCCGCCGGCGAATGGGGTCGGCGAGGAACCGGTGAGCTGTCCCACGATACCGGCCGGTCCGTCCAAGTCAGCCACAAACAACAGCATCAATAGTATTCAGTCGAACGATTCCGGTAGCCGGCGGCATTCGGCCGAAATATTGGTCAGCTCGAACAATAAGGAAAACTGCATCAATCAACACCATCATCAGCAGCAGCAGCAGCATAATGGGAAGGACCATTCACAGCGAAACGGTGGCAAAGATGTTGATGGTAACAGTGTAAGGGAAGGACTAGTAAATGGTAACGGTGGTGGTGGTGGTGGTGGTGGTGGTACGCCCGCACACAACCGGCACCGAAATGAGGCGAAAAGTCCAGTTCGCATACAGGACGAGTCGATTCTTATCACTCCGAGCTCCTCCAATACGAGCCCGTTAAGTGAAATCAATAGCCCTATAGCGTCGCCCAAGCAGCAGGACATATCCCAACGTTCTGGCGGCAATGGTGCAAGGTAAGCACTGTGTCATTACGACGATATTGAATGTGTTTGTTTGTAACTTCTACCTTTCTCTCTCTCTCTCTCTCTCTCTCTCTCTTCCAGGGAACCGCAACAGGTCACTGGAGTAACGAACGCCATCGGTGCTCTTGCGATCGACACACCGAGCACGGTTCGGTCGCCTGCCAGCACGAATACATCCACCGGTGGACAGTGTGTGGTGTTGGTAAATGGTAACGGTGGTGGCGTCACCAACTTCAGCAGTCCCAACCATCAACATCCCCGCAGCGGTGGAGTACCCGCGGATGTACCCGCTGCTGGTGGTGGTAGTGGTGGTGGTGGATCAACCCATCCAGCAACGAAACCCACGGTGCCTTCGTATTTGCCGCTGAATGCGAGCAATAACGCCACAGCTAATGGAGGACCCAACAATAGTACATCCAATGGCGTCAGCAATCACAGCAATAGCTCTTCCGGTCCCGACACTATCGGTGGTGGGACGACGGGTGGTAGTGGTGGTGGTGGAAGATCACAGCACCATCATGGTGGTACACCTGCCGGCGGGGAAAGCTGTCATCGGGAAGGATCGGCATCACGGTACCGGCGATGCGGCAGACACGCGGAAGATCCAAACCGGCGGCGTACATCACGCGATAGGCCACCGCGCCCATCGATGGGTGGCATTGTTATTGGGGGACCCGTACATCAAACCCGTTCTGGTGTAACCTTCATCCGACCAGCAGTTGATCTTCCCCATGGCTATGGTAAGTGTGGCATAATTGACGATCGTTTCGGCGGATATTTTAAAAACATGGATTGATTTCGAATGCATTTCTGGACGGTTTGCAATTTAAACTAGAATGCGCCCGATCTTTGTGATCCATGCGTTGATTTTCTTTTTTTTTTTTGTAATAGAACCTCCGGAACGCGGAACGCAAACGATGCTTTAAATTAATATAAAAAATTAGTCCTTTTTTAAAATATTCTCCTTATATCCCAATCGTTGAATGCACATTTAACATGGAAATGTTAATTTAAATTGTTTTTGCTATTTTAGAAATTCGAACAACCCAACAAGGACAGGTATACTTCTACCACATACCAACGAAGCAGTCTACATGGCACGATCCACGAATACCGCGTGATTTCGACACGCAAAACCTGACGACGGAAACACTCGGCCCCTTACCGCACGGCTGGGAGCAGCGGAAAACGGCATCCGGGCGGGTGTATTTTGTCGATCACAACAACCGCACGACACAGTTCACCGATCCGCGGATAAACATGCACATCCTGCAGATGATACGGCGGCAGAACAGTGCAACGGCATCGCCACCACCGTCTGCCACTGCCACGAACGGCACTAACGGATGCTCGTCGGTTGCACTGTCACCACTATCCGGTGCTGGACCGCAAGTCCCGAACGGTAGTGGCGGTTCCAGCCGACATGCTGCAGCCCTGGCGGAGGCAGTTAACGCTATCACCAACGGAGTAAGTAGATGCGAGGGATCGAGCAACGGAATTTTTGTTTTTCCTTTCCGGGTGCTTAATGATTTCGCTCTCAACTCTTCACACGCAGGACGCGCATCACCATTCGCCGAGGGGTGCAACCGTGAGCAATAACATTCCCGATCTACCGCAGGGCCTGATGGATAGTGCCGATCTGCTGCCGAAGTATCGGCGCGATCTGGTCGGCAAGATACGGGCACTACGGCAAGAGTTGCAGCTGCTGCAGCCACAATCTGGTCACTGTCGGTTGGAGGTGTCTCGAAATGAAATTTTTGAGGAGAGCTATAGGTAAACCCCGGACACACGTGTAGTGGGCGTTGGAGTGCAAGGTTCTAATTTCTTCTACTGCTTTTCTTACTTTCTCCCCCCCCCCCCCAAGACTGATCATGAAGATGCGTCCCAAAGATATGCGCAAACGGTTGATGGTGAAGTTTAAAGGCGAGGAAGGGCTGGACTATGGTGGGGTGGCCCGTGAATGGTTGCATCTGCTGTCTCGTGAAATGCTCAACCCACAGTACGGACTGTTCCAGTACAGCCGGGATGATCACTATTCGCTGCAGATTAATCCGGACTCGGGTATGGATGGTGCCAAAACTGCCAAACTCTCTCCGCATGTTGGAATGTACATTCATCCTTTATATTCACCCCATCTTTTAGGTGTTAATCCGGAACACTTGTCTTACTTTCACTTCGTCGGGCGCATTCTGGGCATTGCCGTGTTTCACAACCATGTGCTCGATGGTGGATTTACGCTTCCGTTCTACAAGCAGCTGCTCAACAAACCGATCACACTGTCCGACATCGAGGACGTCGATCCGGACCTGCACCGTAGCTTAACGTGGATGCTGTAAGTGTCGCTTAAGCACAACGTTTTTACCGTTTTTTAGCAGGCACCAGAAGTAATCGGTTTCCTTTTTTTGCGCGTTTGCAGTGAAAACAATATGACGGGTGTTATCGATTCGACGTTCAGCGTGGAAAATAACAGCTTCGGTGTGCTGAAGGTGCACGAGCTGAAACAGAACGGGGCTTCCATCCCGGTCACCGAGGATAACAAGCGGGAGTACGTGAAGCTGTACGTGAACTATCGGTTTATGCGTGGCATCGAACAGCAGTTTTTAGCTCTCTCAAAAGGTACTGTCTTTGGTGGGAGCGAACGCCCAACATTTGTTTTTAGGAAATGTCTACACAGAGGTTAATACGTGTGTGTGTGTGTTTTTTTTAAATTTTACTTCAGGATTCGGTGAATTGATTCCTAGCCATCTGCTTCGACCCTTCGACGAGCGGGAACTGGAGCTACTGATCAGCGGTATTAGTCAGATCGATGTGACCGATTGGAAGGCCAACACGCGGCTAAAACAATGCACGGCCGATACACCACAGATCGTATGGTTCTGGCAGGTATGTGTATATAAATGCCGTTGATTTCACCACCACCATTAACCACTCTACTATACAAACGATCCTTACTTGTAGATCGTGGAATCTTACTCGCCGGAGATGCGCGCCCAGCTGCTACAGTTTGTGACCGGTTCGTGCCGTGTACCGCTGCAAGGTTTCCGTGCACTGCAAGGTTCAACCGGTGCCGTCGGTCCACGGCTGTTTACCATCCACCTGACGGCGGACGTACCGATCCAGAACCTACCGAAAGCGCACACCTGCTTTAACCGGCTCGATCTACCGATGTACGATTCGTACCAGCTGATGTACGACAAATTGACGCAGGCCGTCGAAGAGACGTGTGGATTTGCGGTAGAGTAGGGGAAAGTGTAGTCGAATCGTGTACACGGGTTTGTGTGTTTTTTAAGTGTGATTAACTGAGAGAGACAGAGAGAGAGAGAGAGCGAAAGAGAGAGAGAGAGAGAGAGAATGCTGACCCATCCAGCGAAAAACGGGGGAAAAAAAAGGAACCGGAACGCAAATCGTGTCGGACGGAACGAAAACGAAACGGACTGAATTGTTTTCCTTTCGATGGAGGAACGAAACAGCCGGCGGTACGTACGAAAGGAAAATTAATTTACCGTTAATTGTTTGCACCGGTAAAGCAGAGCAGCATATTGGGTGTACAATCTTTTAACCATTTCGTGTATCGATGTGCGTTTCGCAAACATTAGTGTAACCCGCGAGATCTGCAGCCACAGCCGGATGGTAATTGTTTCACCGGTGGTAGCAGATTGTTCCATCTCTCTTGTGTGGAGTAGCAGAAACAAAAACACACGCTCGATTGTGTGGAACTTTTATGCTTTTAAACGAACCCCCCCATCCGAACATCTTTCACTCGTAAATGGTCGGAACGTTATGAGACAAAATAACATAATAAAACCTAAAACAAACAAAACGAAAACAAAGTCTAGTAACAGAATGATAGAGCCCGTGCTAGATAGTATGCGAAGAGGACTGGTTTGATAAATTAAATCTAATAACTGCTAGAGCTTGGTGCGAACTTGCGCAGGTTGCAAAAGATGTAAGGTGGAGAAGAGCAGGATGGATGAAGAGTAGTGAAATGTAGGCATGGCCAATGGAATGCCCCAGATATGTGTGTCGCATAGTTGGCGGAAAGAGTTCGAATGTGGTCCGAAGAAGCAAATAATGAGTGATATAATTATACAAGTAAATATATATATATATATATAGATATATATAAATATATAAATATATAGTATCTGTAATATGTAACTATAGATGTTATCTGTAAAAAAAAGGTATAAACAAAACACAAAACACCGCCCATAGAAGGTGTGTATGTATGTAAAGAGAGAGAGAGAGAGAAAGAAGTGAAGGATAGAAAACACGCGATAAAACCGTAACCACAGACAAAAGTCGCTGATAAAAAGGATGACGAAAAGCAAGAGCTTCACATTTGGCTAGATCAATAAAATAGGCCGACACTTCCGAACGATCGTAGGTCGATAGGATTTAGCTCTTGTGTATTAGGCAAGTGCTTCAAGCTTTAATGTCAGGATTTGTGAGATTAGTAAGCAAAACTTCACGATGATGATGAAGATATGTTGATTGTATGCCATGGAAGATTTGAATACACATATCGCCCTGCGCAGTGCCGGGGGTGGGGGCCGCCATGGGGCAAGCGGCACCTCCCGAGTGCTGCATACTAAGTTGATTATTTATTATTGTTTCATTTATTCTTTTCGTTTCGTTCCAAACTCTATGCATAAATTGCAAAAAACAATAAATCACCTCCTAAATTCCTTGCAAAATTGCCATTGTTTTTCTTTGTTTCCCTGTTTTACTGTAAATAGTTTGTGAATATAAAGGCATTGTACAGACGATAGGCTGTTGCTTTCGTGTTGTATGTAATTGGCGTTTTTTTTTAAGTTATGCGTGACTTTGTTGCGAAAAAATACGATTTATTGACGTTTGTTTGTGGTAGCACACTTTTGCGGTGAAGTTGTGCCAGTTTTTAGGTAGTGGCAACACTTATCCATTAACACACATTTGGTGCGCCATTTAAGACAAGAAGGGCAAAAATGACTATCGTCTGTACAAAGCTGCTAAACTTTGTTAAATTAACACACTCCAAATATAACTGCACTAGGAGCGCTAGCATTTAAAAGCATAGACACGGTTTTGGTCCACTACATCTTGGGCACACACCCAATACAAAGTTCTACTCTAGTACGTTCAAATTCTTCAACTCAAAAGTACACTTTCAATGGGAAAATGCTCAAACTTTGTACCACTTGAAACGTGCAAAACGCAAATCAAACTATATAATGTCTAAATGAGAGAAGCAAAACAAAACAAAAAACACACACACACACTCATACAACAATCAAAAGAATTTAGCAAAAAATATTGTAGCACATGTTTAGAGCGTCTAGACCCTCCATTTTCGTACGTCGTTTTAAGCTAAGAAAATAAAACAAACAAAACAAAAATGGGAAAAATATTTATAAAACATACATCTAAAGTCCAAGCCAAGAACTGTTAAACAAAACTAATGGGGAGGGAATAATCGGCTTAGAGAAAAAAAAAGAAACAAACAATATCTCGTTCGCAGTGCGCTAGGTAATAATAATTAAACGAAAAACGTTAAAAACATTGCGCGAAGACTAATGGTAAAAAAGTTATAGAAAAAAAAAACAACACGTTGTCCAACAAAAGCAAATGAAACATCATTTTATTATAGCAAAACCCGAAGCTCATTTAGATAGCGTGTAGCGTAGAAGAAAATAAAAAACAAAAACAAATGATCGATCGATTTAAAAATAGACAGCAACGAAAAAGAGTAGTTAATGAAATGTGTTAACACAAAACAACCAACAAACAAACAAACAAAGCAACACAACAATACAACCAATTTAGATAAACTACAAATTACGCACGAATTGTGTGTGTGTGTGGAGGAGGGAAATGGGGGGGAGGGATTATATTGGGTAAAGGAGAAGGGCGCCATGTTATGTCGTACGTACATCGTTAGCTAAGATTAAGGTTAGAGGGAGAATTTGTTCTTGTTTTTTTTTTGTTGCTTTGGTCGACCTTTTCCGGACATCGGTTGGATTGAACAACGTTCTGAATGTTTTTGGCCACAGCGCGCTATCGAACAGTTCGATTTGCAAAAGAATCAAAAGTGAAAGTAGGCGTTGGAGCTTTGTGTTGTCTTCTTTTTGTACCGACTGTTAAGCGTAAGGAGAAGAGAGCATTTTTTGGCACCGTTGAAGATCATATCACTTTCGGCATTATTGTGTATAATAATGGTAGTGCAAAAATCCGATCCGATTTCCCTTGCGAGATTGGGGCGTACTGAAATGCTAGTTGATGCAACATTTTAAATTCTAACGCATGACAATAGTTCGGGGTGCGTACGGTGCGCAAAGGAAGAGAAAGAGAGAAAGAGAGAGTGAGAGAGAGACAGAGAGAGATAGAGAGAGAGAGAGAGAGAGAGAGAGAGAGAAAAAAAAAACAAGCAATGTGTATTATTTTGTAAAATATATAAAATTATGATATTTCAGTTGAAACGGCAAGAGTTGCGTTTGTGATGTATGGGAACCACAATAAAGGAATCATTCTTTTACAACATGGGGAACTTAAAAACATCTTGTTTTTTTTTTAAATCTCCTTTGTACGAATACGTTTTCTTTCTTCTAGGTGCAGGCACTGTTGAAAACAGCCTACTTAAAGAAGGTGAACTATACAACGCGCAACATCAGATAACTTGTATGTGCAGTTAATTGTGGTAGAACACCAAAGCATTGGTTTGCATCGAAGGTGACGGTTGTCATGGGTACGGAAACGTACTCCGAATCGTTCGCATTGTTCTTCAGCCACCAACCTACTAGGTTCAGTTGAAAATCTGAATTCCACTACGATCGTCTAAATGTCTAGATGTTCATTTCATCTATTCCATCTCCAGGAGGCAATTCCAAGGACATAACCCTAAGCCAGTAAAAGTGTGCAAGAACAGTAGTATTTCACCTATTGATGGGGTCTTCTGAATCTCAGGAGTTTCTAGTACGAGTCAAGATAGTAGGGACAGGGACAGGGCTCCCTTGTGCAAGAACTCATCCTGAAGTACCTGCCGTACTAAATGCTCAATATACATTGTCAAACTATGTATTGACTAGGGATATACATTGAACAAAAGAATACTTACCGATATCAGCTGTTCCCCATGGTCAGTTCAGTTGCATGGGAAGGTTAGAACTTCAACGCTTGATTGCGTACATTTCTTTCGTTGTTGCTTGTTTCAATGTTCCTCCTAATGATGAAGTCTACCACCGCAAAAGAAAGGTTCGCTTTTTACCTTATATACAT
The DNA here is from genome assembly GCA_018908115.1 of Anopheles rivulorum. Classification (NCBI taxonomy): domain Eukaryota; kingdom Metazoa; phylum Arthropoda; class Insecta; order Diptera; family Culicidae; genus Anopheles; species Anopheles rivulorum. Next base: position 16,029,596 of record STHB01000010.1, read on the forward strand.
TATTCTGCATTTCTTATTCGTATTAGCAATGAATTTACCTCCTTCGTACAGGTGTTTAACTAACGCTCTTTCTCGCCATCTACTACACACGCAGACACGACCAAACACGGGGGTTTCACGGGTGCCGTGCGTCAAATAACGGAAAAGAAACCCTAAACCTTTCGTTCTTCTTGTATGGGGGATGTTTTTCTTGCTGTCAGAAACACGCTTCCTTCTCGGTGTGCACCGACTACCGGCTAGCCGATTATGCAGTAAACTATTGCCAGCGTCCCTTTTCCTTACACATAGGCCAAACATCTTGCGCTAAATTATTCTACTAATTAAACTAGGTATCCATTGAACACCGGTGGTTCAACGATCCGCGGCTACCTCATCCTAGACGCGCGAAATGGGGGAAATAAAATAAAAGCGACCGCTTCTTCACAGTACACATATACACAGTTAAAACATAGCTAAAACGAAACCTATACACGGACTAACACGAGATGTGTAACCACAAGCGGGATGTGGGTTAAGGGTGGAAATTAAAAAGCATTCTGTGTGCTGTGTTTGTAAAAACGAACAGAATAACATGCCTCCCAGGCATCATCGGCTACACCGTTCAACTAACTATACGAGTGGATACGATCACGCTGGTGGTGTTCCGTCGAACATTGCACTAGTACCACCGACCGTACTGCTGCCGCTCACCATTGGTGTCGGTGTGGTCGATACGATCGATTCGATCGGATGCACACCATTTCCGGTGCTTCCATTGCCAGTGGGACGCTTTTTGGTCGCACTGATCGTGATGAGTGCGGACGATGGCATCGGTTGCGGTGGGTACACGGCGTGGTGAGGTGGCGGCGGCACCAACACCGAACCATGCGGGTGATGATACAGATGGTGCGGATGCGCGTGATGGTGTAGGTGCGGTGAAGCCGGCCGTTGCGCACCGAGATGCGATGGCAGCATATGGTGCGGAGGCGGCAGATTCGGAGGATGCCGATAGCCGGCCGATATTGCTGGTGGCGGAACAGGGCCCGCAACCGGCATCGTCACGGGTGGTACTGGCAGTGGTGGTGGTAACCCCGACGACACCCCACCGACAAGCGATGCTCCGTTCGAACCCGGCTGAAGATGCATTGCCGGCAGTGTGAGACCGATGCCGTGAAAGCCACCTTCACGGAAATCGATCATACGCACGATCGGGGGATTAAGACAGCGCGGTTGCTGTAGCTCGGGTGGCGGTGAGCCGGGCGGTGGCGGTGGTATCGGGAGATTCTCCAGCTCGGGATCAATGTCTTCCGGTTCCTCGTCGAGTTCCTGCAGTGAAAGCGAGCGTACGATCAGTGAAGGTTCATGGTTAAGGCATACAATTACCAACAAAACAAAAATGTGTTGCCTCTTATAAACGTTTTGGATTCCAAGAAAAGCTACCCAAATCCACACAACGAAAAACACCGAAGGTGTGTAGCGCAAAGAAAAGAAACTTTCTGAAACTGCCAAACCAGTAAAAAGATTAAAAAGAAATCCGATTATCCGTGACATTCGATTAACCGGTATATTGTCGACCGGAGCCTACCCGGATAATCGACGTTTCGCTATTCACACGTCGAAAATCGAAACGGGTTTACGAATGCGAAATGTTTCTTCTTTGTTTTTTGTTAGCTTTCCTCTTTGAAGAAAAAGCAATGACTACTTTTGTTTTCGTAAACTCTTTTAAGTGTATATCTCCCTCTCACGAATAGCGCAACAGCGAATCACTTACGGGTTGTTTCAGTCTATCGATCAATCGCTTCTTGCCGGAGATCTTGAGCGTACGCAGGCGGCGCATTTTTTTCCGCTGCTTGGCAGTGGACAGTTTGTTCGGCGATCGTTCCTTCGTTTCCTCGCCGGTAGTGGACGACGATTCATCACCGGGTGCTACACCATCCGCGAATAGAACCGTCTTTTTCGCTGCAACCGTAGCGCTGTTAGCAAAACAAATCGAATAGACATTAAACGATGCACCGTACAGCAGTAACACACCACGATAAGCGGACGAAACACTTACCCGCCTGCAACGTTCGATGGTTTGGCCGTCTTGAGAATACTTTTGTCGTACGAGCGACTGAGCGATGCGATTAAATCTGCCTGCGGGATCGTCTCGAACTCTTCGTCGGATGATGCGCTCCCACCGGTACCACCGGCAATCGTCCCTACGCCAACCGAATCACCCCCCGTCCCGGATGTGGACACTTCCGTCGACGAAGACGATGCACCAGCGATCAGCTTCGGTCCGAGCAAACGTTTGATCTCCTGCAACAACCGTTCCTTCCGTTGATTCTTTTCGATCCGCTTCTTTTCCCGCTCGGTGCGTATCTTGTTCTTCAGCTCCTGGCGACGATCGTGCCGTTGCTGTAGCTCCTCGGCGGTAAAGATTTTCGGCGTCACGAGCGCAGATGATGCGGCGGATGGTTGATGCTGTTCGCTACCGGTCCCGCTGCCAGTTGACGCTGGATGTGCCTGATCTTGGGATCCCTGAGCTCCCGTACCTGCGGTTTGATCACCCAGAACGCTGCCGCTCTCGGTTGGCTTCGAGGCGGATGTAAGCGGTGTGCTGGATGGTACGATTTCCAGCACATTGCCCACCTGTTTCACCTGAGATTTGGAACTGTTTGCATCGATGGTGCCGCTTGCTGACACGCTCGGTATTGTTGGTGTACCGAAGGGTGGACGATACATGTCACCGGGTACCATCATGCCTGGCCGAATCGTGTTCAGCGGCGGGCCTACGAATGCCATCGGATAACCCTGGTATGGGTGGCTACGAGGTGCCCAGGACGGTGGTGGCCCACGGCTACCGGAATAGTATGGACTGGCGACCGTCGAGTTGGGAGGACCGCGGGGTGGTCCATAGCCGTACGGTGGTGCACCGTACTCCTGATTGCCGTAACCGCCCGGGTAGTTCATGTGTGACGGTGGCAGATGGTGTCTGGCTGCTGGCGGTTGGTAAATGTCATGGGAGGGAGGATATTCGCCGTAACCGTGGTGATGCTGATGGTGCTGGACATGCGGAGGCAGATGTGCATGGTGCTTGCCGGGTGGTGGTTGCTTACCACCCGGCGATCCATCCATGGTGCCATTCATTCCGAGCACAATATTATTGATACGATCGTCCAGCGAGATGCGCTTGGGTGAGGATTCATCACCACCACCACCACCACCGTCCGTTTTTGAGGCAGAACCGGTAGCAGTAGCTCCCGGTCGTTCACCGGGATGCTCTAGTAACATCTCACCGGTGGCACCGTAATAAGCGTAGCTGGATTTCGAATACGTAGCACCGCCGTACGCCGGATCTGCGGTTAGATGTTTTCGCTTTTGACATTCCAGTTCCGCATCGCTGATGGTCGAATCGGCTAAACTCTTCTTGTAGCCCGTCACCGGCGAATGCACGTTTGGCGACGGAACGCCCGTGCTGGTGATGATATCGATCTGGTTCTCTCCGTGTGCCATCATCGGTGGGGCGTCCTTGGGTGACGGTGGTCGCCGGTGACCACCGGTGTACGGGGATCGCGAACGTCTCGACGATGACCACTCTCGGTCGACGGAGTAGCGTCGGCGCGATCGGCCAGCATTTCTGGCTGACCGCGATTCTACCGGACTGCGACCGCGCGGACTCGGTGGACGACGTTGCGATGGGCTGAGGCTACGGTAACGCGAACGCGATCTAGACCGTGACCGGGAGCGCGATAGAGATCGCTTTCGGTTGCGTGGACTGCGCGTCCGTTGACGATGCGGACTGCGCGACGCGTGTCGCAATGAACGATCCTTGCGCGACGATCGTTTATCGAGCTCGCGCGATTTCCGTGCCGGGCTGCCGGTTTCTGTCTTCGATTCGCGTTCACGCGACGAACGCCGCCTCGACGAACTACGCTTGCGGTGATGTGATCGTTCGCGCGACGATCGTTTCTCACGTTCCTTGCTCGTTCGCCGTTCCTTGGGAGCGGCGGTGGTTTGTTTGCTTGATTGTTGTTCTGTTGGCGCTTTGCGCGTACTCGCCTGATTGGCATCATCGTCGTCCTCGTGTCCGAGCAGTGCCGATGCACCGGACGACGGCAAAATCCTGTTCTTTGATGGCAGCTTCAATTTGATCGGCATATCACGATCTAGCTCCAACGGTTTGGCAGCCGTTGTCACCGAATCGTCCCGAATGCTGTAAATTTTGGTGCAGGACGCTTGCGTCGGATCGGCAACGCTTGGCAGTAGATAGTCCGGTATGATTAGGGGCGGTCGATGCGGAGGTGTGCCCGACTCGTCGAAAACGTTCCGCTCGTGTTCATCATTGCTCAGCGCGTTCGATTGCGCCTGTTGTTCCTGTGTTTCCGACTCCTTGGCCGAACATTTTTCATCGTCCGAATCTTGCTCGGAGTCTGAATCGGAGCTGGAGCTAGATGAGTTTGACGAATCGGACGAACTCGATGATTCCGAGCTGGAATCGGACGATGAGCTGCTGGAGCTGCTTGACGAGCTTGTGCTGCTTGATCCATCCTTCTCCTTACCGGCGTTCTGATCGCCACCCAGCCCCGTATGGCCGAGCGATTGCATGAAGCTGTCATATTCATTCGCTAGCTTTTCGTTGGCTTGTCTCGTACCACCGTCCGCGTTGCCCGTCACGGTCACATCGTCCAACGAGTCGTCCGTAAGTTTGCGCATCACTTTCAATTTTTGCATTGCCTCCAGCTTCGATTTCAGCTGATTCTGCACATTTAGCAAATCGTCCAATGGTATTATCTCTTCGTGCATGCTGCGCGGTTTGAGATGGGCACGCTTTTCCTCGGAACTCACCGACGGCGATCCGTTTACGAGTTCCAGCAGCTCTCCGAGCGGTTTCGATTCTTTAACGCGGTCCGGTGTTCGCGTAGACGGCACGTCCGGTGGCAATGGCGGCGGAGTGGGCGTCCTTCTCGGTGGAGTCATGCCAAGCCCTTCCGTTTCCCAGTTGGACGCGTAATCATCCGAGTCGGGTGACTCACTTTCCGCCCTTCGGTTCCGATCGACATGCGTAGATGTGTCTTGCTCCTTGACGATATCGGGTGAAAGATCCGGAAGCAGTACGAGATTCCCGCTCGAAAGATCGTCCAGAAAGGAGCAGCTGAACTTCGGTTTAGTTTGGCTCACAGCTTCTTGCTCAATGTTCGGCTTCCGAACCGGCAGATGCTCATCGTCTTCCTCCGTCAGCGGTTCCTGCTTGACAATGCTGCAATCCACCTTGATCGTGGGATGCTCCGTATCCTCCTGCTCGTCATTTGAAACCTGTTCCTTTTTGATCGTTTGCGTCAACTTTTCCCTCTCGGACGATACGCGATCGGTTGCTTTAGTGCTGTTTGGCAAATCGACAACCATCTCACTGCGATCCTCGTTTGAAATGCCCCGAGGGCGGTCACTTTGCGTGGAGGACGATTGTTCATCACCATCACTTTCGTCGTACTCCTGCAGGGCCGCTATCGCCGGTGTAATCGGTTGTATCTTCGTAACTGGTGAATATTTCACCTTTTTTTCCTTCGGCTCGTCCGCTGGTAATAACCATTCGCGCCAGCTAATCACCGGACTTACCTTGGTGTACTTAATGGCCGATAGTGTCGCACCGGTTCGTACCGGGCCCGTTAACCGTGACCGGAACGGTCCGTTTCTTCGCTGCCCATCCATAAAGCGTCGTTTGCGGAACGTAGTTCGGCGATTGTTAAACCCAAAATCACGCCCATGATGGTTAAAGCGTTCGCGCGGTTCTTCCCTCCGCGGAACGGAGTCTCTCGATTGACTAATACTGCGCTGATCCCGTTTGCTGCCCACATCTTCCCGCTGGCGGCTAATGCTGGAACGCCGACTGTGTGACCGTGAGCGGGAATGTTTGTGTTTTCGCTCGCGGGCAACATTTCTCTCGGTAGATCGAGACCGTTGCTTTTTGGGCTTCTTTTTCTTTTGCTCACTGTCACGCAGGTTGCTTTCTTCTTCGTTGCTGTCTGCATGGTCTGCTGTGGTGGTGTCCGTTTTCCGCCGATGGTGATTATTGCGACTACGGCTGTGACGTTCCTTCCCGTTGTCATGCTCATGGAAGTCTTGTTCTTCTTTATTTTTGGTTTTGGTTTGCACCGAGCTATCGGAATCGATGGTCCTGTGCTCTGCAGAAAGAAAACAAACGAATTATTCCAATCCTTCCACCGTGTCATGCATGCTTGTGTGTGGTAAAGTGGTGCGTGATTTTTGTTTCACGCCACCATGTATAAATGGTGCTGAAAATCACATTCTTCCCTTTATCTATCTCATTTAGGTTATGAAAATAGGAAATTTGGTGTGAAGGTTCGACAAAGTTTAAGATGGCGTAAAATGGTTATGCCGGAATAGGCAAAAACCCGTCTGTCAAAGCATACTCACTGGCTTTCAGGTGCTCCTTCGATGTGCTTGAATCACGACTGGATTTCTTGGCACTTTTAGCACGCTTCTCATCTCGCCAGCTGCTACCGATGGATTCGTTTGCCGTCGTCTCTCTGCTGCGTGTTTCTGTGTCACCGTCATGCCGATCAATGCCGGATGATTTCGCTGCTGGAGGTGATTTCTTTCTATCGTGCCCATGCCTGCTTATTGACGGCGAATTTTGGTGATATTTGGCCAATTGCACTGGTATTCGTTCTATCGCCGGTAGTGGTGGCGTGCAAGATGTTGCCCGATCGGTCTCCATTATGAAACACTAGTCCACTAGTCCGGAAGAAAGCACACCGATCTAAAACGGGACCAAGTAAAGGCGTTCGAACCGAGAACAAATATCTAGCAGGCGGCACAGGGCAGATAGTGCTATACCTCCCGTGTTATTAACGCAGCAACTCCATGGATAAGTCTGTGCGTCGGTGCCCAGACTCTTACTCGATTTCTTTGCTGCTTGGAAACGATATCTGATCGATTTACGGACACTGTCGAACCTGTCTGTAAGGTTATTGGTTGGCAGGATGCGATTCTATGCACCGCGTTTTTCTGCCTTTAATCAATCGGTCGGCAGGACGGCCGGAGGGTACCAGTGGAGTCCGTGCAGCCAAGGAAGAAGATTCGCAGCTAGCAAGTAATATAACCTTCTTTCACACAGTAAACGAGCCGCAAACTGGTTGCCGATCAGTGCAATTTCCATTCGTTGCGACCACTCGTCGTAATTCACGATTTAAAGGCATAAAAGAATAGCTTTTTGTTACAAAAGTTTATAATTTTGTATCGCAACTACACTGACACAAATACCTAGATGGACCAGCAGCACACACACACACACATACACACGCGCACGCACGCGAACAAAACAAAACGTCAGATTCCATTTGACAACATCGTTGGCGTTTGGGTCAATTGGGATCAGTTGAGAAAACATCGTAAAAACGTCGCATCGGAGAAATTCACCGCGCGGATTGATCTAGTTCCAAAACAAATATTCAAAACATTTTCAGCAACAGAATTAATTTTCAAAAATTTATAACAAAGAAAACATATGTCTCTCTCCGAAAGCATACAGCGTATATTTTGTATGAATTACAAAATCAAAATAAATTGACCACAACAAAAAGGTCAATTCAGTAAATGGTAATTATTGAACAGTAAATCCAAATCAAAAGAAGAAAATGTAATTTTACACAGCAAAACCCCATGATGGTACAGAAAGAGCGAAATATGGGGAAATATTTTTTTCGCTAGCAAAAAATAGTCCTCCATTTTGGTGCGGTAATGAGCTGTCAAAATAGTCGATATGTACCAGCCTGTTGTACTTTGGCCTTACCGAAAAACTTGTCCATCGATCAACGGCCATTTTTCAAACAGAAAAGGAACGTTATTAAATTTTGCTACAAAAAACCCAAAAATTCAATTGAAATACCGACCACCGACATACAAACAACGACTCAACGGACTGGACTAAGACAAACGAAACACTAACGACTGAAGGTTCTAAGATAAGTATATTAGTTTAAAAAAAAGACAGAAAAAACCCCCAGAGAAGGGCACCAAAAAACATGGAAGTCGATGACCCCGGTGGAGGTAGGAGCCACGAATCCTACTACAGCATCCTAGACAACAACAACAACAAAAAAAGAAAAAAAACTGGCTACACTACGCGAAACAATAGATGGCGAGGAAGCATACATGATAGTTGAAAATACAACACAGAGCAAATCCCTAGCAACATCGACGCTTCTGCCCTTTGCTCTCTCTATCGAGATACACCGTACGGGCGTACGGGTGTACGCTGACCTCTCGCTAGATCGCACTTACAAATCGACCGGTGGCCGTACATGTCACCGGTGAGTTCCTGTGACAGTTCTACCCAGCCAGATTGGACAAATAACACCTACTGCTAAAGCAAGCGGTATCCGGTGCGTACTACAATCGTAACTACGTGCAAGACACTGTGTCTTTGACGGTGCTATGTGACGCACTACTAACAACGTTTAAGATAATGGCGTACATGTTTACTCTATTTTGAGTTTGATATGGACTAATTCTTAGCAGTAGCTTCAGCTTCACATTGCCATAAAAGGTCTTTGAACGGTGGGATTATTCAGATTCTCGGGTGCATGGGAAACACACTTGCGTCCTGATCTTACCCATCAATGTGTCCCTTATTTTCTCACTATAAGGGTCAAACTTGGATAGCCTAGAGCTGTGCTTTTGTGTTTTCCAGTAGTTAGAAAAGTTGGATCACCGACGAGCAAAGATGTCCCCAAACATTTGACAAGACAAATGTTTGGCACAATATGCATCGGGCATGATCACGAGCTTGTTGTTCGAGACAAAGCTCTCGAGTATTGCTGCTGTGTTCAATTTCGAACACATGCGTACAAAATTGAATGCATGCATTTACAGCAGCACTGTAACTTTGCTCTCCGCTCAACAATCNATACATGATAGTTGAAAATACAACACAGAGCAAATCCCTAGCAACATCGACGCTTCTGCCCTTTGCTCTCTCTATCGAGATACACCGTACGGGCGTACGGGTGTACGCTGACCTCTCGCTAGATCGCACTTACAAATCGACCGGTGGCCGTACATGTCACCGGTGAGTTCCTGTGACAGTTCTACCCAGCCAGATTGGACAAATAACACCTACTGCTAAAGCAAGCGGTATCCGGTGCGTACTACAATCGTAACTACGTGCAAGACACTGTGTCTTTGACGGTGCTATGTGACGCACTACTAACAACGTTTAAGATAATGGCGTACATGTTTACTCTATTTTGAGTTTGATATGGACTAATTCTTAGCAGTAGCTTCAGCTTCACATTGCCATAAAAGGTCTTTGAACGGTGGGATTATTCAGATCACGAGCTTGTTGTTCGAGACAAAACTTTCGAGTATTGCTGCTGCGTTCAATTTCGAACACATGCGTACAAAATTGAATGCATGCATTTACAGAAGCACTGTAACTTTGCTCTCCGCTCAACAATCAGGCCAAAAGTAAAACAAAAACGTATGGAAACAATATTCATTATCTTATCCTTTTGCGTCTTTTTGCTTCTTTCTACTAGCTCCCCTTGCAGTGTACGTCTTCCCACGGCTGGATGGGTGGAAATACTAATTAAAATATTGAAATGAGTTTTTCGAAATTCTGGCACAGGAATCGGTGCGCGCCAAGCCAGGGCCAAGGTGGCATCAATAGCGCATTAAAATGTACGAACGCATGACGGAAGGCGGAACGCGAAGAGTAAGCTTTCGAGATGGAAAATAAAAATTGGAATTATATGCCGTAAGGTGGAGAAGAAGAAGATGCAGCGGGTGGCTGGAGTGAGTGGGGTTGGGTGCTAGGACAAGTTTCTCTAATTACCTGAAATGATTAATATGGTGCTGTGACTTTTTCGGAAGTCGAGAAAGACGATGATAACTTTGCACCGAGGCGGGTTAAAGTTTGGACCGTGAATGGTAGCGGGAAAGGAGGCCAGCAAAACAGACAGGGATGGCTACTGGCATGGGAGTCAATTAGTCGCGGCTTTGTACGTACTAATGCTGTTTGTATTTTTTTTCTTCTCTGTTTTAAAGCGGACCTGTGTTAAAGTCGTCACTAAATTTGCGAAATCTGCTCAACGATACAAGGCACATCTATTAAATTTGTTCAGCCTTACGATCGAGCGAGATTTTATATCCTTACCGCAGCTCTGCAGAATCACATTTTCTCGTATCGGAATGCTTACCATAGGTATATCTCCATGATGGATTCCATTTACGCTACTTATTGGAAACAGTAGTGAACAGTCGAAAGTATAGTTTTATTTATTATAGATTGTAATAGTGACTTTTTACTACATCAAAGATTCTTCTACACTCATTTTATTGCCTGTACTACTTATACCGTCGTTTCAAGGGAGAAAAAATGTAGCGCCTAAATGTATGCAATTGATTTTGTTGTTCGAAATCAGTATTCCTTCGGGCCTTGTTTTAAGTAAGTATTTCATTGAATGTTTCCTATAGAATGTTTTTAAATACACGTTTAGAAAACAAACGTGTAAGTAGAAAGCTTATTGGTAAAATATTCAAAAGTGTCTAACAGCATGTTCGTACAGTTTAGTTGCATACATTTAGGCGTAGTTAGCGCACATGATTCAAATCATCGTTTGGCCGTTACTTAAAATCATTCGTTATTGTTTTAATTATTTCGGTGCAGTAATAAGTTGAAATTAGCAATACGGCCAAGCCATTCTTCATGAATAAAACAAAACATATAATTATAAATTGAAGGAGAAAAAAATCCAATCGACTGCTTTAAAAATGTGTTGCGCTACATATTGAGGTGCACAACATTGATGATTTCGTTCTGATATATAAGTTGTCGTGACATGATTAAATTAATTGAATAATTATTCTACATTATTTTATTTGTATTTACAGTATGTTTTTGCATTTATTTGCCGTAGTTGGAACTGTGCAACGTATTACTCCGTCAAATTAATGACCACGTGAAGGTTGTTCCTGTTTGAGTCCATAAATGTTTACTATTGCCTAGCTGTGGTCTTAAAACCACAACGGTCTCCTATTGAATGTACGCGTACATTGTGCTGGCAAACTTATGTGTACCCATTTTGTTTGGGGCCTTTGACGAGCACGCGCGCCTTTTGGTAACAATTACGAACAGATGAGAAAACCTGACGACATGTGAACGGTTTATTTGGGGTTTGTTCCTTTTTGAATGACAGCACCATTCCGTGCCGTGACCATTCATACGGTGATTGCCAGACAAAATACACAAAATAACCCCCATCGGAAAGCTATTCCAGCAGCCCATTTGGAACTATTTCCGATTGCTATTTCCGATGGCACAGACCCGAAGAAAGCTCCACAGCGAGTTCGTTTGCCCAACGGTCAAACGAACGGTCGGTGACATTTTTTTCCACCGAAACCATTGGCAGCGCAAAGGGCAACGAATGCTGCAACAAACAAAAGATTGGAAACAGTAAATTAAGATACTTTATTTTCGATTGCGGTTTGATAATTGAATCGGCCTCCATCGTGGATTGTACTGGTGGTCGGTGGCAGTCTAGGGGCTAGTAAAAGGGTACCCGTTGCCGTTTTGGTTGTTGGAACAAATTGGTTGGAAAATTAGGTGGGAAAAACGCTAGACGCTCAAGTTTAGAAATGTTGGCGCTTTGCTTTCCGCCTGCAGGGAATTCCTTTGTCTGGATACGCCAAAAGACAATTTCATCGTACCGAAGCCGAGGGCCGATAGCCGAAAGGGAAAACAAGCTAAGCTTTTCAATACTTTGTGTTCGCCTAATCGAATTCGGGCCCGCTGGCATATGTTGAACGGGCGTATGAGGAACCACGAGTGCACGTTTAGTTTAAGCACTACCCAATGGAAGGGCGATGTGGAACTTTAGCAGTGCGAAAGGTTTTTTTTTGTGGGAGGAAGAAACTGTGAAAGCTTCCAGATATTGTTCACACCATTAGTAGGACATTGGGTAAGGATAACAACAAAAGTGTGTTGAAATTGTATCATTTGTGAAACATTTAGGCATCCAACGAGTGTGAAGATATTATTGTTTTTGGGCTAACTTCTGATAATATGGGGTCAACTGACATTGAAAACAAAAACAAAAAAAAAAACGCTCCATGCTGGTTAGAAAAACTCCAATACTTTTGTTTACATTAATGCTTAGCATTGAGTAAAGCTATCGAAAACAACAACAAGTACTTGGCACCCCACAATATACGGTAAAGATAAAGAAAGGCCGAACAACGGCGAAGCGTTGGATAAGTTTTAGCAGTGTGCAATAGATCACACAAGATCACATAACCTAAGTCTTTACCCAAAGCTTTTCCTTAAGCCTCGTATACCTCGTATCCGATGATAGGTCCTGAAGCTGGAGGAGAGTTTAGTCCGTAGGTGCTTCGACAAAATGGACAGTACCCTGAGTGTGGTGTTTCCCTTTGGAAAGGTGGATCTCTATGAAGGTTCTCTTCTCGATCTAGCAAAAAAGCCTAATATACTTTCGGTTAGAAGGTGTTAGAAAGCATTTCGTTTGATGAAGACTCATCAAGGGGCAACCGAAAAATAACTCACGATACTCGGAAACAGAGAGAAAGACAGGAATGTTCGTGATGTTAATAGTACTTTCTGGGATTGCCTCGGAATATGGTGGATTTTGTGAGAGACATCGTCTTCAGGTTGAGTCAGTGACGTTGATGGCCAAGTGGAAATGTGACAGTGAGCTATTAGTGGACCTTTTGGGCGAATAATATCGTCAGATACAGGCTCGTGGAGATATCGACAGGTTGAACAGAACCCTAACTAACACCTGCGGATTCAGGTGGCCATCAGTGGGTGTGTTCAACGAATCAGGTTTATATGTTCAAGGTCTAATATATTCAACGAGTGATGGAATTCGTCAGTACCGTTGAAGCAGTGCAGTAAATAGTGGAATATCGGCTGATAAAGGAGAACTCTCCTCACTGCCAGATGGAGAAAGTAACCCCCACGGAAACACTAAGGAACATACCTAAGCGAAAGAGAGCACAAAACATGATTATTCGGTTTCTTTCGATGTGGATTGGACCGCTAAATTGCTATCTCCCCATTGAACTTAAGAGATATTTTTCGGGCGGCCTATTCTCGAGAAATCAACATCCCTCATATTGCATTCTCGATCTCCTAGGCGATTTTCCATAGCAGCGAACATTGTCACATTAACTGGATCTTTGGAGTTTAGAGCTAGTTAAGTGCGATCGACTTTAGGTTCCATGTTCCAATGTGTTGCTCATGTTCTGCATTCATCCGCATCCGTATGAACTTGTCGAGGCAGCTGTGACCATTACTTGCTTTTACTCCGTTTCAGCAGATTGGTAAGATAAATGGAGGGTTTTCGGGTTTGATTTTGAGAAATGGTTCTGTGTGCGTTTAATACAATCGTGAAAGAGACGAACCGAAACAGAGCGCGTGAGCGGCAAGCAACTGCATAAAAGGATGGGCACTGCACCCAAGTATTCTCTGTACATGCAATGCCTGCAGTCGAAACGTTTTCATCGTTTCCATTTCATCGCGATTGCGTATGAAAAACCCCCGAGCCCCAAGTGATTGGAATAGTTTTCCTCCAGTCGGGAAAGGATAATTTTCCCGCCAGCTGCCCGGTTACTGACTGGCAGGAGATAAGGCAATGAATCGGTCTATTGTTTAGGGCAGCTTTTAGACTCGATGGACGTAATGGATGTGTATGTTCTAAGTGTAAGTTGTAAACGAAATTGCACAACTTTGACGAAATGGAGAATCAATCGCGAAGGCAATAGTGTGTTTCGTTTACTTTACTGCACCGTAGTAAAATAGTTTATTTTTTCAAGATCACCATGAAAAGTCGTTTTGCAACGCAATTTTAAGAGGATAATTTTCACCAAACAGGCAAGATAAAAATTATAAATAATTCCTCACACCTTACCTTCGGTTACATTACACCGTTATTGGCATGTCACTGGATCAAGAGCAATTGCTATATGAAGGGATCGTGCTCCAGTCATTGGACTCTAGATGCTACTAATGATGTACGCTATTGATTTAGTGGACATGGTTAAAGTTTAACTTTAAATCCAGCCGAACGTAAGAATGTAGCTGGATAGTGATAAATTGTCAGCCAGTCGAATAGCAGAACAATAATCGCAAGCGAGTGGTACCTTCTGGTGGTGTTCCGAAATTTTCGGCCATTTCCACACTATGAACAGAGTTCACAACTGCAACAGTTTGTGGTGGTGGGGCAAATAGCCGGCCAGTCACTCTAGTTCGTTCGATCTAGAAGGACAAGTTCACAATAAATCTTCTCGCTATTGGGTGTTAATCGTTTTCTGAAGATTTTAAATTGCACTGGCAGGTCGTTCTTTTATTTGACCACCTGTGTTTTGACAGTTTACAAGAACGAACCGATGTTTATCTACATCCAGTTGGCATCTCCACCACACACCCTTTCATTGTGCAATATTGCAGCATTAATTGATTTATTTTCTTTAGTTTTGTTTTTTTGGTGTTGCTATTATACATTACAATCGATAGTGCTACCTAATGCTTTGTAATTAAGC